>LVTN01000407.1:145318-226916 GCA_001649415.1 Musa itinerans
ATAGTTTAAAATCATACCATCATATCACTTAATGATTCATAAAATCTAAAGCCAACTCAACTAAACCATAACCACACCATAAATCTATAGTTGTGGGAATCTATACAATCACAAAACCAACATGTACCACATGTTTATATCAATACATAATTTTAACTTAACATTCCCAAAATCCTGACATGAGACTTCTTGGCAAGTTCCAACGAGCTTCTCTGGCAAGCTCCGAGACTTCTCAGCTGGTTCCGCCAGAACTTCCGACGAACTCTCGAACTCCCAACGTGATCTCAATCTTGACTCCGAGACTTCATTTTGCTTCATGCCTTGCTTTCGTAGTTAATCCTGCATATGTAAAACACACTTCGATCTAGACAATTAATACTAAGCAATAATCATGTTGTCTGGTATGTCATTGGTCCCTCGACGCTTCGTCCAATTCTTCGGCGCATCGTCCTCTCCTACGGCCTATTATTCAATCGGTCAGTTGACTCCGCAACTCCGATATCCTTGGCTCAATGTCCGCTCTTCTTGGCCCGATGCCCGAATCCACGTCTCGAAGCCTTCTGTCGATACGTCAACCAATCCACCAGCTCGACGTCCAATCTTCTGACATGTTTCTCCGGCCCAACATGATTCTTCCTGTTTTAATTATCTTATCCCGATCGAAGCATCCTACGTCACTCAAAACGCAGATTAAAACATAAACACTTATCGATCAGAGTTATAAATACTAGAATATATTTTTTTCCTATCTATATGAATCAAATAAGATAAATTTAACACCAAACATATTATAAATAATTTAACAATACATGCCAAAATTAGATTAATGATAAAATACTAAACAATGCTACATAAATCATCCATTTGATTCACACAAGAACATTGTTGGAAGAAGATTAAATATATGGAGAGTCTTCAGAGTTATAAATACTAGAAAGATTAATGATAAAATACTAAACAAACTAAGGACAAGATTTATGTAGAAAAATCCTTTAATATGAAAAAAAACAATTAGCAAATCAGATCATTCTTCCAGTATAAAATAGTGAGATTATAAACTTAACGCTCTTTAAACTAATAAAAGGATATCAAATATTATATAAAGTCCATACATTCATATGAGTTTCAAATAAATAAATAAAAACTAAACAAAATAAAAAAATTAAAGATCTATATCAATCAATTTTGAAAGTATAGTGTCTATATCAAAAAAAAAAAAAGAGTAAATCAAATCAATCTTTCACTATAAAATAGTGAGATTATAAACTTAAGGTTCTTTGAACTAATAAAAGGATATCCGATATTATATAAAGTCCAAGCACTCATATGAGTTTAAAACAAATCAAAAAGAAAAACTAAACAAAAGAAAAAAATCTTAAAGATCTATGCCAATCAATTTAGAAAGTATAGTGTCTATATTAGCAATATTAAAAAAATTACAAGTTTCACTTACTAATAGTCAAACTATCTTCTCCCATGCCACCCATCTTCCACACTCTCCTCCTCCTCCAACAATCTCTCTCTCTCTCTCTCTCTCTCTCTCTCTCTCTCTCTCTCTCTCTGATCGTCCTCTGAAACTTTCTCCTTTGGCGTCTATATATAGCAGCCAAATTCGTCCTTCATGATATTACCACTACCACTGACTCTTCCCATTCCCGTTTGAGTGACCATGGATAAGCTCCCCAAGTCTCAAGTAGCAAAGATGGTGCTCTTCCTCTTCTCACTAATCATCAGTCCCTTCGTATCAACATCCTTAAGGTCATACTACCTCTACTTCCTTTTCAACACCCTCATCATCGCTCTCGGAATCGAGGCCGGTCTCCTCAACATGATTTATGGGCCTCGTGACGAGAAGATCAACGCAGCAGCAGCAGCAGCAGCCACAGCCGTTGCATCTGCTATCAACGTACAAGAGGCAGTCCATGACGCTCAAGCGGCGAGACCAGCGGAGGAACCAGCGGCGGTGACGGTCTCGAGGGTGGCGACAAGAGTGCAGAAGCTGAAGCGATGCTCGTCCAGGCCGAACCTTTTCTTCATCGACAACGACCACGTTGATGAAGAGGAAGAAGAGGCGGAATTCAAGTGCGAGTCGAACGGAGAGCTCAGCAAACAGGAGCTGTTCGTGAAAGCCGAGGCTTTCATTGCCAACTTCCACAAGCAGCTTAAGATGCAGAGAGAGGAATCATGGAAGCAGATTCACAGGATCCACCATAGGGATTTCTAAGGTCCTCATATCACGTAGTTTAGCTTATTGTTATATTATTACATACATATATATATATATACTCTCTCTTTCTCTCTCTCTCTCTCTCTCTCTATCTATCTATCTATCTGCGTTGGAGTCTCTCGAGAAACCATCAAAGGATCTTGATGTGGATTCTTCAGGAAAAAGCTATTTCCATGGCACAGCAGATGCTGTCATGTAGATTATACCCTGCACAAATGCTTCAAGCAATCAACGATTGCAAGTTCATGCTGCATGGTTGAATGGTACCTCGCTACCTTTAGTTCTCATATACAGAGCCTGAAGAACCAATGCCAAACAATGAAGAATCACAACAAAACAAGGGAACAACAAGAGAGTATGTGAAAGTTCTGCATATGAAGATTTCTTAACCCAACTATCGTTAACAACATCAGGGAACACAGCCCCGTCTTCCAAACAGTTGAAATCCTAATCTGACACCACAGGAGATGTGGGGATAATTACAATACAAAACTTAGAAAATGTTTCCATGTTGTTTAACGATCCAAAGGCTCAAAGATTGCTTTCCATCTTGTCATCTATCAGGAACAACCGCCTTTCATCTGCATGCTGGATCGAAGGCTTAGAGATGCGGTTTTGGCAATATTGTCAACTTGGAGAAGCAGCAAGTTAGTATCAGTTTAAGATGTGATCACTGTATTCGTTCACATATATATTAAAATATGCGAGTTCAACTAGCATGATAGCTTGATAGTATAGAGTTGTACCTATTGTTCATTTGCAATAGTACTGTACGACAATGAAGACACCGCCGCTCTCCGATCATGTAGGCAGCGTTCTCAGAATATGTAGTGCCTGAGTCCATTGTGGCCCTTTTATAAGAACTATCCTCTTCAAGGCTGGTACTGCTCCAGCAGCGACTATAGCCGAGTGATTCTCAACATCCATGCTCAGGTTATACAAGATAGCCAGGCTAGCTTCAAGTGCCTCGCCGCGTGCCTCTTCAATCAGGTTCACCAGAGGGAATATCCCTCCTGCAGCGGCAACCGCCTTACTGCACTCCATAACTCCTCGAGAGATTATCTTGTTTAGTTCTTTGACAGCAGCTTCACGAGCTTGATAGGAGAAAGATGAACTCATCTCCTCAACAAGTCTTGGAATCGTCTCGTGCAGAGTTACTTCCATCTCGATAGGATACTCTAATTCTGATGTCTTGTCAGCTTTGGACTCAAGCTTTACTAGGCAGGCAGCAACCCAATCCTTGGTGTGAAGAGGGACAGAAGACTTTAGAATATTGCGCAGTAGAAAAGTGAAGTGTCTGTTATCAATGATCTCATAGAATTGATCAAAATCAAGCAATTTAGCTAGCAATCTAGATGCAGCAGCAGCCGCAAGGCCTTTTTCTTCAGTTTCAACTGTATTTTGCTCAAGCTGATAGTCCATATCATTTGGTGTGCCTGTCAAAGATAAATATTAGAAAAACCCAGATCCCAAAAATAAGGTATTAAGTTCAGATAAATCTCACTTATAGATATAGCCTCAGCATGTTATAGAAACTTCTGATAAATCACACATAGCCGTAAGGGTACAGAAAACGGAGAACGTGGAAGAGACAAACAGATGTTCATATAGTCAGAAATCACCAAAACAAACATGCTACCAGAATAGTTTCCAATATGATCTTGAAACAAATGCTCAGACCTGATTACATGTAATAGAAAAAAATCAAGAGGTAAATATGGAAGCATACAGAGATATTAATACATAGTGAAGAGACTGTTCACCAGTTGAGGCAAACTGAGGTTAGCTTCTCAAGAACTTGGTAAATAATTGACTTAAAACATCATTAGACCTGGAAAGATAATCAAAACAAATATCTGGTAGGACTATGAAGAAAATGAAAAGAACCATGAACAGTAAACTACAAAGAACATGCTCAACAATAGTAACATAAATCATCAAAAATGGATAACTGAGAACTATGTTCTCCTTGTGGAAAAGTCATAAGATTTCTTCTGAGAGATGCAAAAGGAACCTTCATACTGCAGTTTCTAGTAGATCATAAAGATATAACATGATGAACAAGCAGAAATGCATAACCTGAGTATCTTGGACAGATATGTGATAATGCAAGGAAAAAGAAGGCATGAGCCCTTTGAAAGTATTGGTTATGTTAAACCATGGATATCACATACCACTGATACAACCCTTTTTGAAAACAGCCTCAAGCCCTAACTCAATACCGGCTGCAGTGACAGCTGCCACATTTGTTTCACGAGTCACCAGATACTCAAGAATAGAAGCAACCTTTACTTGCAAACTTGGAGATGATGTCCTCAAAATTTCAGAAAGGCAGGATATAAAGCTGGAGTCAGTCGCCATCTCCCTGGAAATATATCTTAGTAGTAAAATATAACAGAAAAAACCTATTCATCAATTTGATAACTAAGACCATAAGCTGAATGATTTGTGCTTCTGATAGAGGAGAAGAAACACCAGCGAAATATGAAAAATACAAACAAGTCATTTGTCTTACTTCAGTTCATGAGAAACTTTTATTATGGTTATCAAAAGTAAAAAAAAGATAAACTCTCCTGCTAAACATAAGTAGGAAAAGAAACAGCATCCAAACAGAATCAGGAATTACTCCAATAATCAACTGCTATAGATGGTTCAAATTTATCAACCATGGAAAGTCTCACAATTTGCAGCACTGTGGGATGTGGTAAATGAAAACCAGGTAAAAATCCAAGAGCATTTGTTCAATTCAGGATTACATTTTTGTCAAATATATCATATCTTGTCATCTATCATTAAGTGTCCTCCTTCCTCTGCCCTTTAACCTTTCAAACAAGGACATCATCACATATCAGCCCACCTCAACAGTGCATAAATCAAAGAAATCAGTGTGTATCTAAATTACCAGAGCTTCATGGGATGGTTGTTTATCAATGCCAAAGTGTAATGAAAGAAGAAAGAAAGCAATATGAAAAATTGCTGTGCAATTAATTTGTGCTATTGTTCCATGGCGATATTGCTACCATACACGAAATATTTCTGCAAAACTTACCAATAATGAGTCACACAGTAAAGTGGCACAAGGATCTAAAACGAGATATGCAAATTACAATATATAAAAAATTGAAAATAAAAGAATTTGTAGATCAGCATTTGTATATTTGAATGATAATACTTTATCAGCATGATAACAACCCAAAAAACAACAACCATTTTGTAGATCTATTTACCGTTTGACTAGCTATTGGTTTGAGTTTTAGTTGGTTTTAGTTTCAAATTTAATGGAATTGGATTTTAGCTGACATAAGATCCGGCTTGAGTTTGAATTAGTGTTAGTCTTGGGCCAAATTAATTGTAACAAGGCTCAATTACTGTCCACATCACTGTAGCATGGACAATGTTAGCTAGATTGACATGATGGTATCACCTAATTTTGAATCTAACTAAAACATGAAATTATTGGTGGTAGTCAGCCGATAAAAATAAATAAGAACTAGTTGGTTATTGATTTCGTGATAGAGAATCCAAATTAAGCACAACTCTTGCCTCTTGTCAGGCAATATATGCTATGTAAACAGAATTAACGAAGCATTTGAGAAAAAAATCATGTGATCCTCTTTCCCTTCAAGTACTTCTCCACATACTGTACTTCACTTTTCCTTTCTTCTCCTGTAATCATTCTGTTCTCTGTATTTTTTTCCCTCTTATTTTTTCACGACCTTTTGCTGGAAAATATCTCCAGAAGCATAGATCGGGTGTAACTTGCTGATCTAGAATCCAATTCAAGCAAACAGAGGAATGAGATTGCTGATCAAGAATATCTTCTGCTGCCAAATCACAGTCAAAATTTCAAAATAGAAAGAAGAATCTGCTATATCTGAGCTGTAGCAATCTTTGAACTGTCCAACCCTTAAAACAATCAAATGTATTCTACTGCAACCTTGGGTTGCATCACAACACGTAACACTACTCGGTAGTGACATATTCCAAGTTGACCAACATCAACAAACTGTTGTTCTTGCAGATAAGAAAGATCACTAGCGACACGAGAAAAAAAAATTTGACAAACCTCTCAACTACTTCAGATCTTGACGAGGGATCAGGAACTTCTGTGGATCCATCAACAGCTACATCACTGTTTGTATGGTCTGACCCGTCATTGACCTTGTCATAGAACTGAAAAAATTAAGATTATATCAGGAATTGGAGATTCATCATTTCCACCTGCGGGAACCATAAAAGCATCAGCCTCACCTCCATTTTGATGTTATTTCGTGCCTCAAAAATTCGAGAAAGTGTATTCATAACCTGTGTTTATTGGCTTCTTGTCAAAACTACATATAAGAAGTGAAGGTTTTCAGATGCATGCATACCCTTGCACACACACACATGCAGCATACATGCATGCAGACACACACACACAACTAAATCAGTTTCTGATGAAACCTTTTCTAACAGAACATCTGATGTATTTGGTTCCTGGAGTATGTTTTTAAAATGCTTTAAAACACCTTCTTCTTCAATTGCCTTAAGCACAATATGACTGCAGGAACAAAAAGACAGAAGATTAAGTAAATCAGCATTAGTACATCTAACTTACCTAGAAACACAGTCAGCTTAGTCTATAAAGTATATGATTCATCAGTATCATAAGTGCTCATGACTATCTTTCTAACTAAAATTAACAACTGATGAATTTATATGGAGGGAAACTAGCACAATACAACTAGGGATTCTCACCATTAATAATAAGGAGAACAATCATCCAAATAAGATTAGCACTCCTAGGATCTCACATTTAAACAAAATGACAATTCTCTATATGAAACTGGTAATTTAGTTAAATGAATCTAAAATCAACTATTATATGATGAGAAAATGGAAGGAGTTCAAGGAACATACTGTAAATCAGTAAATTAGTCCCAGTTAATAATACGGCTAATTCTTACGAAAGTATAAACAAATAAAATATGATTTAGAAAGGAATTATTTAACTACAAATTACTAGGAACTTAAACAGAAGAATTGAAAAGAGTAGAAAAAAGACCTGAGAGAAAGCCTTTCAAGAGCATGAGCAACAGCCTCTTGAATAACCTCATTATCATGTTGCAGAAGTTGAACTAAACGTCTAAGAGCTCCAGCTTCCTTAAATGAGATACGCATATGCTCACTAATTGATGCATCAGCAATTGCATGAGCAGACTTCGTAATAGCAGAAACATCTTCAAGCCCAAGAATCAAAACCAGACGAGCAACACCATCTATCCATGACAAAAGAGTATACTGTTGATTCTGAGAAGATTCCAACTGAGATTTTCTCACACTAGCCACCTCAATAGCTCCAATTCTTGCAAGAAACTGCTGTTGTGATCGTCCAACTATTGCATTAATCTTAGCTTCCTCTAGATTGAAACTCTGCTCATGGATATTTAATCCAAGAAGTAATTCTGAAGCACCATATCTTGAAGGGGCTGAACTTCGCTGAATTTCCATGCCATCAGGTAAAGATGGCCATGAATGAGTTGTTGACCTGAAAGCTTTATATGCAGAAGCACCAATTACAGGGACACGAACTAGACCCTCCTCAATTATAAGAATTCTGTAATACTCATCTTTAGAAAGTTCCAATAGTGCAGTTTTTGCTTCCTTACGAATAACTTTATAGTCCTCACTGTTGTTTTTCAAAAGATCTGCCTGCAATTAAAGTAACAGAATACTCATTAACAAGCTTCATGCAACCTGATCAGAAACCAAAATGAAAGAGAATCACTAAATTTTAATTACCTGAGTTCATCTTAGAATCCAAGGCCTGAAGTTCCAAGCAAACTAAAGTGTGAGTGAGAATCATTTTTCGCTTATAACAAATCCCTTGTCAAAACTAACAACTTAGATCTAAAAAGCTTGTGTTAAAGTTTCATTTGGACTATCTTCGAAATTGATTTTTGTTAGAAGAATACAGCCACTCGTCTTTTAAAGTTTGTTAAAACGCAATAAGAGGGAACTTTGGCACCAGAAAAGTTTCTCCTTTGCTACATTACTGTCCAGGGTTTGAATCTTAGAAACATCCTCTATGCCTATGTGAGTAATGTCCCATACATCGGGTGGAGCTTCGTGCATTGTGCCACTAATTGTTAAGTATTACATGCTAACCAGTATCAACAATATATCTTTTTCAGTTTCATGAACTTAACAAACTAAGCATGATTCATACCTCATAATCATATGCCTACTACCTAAGCCTCGAGTCTCAGCAGGTGGAGAAAAAGGCAGCAGAACTTAAGAACCTTACCAAAATTTTGTGCCGCTTCATTTTCAACTACATTTGTTTTGACCATAAGGATACAGAACCAAGAGAAAACTCTTTTCATCAGACAAGTACATTATGACCAAGATCTGCAAGTTCATTTCTCCCTTGCTTCTACTAACTCAAAAAGCTTCTTTTGTGATATGTATCAAGTTAACATGAATACAAATTCACAAAATAAGCTAAGATGCCCGAATTCTCTTACTTTTAATAGTTTCCAGAAGTTGATTGCCTATAACGCACTGGTAACTTAAGATTTTTGTGAAATTTGTTTTTTAATCATGTTTTGGAGATCAATACTCTTACACCCAACCTTAGACTGCCAACTTTAACCCAGGTTAAAAATGGAACCATTGGAGAAATTTCAAGAATATAAACAACAGTTGATCCATACTCTCAGTGCATGCCACATGACTGAAAAAAAATATTACTCATTGTGACACTTTTTCTGCACTGCATGATATATAGAAGCTGTTGTATTGAAGTGTCCTCCATCAAGCACCCATATTGTACGCGTACACTTTCCATCTGAATTCCATCCATTTCATATTTCTGGGTTTCATATATTAGCAAGAATGGTTTTTGATAATAAACTTGAGATATGTCAAGACGGAAGTTGAACAGGTATATGCAAATACTTCCACTATTCTGACTTCTATATTCTACGGAGAACTTTGCTACAGAACATAAATGTCTAGGTTTCATTGTATTTCTTCTATCATGTAGGTACTTCTATAGTATAATATATGATAAGGTACATTCTTTAAAAAAAAAAAAATAGTTCCTTGATTGTTAATGCAGTCTACAAGCTTCTGATGGTTACTCTTGTTAATAATTATAAATCAAACATCAAACATGTCAAAATATTTGATATACATTGTTGTATATTAATCCAATATATAAGATTTTCCAAATCTTTATCTCCTATTTCCTTAACCAAGGTTATTTATTTTCCAATGCATTTTAGAGAATAAGAAGTGATTGCCTTTTGATGATAACTTCTTGACCTCATAAATAATCTAATGGTTACAAACAACTCAGGTATTTGTGTAAGGCTGTAAGCGAACCTTAACATGGAATTTATTCAAATGTTAAACAAATAGAGAGAGAGAGAGAGAGAGAGAGAGAGAGTCACCAGCTTTGGAATGACTCCAACTTCTACGAGTAAACTGTGGATACAAGGACTCAAAGCCAAATTTGCCAGAATTCCACCTGCTGCCTCCTTCACCTTAATTTCCTCATCACCAAGAAACTTAACGAGCATGGGTAATAGGTAGTTCTTTGCAATCCTCACTCTAAGATTCTCATCAGTAGATAAGTTCCACAAAGTACAGAGGCTTTGCTCCTTTACCTGCACAAGTATACTGAGAGTGAACTCTCCTTATCATGCTACTTATCAAAGGATGATGACCACATACCTCAGATGTCAAAGAAGGTCGGCAAAGAAGACTGGAAATTTCTTCAATAGCTCCACTTTCAGCAACAACATTTCTGTATATGCTGACTGCAGACACAGTCCGCAGAAGGCCTGCTGCTGCTTCACATGTACATGAGGACTCTGACTTCAGAAGGCTGACAACAAGATTAATACAGCCAGGAAACTGCATGATACCATCTATGCACTTTTTCCCTCCTTCGGAGTATTTCCAAAGTGTAGATATAGCTTGCTCTCTGTCAAGTGGATCATTATCTAGACCAAGCATCCGAACAAAGAGACCCACGTAACCATCACTGGAACTCCTGCTGCTACTTGACCTCTCGATATCCTGCAATTGTGCAATTCCAGGGCAATCTACTATAGACTTACAGTTTACCGAAATCAACTAACAAACAACTATACATTTTGCTCGTATATATACACGTTTTCACATATAGCCATAAATTCACATGTTTTCTGAAAAGATTTTGGCGGCTGCTATGGTCGACTCGAGTTATATTATAATACATATGTTACAAGCAATAAAAGCCTATTATGAAGTCTAAGTTGATGGTGTCTGTGCTGTAAGAAGATGCTATAGTGGGGCTCCTATTGGTGGCCTCAGAAGCCCCATTTCGGCTCTAACCTACTTCTCATCCAATTTACCAATGACTTCATTGATTGCATATTTAAATATGTAACAGATTTTGGTTGTGGATTTTCTTCTCTTGGAAGCTCCTTCAGTATGCCACTAAAGAATTATGTGTGTGTGTGTATATATATATATACACACACACACACACACAATAAAAGATTGACTAAAGGGGCACTTACAGAAGAGACTGGCAAGGAAAGACTAAGTTATAGCTAATCTGAACGAACAATGCTACTCCAGGGAGCATTAGACATGGATGCTATGTGGTTAAATGTTAACTCCCATAAAGCACCATGGATTAGAGTTTTGTTTGTTGAATCTGCATGCAAAACCAAGCTCAGATGTAGTTCCCTCTGTTTTCCCCCATTCTTCTTTCTTCCTCATATTATAGTTTCTATCCCGATCATTTAGGCGATTACAAGTACACCAGATACGCTATGCAGCAAGAAACAAGAGGATAAGAATCAGCCCGATGAGTTGACAGGGGGAGGTGCGGAGCTTACCGGGGGCGAGGCGGAGAAGGAGCTCGGGTTGGATTCTGCCGAGGCGCCGTCGCCGGTGGCGCAGACAAGGGGGAAGAGGCGGGCAGTCGGGCGAACGAGGCCGAGTCTGAGGCGGGCGAAGGCGGGGGTAACTGCCCATGGTTGATTGGCGCGGTGCCGGAGGCTGAGGCGGTGATGATAGCAGGGATGACATGGAGATGGCGGAGCACAATAGCTGTTCGCAACAGCACCCATTCCCACGTCTCCTCTTCTCGTGCCTCATCCACCTGTAGGTATAATGACGATTGGTTCGGTCCGGCTCGGTTTATCCAAACGTTGAATCCGGCCTTGCGCTGGTTGGGTCAAGGCCCGCTTGAGCCGAACCGGACCTGGTTTGGCGGGCTTCTCCAGCTGCTCCATGGGCTCAACAGGTTCAGCGGCCTTCACTGAACCCATTCTTCTTCTTCTTCTTCCTCCTCTATTCGAGCTCGATTAGGATCCCAAAGGTTCAACCTCGTTCGAGTCTGAAGTGGCTGCTCCCAAATCGAAGCAAAGATGTCGAGATCAGATGCTCCCAACTCGGTCCTTTCGTCTAAATCAGTGACGCTTCAAAGATGAAATATAAATATTCTTCGAATCATGAATGATTTGAATAATATTTTATATTAAAATTATTGATGTGACATAGTTAGCTGGCTTAACGAATTAAATCATTTCCACATGTCAAATTATTGAAAGATAATTTTGCCCCATTAGTATTCAAGATCTTCGTCCTATTCAAACTCAAACTTCACTTGATGCCTATTTTTCGGCTATTTCCCTATTTAGCTCATCTCAAATTTAATTTAAAAAAATAAAAAAAATCCAATATATATGTACAAAAATTTGTTTGTTGATCATACTATTTCCAGAGGAACATGCTGACCTTGAATTTGTTTGTTGATCATGCCAAGTAGTTTGAATAAACAGACCAGAAAATGAGACAAGCCGGAAGTCAATGAACAGTTGTTCATTTGCGGATGCTCGATTGGGTTCTAGTGACTAAGAGGGTGGCCTTTTCTCTGTAATTTTCTTGGACTTTTAGAACCTGAAGCATCAAGCCGTCTCTGCTTGGGTAACATCAGAACCTGCATCCGTTTCCTCCCGCAGATCATACTCAACCACAAGGCCCAGGTTGTCGACAAACTTGTGATACACTTGACATCCTGCACACTGTTCACGGACATCATGCTGTCGGTTAAAACAAAAGCACAGGAAAAAAAATCCAAGCAGAACAATAAAATTCACAATAAATTGTTTTGGTAATTCATTAAAGAAACATAAGAAACCATATATAAGAAAGAATTCTTGGTTACGAGCTGAGATATGTATTTATCTTATTCGGATCATACAATTACTAAGGCAATGACTTGTCTCCCACATTGAGATTTCTCAACTGGGAAAGCTAGATATCGAGAATAATATCTAGAACAAGAACTTGCACCATGCAGGGAAGATATCAGATGTGGCTAATCTTGACAAGAGTATGCGATGTTGTTGAAACAAGATGACAGAAGAGATAGTCCCTATTTCATAAGATAAATGTACATGTAGACCTATTAAATATACCCGTAAAAATATAGTTCCTTTTTCATAAGCACAGGAAAAAAAATCCAAGCAGAACAATAAAATTCACAATAAATTGTTTTGGTAATTCATTAAAAGAAACATAAGAAACCATATATAAGAAAGAATTCTTGGTTACGAGCTGAGATCTGTATTTATCTTTTTCGGATCATACAATTACTAAGGCAATGACTTATCTCCCACATTGAGATTTCTCAACTGGGAAAGCTAGATATCGAGAATAATATCTAGAACAAGAACTTGCACCATGCAGGAAAGATATCAGATGTGGCTAATCTTGACAAGAGGATGCGATGTTGTTGAAACAAGATGACAGAAGAGATAGTCCCTATTTCATAAGATAAATGTACATGTAGACATATTAAATATACCCGTAAAAATATAGTTCCTTTTTCATAAGCACAGGAAAAAAATCCAAGCAGAACAATAAAATTCACAATAAATTGTTTTGGTAATTCATTAAAGAAACATAAGAAACCATATATAAGAAAGAATTCTTGGTTACGAGCTGAGATATGTATTTATCTTATTCGGATCATACAATTACTAAGGCAATGACTTGTCTCCCACATTGAGATTTCTCAACTGGGAAAGCTAGATATCGAGAATAATATCTAGAACAAGAACTTGCACCATGCAGGGAAGATATCAGATGTGGCTAATCTTGACAAGAGTATGCGATGTTGTTGAAACAAGATGACAGAAGAGATAGTCCCTATTTCATAAGATAAATGTACATGTAGACCTATTAAATATACCTGTAAAAATATAGTTCCTTTTTCATAAGCCACTCTGTTTATGAGGCGCTTAGTTCTTTCTCCACACGAGTCACATGTGAATTCTACAAGCAAATTTCTCCTGGGAAGCTTTATATCAAAAGTTATATCCTTCAAAAAAAATAAATAAAGAAAGGGGTTACCGCAAGTATTGGTAAAGCAAAACAATGAACTAGCTGGATAAAATGATGATCAACAGACAAGCAAAACAGCTTCCACTACAGGATTTACCACAACCTCATCATGATTATAAACAGCAACGACAGTGATGTTAATATTTTTCTCAAATGTGACATCATTGCACATGATAAAAGAGAAGATCCAAAGATGCAACATTTAGTCAAAGTGTTGGCAAGGCACTTTATAAATTCATATGAAAATTTGGCCCTGGCTATTCTTATGCCGGCATTTTGAAAAACAGGCCATCACATATAAATACTCCTTGCAAAATGTACTCAAACTTCCCAGTAAACCAGCAACTTTTGATGAATTTGTGTTTCCACATACTTAAATCTAAGAAGAGATTATTCAGCACGATATCCAGACAACGAATTTAACTCGCAAACCCTTGATGAGTCTTGAGACAAACATCAAAACCAAGCAAAGATATCTACAAGTTATTATATGCTTTCCTGTCCATGATGAACAGCACAGATTACATGTATTTATCCACATTGTTATTACTAGTCTCTCCGAACTGTAATCATGCTTCCTGATGACACACCAGAGAGTTCAAGCATTTCAGATAGAACATCATATTATAGTTGAAGAACATGTAAGAGAATTTGATGTATGTTAGACAGGCAAAATACCATCAATCTTAGGTCAGGTAGTTGCTCGTTGTAGATGTGATCCTAAGACTGAAAGCATTCTTTTTCCTCCATATTCTAACTACTGAAAAAGGCACTTATTTATGCAACCCACAATTCGAAATTGATCCTAAGACTGATAGCATTCTTTTTCCTCCATATTGTAACCACTGGAAAAAGGCACTTATTTATGCAACCCACAATTCGAAATTGATCCTAAGACTGATAGCATTCTTTTTCCTCCATATTGTAACCACTGGAAAAAGGCACTTATTTATGCAACCCACAATTCGAAATTGATCCTAAGACTGAAAGCATTATTTTTCCTTCATATTCTAACCACTGAAAAAGACACTTATTTATGCAACTCACAATTCGAAATTGTCGAATTAGTTTTCTCAAATGAGTAATTGTTTCTGCAAATAAATGCTATATGGGAATAGTGTTAACTTGGATCAGAGTAGTGTTTGTTGGATCTGCATGTCAAAGTAGGATGAGGTAAACCACATAGATCACCAGGAAATGCAAACCAAGCTCAAATTTCGTTCCTTTCGTTTTCCCCCATTCTTCTTTCTTCCTCGTATAATAGTTTTTATCCAGATTACTTAGGGGTTACAAATACCAGATACACTACGCAGCAAGAAACAAGAGGATAAGAATCAGGAGGCAAGGCGGAGCTAACCGGAGGCGAGGCGGAGGAGGAGCTCGGCTTGGATTCTGCGGCGAAGCCGTCGCCGGTGGCGCAGACAAGGGGGAAGAGGCGGGCAGTCGGGCGAACGAGGTCGAGTCTGAGGCGGGCGAAGGCGGGGGGAACTGCCCATGGTTGATTGGCGCGGTGGCGGAGGCTGAGGCGGTGATGATAGCAGGGATGACACGGAGATGGAGGAGCACAATAGCTGTTCGCAACAGCTCCCATTTCCACCTCTCCTCTTCTCGTCCCTCATCCACCTGTAGGTATAATGACGATTGGTTCGGTTCGGTCCGGCCCGGTTTTATTCAAACGTTGAACCCGGCCCTGCGCTGGTTGGGTCAAGGCCCGCTTTACCCGAACCCCACCCGCTTCGGCAGGCTTCTCGAGCTGGTCCATGGGCTCAACAGGTTCAGCAGCCTTCGTCTTCTTCTTCTTCCTTCTCCACAGGTTTGTCTCCTCTCACGATGCATGGACGGCTTGAATAATTGCAGTCTCCAACTTTATGACAAGATGCAGATGAAGCAGAGATACATGGACCAGAGAACATGAGGCCATGACTTTTCCTGCTGCAACTGATCATCTGATTCCGAGTTGTCTTCTTCCTCTTCGTTCGGTGTTTGTTCTTTGCTCCATCATGCTTGTGTCACTGCCTGGAAGAGGATGGACAATATCTGACCCTGCTTCACTGAGCTGCTCCCTGCACTCGCGCTTCGAAACCCATACAGTGTCGGAAGTACTGTTGGGAGATTTGCCTTGAAATAAATTTACCTTATACCTGTACGTCATGTTGATGATAGTAAGAAGCACGGAGGAATGAGGACATTAATGGCTGCTCAAGAGGAGCAGAGAGAGGTAGCAGTGGTGCTCGTCTTCCATAGCCTGGTCTGCACCTAAACCCTTCCCCATGCACCACAGGCAGCCGGTCAAAGCTCCTCGCAACGCTACCGTCTCCATGCCCCACACTTCTCCCCCATCCCGAGGTTTGCATTGCATGATCGCCGAAGTTCTCGTCTCTCCTTCCGTCACCTTTCTTGTCTGTGTCCGTCTCACTCCGCCCAGCGAGCATTCTTTTCTTTCTTTTGATATCTGTTTGGTTTGGCTATAGTGGGCTTTGTCACCCTCAGCTATCGTCAGTGTGCTACAGTCATCCGCCAATACTAAAGGACGGAAGAGCAGTGGCTGACAAAAAGGACTAGAAACATGGAATAAATGAGCCCATTGTCCGAAAGCAGACACAGGAAGGGAATCTCTTAATCTCTCCTCACTGTCTTTTGCTCGTCGATCATTGAGGCTTCCTCTTACTAAAGGCCCGCTTGCTTCACCTACTCGCCCTCTCCCACCGTCTCGTTCTCCCTTCCACAGATGAGGACCATAATGGCAAGAAGCCCCCACGAGTCCTCCTTCTCTTTCTCCAAGAGACACTTCCAGTGGACAGCTGGAAATGGCGGTGAAGACAAGAAGCGAGGAGGAGGGAGGGTGGAGGAGGACGTGCTCGTCTTCTCCGCTGCCATCTCGGCGTCACCGTTCTCTTGCGATGATGACGCCCCCCTGAAGGCAGAGGCAGCCGCGCCACCAGCAAGGAAGAAGGGCTCAACCTCTTCTTCGGCCGCAGCGGTGGCTGTTTCGAGGTTGCGAGCGGTGCTGACGGCGGCAATTGTCGGTAGGCGTCGACCGGTGGGGTTCGGGCCCCGTGTGACGGGCACGCTATTCGGGCACCGCCGCGGCCACGTCCACTTCGCGTTTCAAGTGGACCCCCGGGCCTGCCCGGCGGTGCTGATCGAGCTCGCCACGCCCACCAGTACGCTGGTCAGGGAGATGGCGTCGGGGCTGGTGAGGATCGCGCTGGAATGCGAGCGGCGGGCAGGCGGCGGAAAGAAGCTGCTGGAGGAGCCGCTGTGGCGTGCCTACTGCAACGGCAAGAAATGCGGCTACGCCGTGCGCCGCGAGTGCGGCCCGGCAGACTGGAGGGTCCTGCGGGCGGTGGAGCCGGTGTCGACCGGCGCCGGCGTGCTCCCGGGAGATGGCGGCGCCTTCGGCGAGATGATGTACATGAGGGCCAGGTTCGAGCGTGTGGTGGGATCCAAGGACTCGGAAGCCTTCTACATGATGAACCCTGATAACAACGGTGGCCCGGAGCTCAGCATCTACCTGCTTAGAGCCTGATACTTCCTCGTTAGGGGCGGCCGGAGAAACCTGGCCGATCGAATGGTTGTTTATCGCTTTCTTTCTCTTCTCTTCTATCATCTCCTCGCCTTGATTACTTCTCTTCTCCTCTTCTGCCGGTAAGCACGACAGCGGCAGCGTGGTGGTGGTATGTATGAATGCATGTATCTACGAACTCTGTAATTTTACTTTCTTGAAGAAGAGGTTCGAGCCAGCAGAAAGCTCTCGATCGTGGTCTCCTCGATGCGTCCCGACGACAGATTCTCGAACATGTGATATCGATTGCAGCAGCGGCAGAATCTAATGATGCTTGCAACAGCATTCTCAGTACAGTGCTCTGTTCTCACCTGGCCATGCATAGTTTTCCCCTTGACGTTGCACTGTTTCTTCACGGTCGCATGAGACGAGTCAAATGTTTTGGCAAAAATCGAGGACAGTGGATAGTTTCCATCATCAATCCTTACTCGTTACTACTCGCCAAAGCTGATAAGCCATTATAATCCGCACTACCTGCTTCTTCTATATTTTATGACTCTGTTCCTTTCTCCTCGGTACAAAAGTCAAGCTTTGAACAATGAAGCAGGGGAAGATGGTCAAACCGCGAGATGGTGGTGGCTTGTCGAGTGCGGTGGTCGAGGCTCACATTAACGGGTGGAGGTGACAGTGGGAGGCGGTACATACAGTCATCATTATTCAAAGTGGCTGGTGGGTGATCTGCTGGAGATGTGCCCGCAGTTTCAATTACTGCGCTGCTCTGCTACGCTACAACAGGGCAGATCAAGCGTGACAAGGGGCACTCGATACGAATAATGGACATCACGATCAAGGCGACCTTGTTATTCTTATCGACACCACCGATTTGTTTATGATAGCAACGACTCGTGTGACATTTCTCGAATCCGAGGTCGACTCTGCACGCTCGGACAATGCAATATGAGGCTCCTCCTCTTGGGGACAGAGGAGAAAGACGCATCTTATTGATGAATTCAACGAGGAACATCGTAAGGTGCTTCAGCTCGAACACTAACAGTAGAGCTCATTAAATCCAGCAAGCGGAAAGCATGCTCTGTTAGCGAGCAGAGAACAGAGCAGTAGGAAACCACACTCTGCTCGCGGTCTTGTCGTTGTAATTTGAGGCAGGTGTCTGGTTGGCCAAACAAGTAGGTGCAGAGAGAGAGAGCTGTGGACCTTTTGGAATTTGAGCTGTGCGTCAGAGGTGTCATCCCGAGGAAGGAGAGAGAGAGCGGCGAGACAGGGAGGAGGGGGGAGAGGGTTCAGAGGGTGCTGGCGACAGATGGGACATGGAAATCTAAGTCAGACAGTGGCATCGATGGGCGAGCCGTGTGGGATTCTTGTGAGGACGGGGATTACATGTCCTGTCGCCTCATTACTGCCGTTTAGAGGCTCAAAGCTAAAAGAAAGCTGTTCTTATGTCTTCTTCCTTCATCGTTATATTATTACATGACAGTCCTTTAAGATAATCCACATAGCTATTTTTTTTTCTTTTTTTGGAAAAAAGTGGGATACGACTAAAAGGGTTTGACAAAAAAAAAAAGGAAACAATTTGAAAATTAAAATCTAAAATTCACTCTAAAAGATAGCAAATTCTTTTATTTTTTGTGTGTGTGTTTGATTATTTACCTGTAAAATGCAGCACTCACTCTAAAAGATAGCAAATTATTTTTTTTTGTGTGTGTTTGTGTTTGATTATTTACCTGTAAAATGCAGCAGAAGACAGCCGTTGGTTGGATACCGTACGCAAGAAAGCAACTTTATGGTCAAATGAGATGATGTATTCCGATGAGTTGTCTGCCGCCTCTCCTCAGTGACTGCTCTGCTCGGATATATGGAATTTTCTTTTTTTTTAATTCAAAATGCTGTATATTTTGATAAAGATGCTAACGAATTGATTTTGGAAAAAATATGAGAAAGAATTTTAGGAATAATATTGAAAAGGATTATGGTAAAAAGATGAGAGAACATTTGTTATAGAGTATTGATAGGGTCAACTTAATTCCACATCGGTTGAGGAGCGAATGACTCATAAGGTAGTCGTGCCTCTTTTACCCTCAAAAGTGTTTTTTGAAGTTCTATGTATAATTTCGAAAGAGCAAAATCGAACGGGTTCGTGCACCGAGACAGATCAATTGGTCCCCTACCAAGTATTAAAAGATGGGGGAAGCTTGAGTATTAAAGATTTGATTTTTTTACCTCCTTATATAGTAAAAATATTAAATCTAAAGAGATAAAGTATAAATTCATCCGTGTTCATATGAGATGTGTAGATGGAGATTTATGCTTAATTGATATTACTGAAAAATTTGATTTTCTTGATATGTAAAGTTGTTGATCAATTTTACTTCAAATTTTTTTATATATTATTTTTATTTATTAATATCTTAATTATTTTGGTTTCGAATCTTTCATAAATAATAAAATTATCATATCAAAGTATTAAAAAAAAAGGAACAAACGGAACGAAGGATTTATGTTATTTAACATGAGAGGGAATAATTTATTATTATTTTGAGTAGGTGTTTTCATGACAATAATATAATTGTCTTCTAACTCCTATTCGAAAAACTCTTTCATCCTCATTGATCTTAAAAAACTATTTGATTGCTTATCCTCGCCTACCTTATAAAAAATTATAGTAAAATGAATTCTTTCAAATTTTTACAGATTTGCTTATAGCTTACATTGCATCTATCAAATTTATCTATTTTATGGATAATAGCCTATCCAACTTGCTTAAAATTTTTCAGGATATCTATCAAGAAGATTTGATTCTTCTTCATCTATTTATTATCACGCTCCTATATGCCCAAAGTAGATGAGTACATGAAGAATAATAAAATCAAGTTTATTTTTTTAATAAAACCATTAAAATGTTTCATCTTATTTTTATAGATAATATATTATCATTTGTTTCTTAAACATTATCGATCTGCTTAAAAGTTTTTGGGATATCTATCAAGAAGATCCGATTCTTCTTCATCTATTTATTATCACGCTCCTATATGCCCAAAGTAGATAAGTACATAAAGAAGAATAAAATCAAGTTTATTTTTTAATAAAATCATTAAAAAATTTCATCTTATTTTTTAGATGATATATTGTAATTTTTTTCTTAAACATTGTCCATCTAATGTTAAACATAGGGTTTATGACTCTTTAGAATTCACTTACTACTCATGGCCTATTCCCTATATTGGGACTTTCCTTACCCACAAAAGGATCCATTGGTAGATACAATGGTTGACAAAAGCATTTCTTATTCATTGACTTTGTTGCTTGTTGCTTGACTACCAATATATTTGTTATACCTCCAAATGTAGTCAATCAGTTTTTGGATGACTCTTCCAATTTGGAGATGTATCAATGGGCATTAGATCATCATCGGACCTTTGAATAGTTGGCTATTCGGGATGAACTAGCCAAAGCTTCCCAGCTCTGTTTACCCAATATTATCATTAAAATTGATTTCCTACAAATTTATCTGATCCAAAACTAAGCCTGTTCGTTAGCTGCACAATGTTTGTAATGCCATGCTTGTTCTAATCCGAGAGTAAACATACAAACTAATAGTATAACCCACTTGATCTAATCCGAGAGAGTAAACATACAAACTAATAGTATAACCCACAACCTGACCGCTCATTGGAGTCCCGAGTTCCTCGATGTGACTGAGAAAGCACGCATGCTCGATCCCTATGGTTCACTGCCATGCGACAAGCTCCTCATCGGGTGGGGGTACGGGGAAGAGCCACGCGAGATGCTGCTCCTCTTCGGCTGCTGTGTGTTGCTCTCGATCGGGTGGGAGGCGGCAATCGAAGCAGCGCGTTCCTTCGTCATGGCCCGGAAGGAGGAGGAGCTGCTGGCGATGTCATTGAGATCGACCAAAGGTTTGAGAACCTCCACCACCTCGCTCATCAGCGGCCGAGCCTTGGCGTTCCGACAGACACAAGCCTGCACCAACTGCGCCACCTTCTGAGCTCCCTTCACGGAGAAGTTGCCGTGCAGACGAGGATCTATGATCCTGTAGAACTGTCGTTTGTTTCCCAGATATGGACGTGCCCACTCCACCAGGTTCTGCTCCCCGGCCGGTCGTCTTTTGTCCATCGTTCTCCTCCCTGTCATGATCTCCAGCAGCACAACGCCGAAACTGTAGACATCACTCCTCGATGTCAGATGTCCTGGAAGAAGAGACGAACGATGACGAGATTGTATTGTGTTCCCAGCGGAAGCTAAGTTCAAGATGAACGCAAGAGCTCTTTTACCTGTCATCACATACTCCGGGGCTGCATATCCGTATGTTCCCATCACTCTCGTTGTTACGTGAGTCTTGTCGCCCTCAGGACCAGCTTTAGCGAGGCCAAAATCCGAGAGCTTGGCATTGAAATCCTGCAGCAGCACAACTCAGGAAGCAACTCAACGAAAGCCAACGGGAAGCATGAGAACACATGATGTCGGTACATACGGCATCTAACAGGATGTTGGATGTCTTGAAATCACGGTATATTACTCGTCTCTCGGCTTCCTCGTGAAGAAAAGCAAGGCCTTTTGCTGCACCAAGTGCAATCTTCATTCTAGTCGACCATGGCAAATCCAGGGATCCTGTTGCAAGAGATGAAGGGTAGCAAAGATTACATAAGGGCAATATCAAGGTTTTTTATGGCCATATTGCAGACCAACATCAAGGTTGAGACATGGCTTCTTTCCTCGAAAGGAACTTTCCACAAAGGAGATCAAAAGCAAAGAAGAAAGTGAAAGACAGGTTGATCACATACTTCTGAAAAGATGGTTCTCCAAATTTCCACGTTGCATAAACTCATACACCAGCAATCTCTGATCATCCTCGATGCAGTATCCAATCAGCTTTACCAAATTTGGATGTCGAACATCACCGAGAAGATTAACTTCGGCCTGCGAGTACGTGAAGATGATAGTTTGCAAATGAAAATTTCTCACCAGGTAGAACAAAGAAGTAAATATGCGATCATCACTAGCTAATGAAGAATTAGATATAGTACAAGCCACTCTTTATGCCCTTGAATTCGATCATGGCTGAGCATCTTGACGGCAACAGCAAGTCCGGTGCCAGGTTTAACGGGAGCTGTTCCATATTCCTCGATCCATCCTTTGTAAACACGGCCGAATCCTCCCTCTCCGAGAAGGCCATCCGGTTGGAAGTTACTTGTGGCAGACTTCAGCTCTTTGAAGGTGAACTTTCGCAACTGGGATGAAAATTTCAGATCATCGACGGCTATAGAAGGCGATGGATATGTTGATTTGGTTTCCCCTGATCAGCATACAAGTGACAATCAAATCAGTAAGAACCTGTTCAAAGGCACGTAGGAAGCTCCAGAGCAGTACATCTTTAACTTAGACGAAAGAGAAACATATGTCACACATGCAAATATATTAAATATATGTGATAGGAAAACTATTGAGATCAATGATCATTAGACGCTTGGCTATCGTTGTGGCAGCCCAGTTAATGTCGAGGACAAAACCTTTTATCTTTGATGTGTAATTGTGGGTTGCCTCCTTCCTTTTTGCCGATATGAATAAAAGAATATACGATGGTTGTTAGAAACAATACCATAGAATATTTTATCCTTTTATTATTTGGTATAAAAGATCACTTTTAGCATAGTTATTGGGGGATTGATTTTATCATTCATTTTCATACTCACATACCTCGAGTTGCTAATTTGGGCATCGTCAAGTTGAAAAAATCATCATAACCTTGATCTTCATACAAGCGACAGCTCGGGAGCTTAGCATTTTCATCTCGGAAGCACTTTGGTCGTACCTCAAACATCCTTATCTATACGGGCCAGAGTTTCATCGAGCTGACCAGGACGTCAATGATATTTTTATATAATATTTTGACGTTGAAAGACGAGCCCGATATCATAAAAATGCTTGCATGTCGATTCTCTCAATAAACGCTCTAGCGAAGAAGTTTTACCCTTGATCGACAATATTTTCGCTAAGGGAACCACAACTACTATTTTTATACATCAATACAAATACTGATGAGATATTGACGTCTATTCAATGACCTAAGTCTCTCACCCCTAAGGATGACCACGAGCCACATGTTAGTCCCCGCAAAGATACAAACATTAATGGGGATGATACAGGTCATTGCCCTACTCTTGCCTTAGCTAGTGTAATAAGCGACGCCACCAACCCAGTCATAGGCCCTAGTTCCATTAGTACTCATCAAGGCTCCTCGTCCCAACATGGCATCAACACCCTAGGAGGGCCTGAGACATACCAAATCACTAGTTGAGAGGACACTTTGGTCCCCAATCGTGAAATTCAGTAGACCACACCACCCTCAATCTATCCCACTTGAATTCAAGGTTCAGTCGGCTGACTTAATAGAGGATTCCATGTGGGTCCAACTGCAATAGATAGACCAACGTTTGGAGTTACATTAGTAGCTACATGCGGTTGAGAAACCCAACCACCCCTCGCTATTGAGGTGCGAAGGTCAAGAAACTCGACCCCCCTTATTATTGAGCTACGAAGGTCAAGTGCGAGACATAGAGATCGAGAAACTCACCACCTTCCCCCCCTGTTGCCAAGACATGGAGATCGAGCACCCAACTCCCCTCGCTATCGAGGCATATAGGTCAGGAAAGTAACCCTTTTTATTACAAGGCACGGAGGTCGGGCACTCGACCCCCTCATTGCTAAGGCATGGAGGTCGGGAAAGTTGACCCTCCTTATTGTTGAGGCATGAAGGTCGAGCACCCGACGCCCCTCACTATCGAGCCATGCAGCATCTGTAAGCACCCTTACAATTCTTACAACTCGTTGGTATGGAAGACTTGTGCTTAGGAGGGGCTTTCTTAGAGTTCCTCTCCTTCCACTGAACAGTCATAGCTACCATAGATGAGCAGAAGGGAATAGAGAAAAGAGAGGCGAAGAGGAACCCAAGACCCGACTCTAGCATGACTTTGGCGAGCCATGCCAACTCCTTTCAATACCTTTTCATTGCTCTTCCTCTACATGGTGCCCATGTTAGATAAGCTGACGGTTGCATTTCAAGACATCTTTGAAAGAGTTCCCAAAGTGCACTTTCGAGGAGGGGGACAAATGATAGGGAGAGCATTATCAATCAATCATCATTCGACATGTGACCTACACATGTTGTCCAGACTGGAAGAAGGCAAAGGCTATACCCACCGATCTGTCCACATGGACAAGAGTCGAAGGCAAACTATTGCAAATTGTCTTCCCTTTGTTGCCCACATGGAGAAAAGGCCAAAGGGAGACTATTAAAGGTGGTTAAGAGTTACCTCTCCGCATTATATTTCACATAATATTTTACTCATTTATGACTAGGAATAACTCATTTATGACTAGGAATAAAAGCTCATTTTTAGCAAAATGGTGGAGGATCACTTTTTTCCACCACTTACAACCATAGTCACCTACCTTGAGTTATTGACTTGGCATCAAAAGGACCGAGTCAGAAATATTTTCTATTTCCACTTCGATTGCATCTTGGATAACCTTGTGCATATGGGTTTGAACTACGTCGGGCTGACCAGGACATCAACATCTTACCACAACAACTGCACTTGCATGTATCTCGCTAAAAAGAAGAAAAAAGGTAATTCACAACATAAAGGGTTTGAAACACCGCAACAATGACTTAAGTTATCATCTTTCCACATTAGATGCAACACTTATTCACTCGGCAACGATTACGGAGCAATAAGAACCATATGGTAGGGACAGCAACCCGACATGAATCCAGCATCCAGATATCCTAGATCACAAACTATTCATTTTTCTCGAAGATAAATCAAATCGCGACCAAGTAATAACAATGATGAAAGAGAACAATGAAGAACAGAGGCTAAAGAATTGGTATCAGCATCCTGTAAAGCCAAACTAAAGATATCACGCGCCACATAACCGATGTTAAAGTCATGAGCGAGCAAGACATTACCACGCGGTGTGCCGACGCTCCTGATCGTCATGTCGACATTGGATTTGGAAGACATGCAACCCCCCATAGAGCGAAGCTTAATCCAGCGCAGGGTCAGCTCTGTTTACCCAATATTATCATTAAAATTGATTTCCTACAAATTTATCTGATCCAAAACTAAGCCTGTTCGTTAGCTGCACAATGTTTGTAATGCCATGCTTGTTCTAATCCGAGAGTAAACATACAAACTAATAGTATAACCCACAACCTGACCGCTCATTGGAGTCCCGAGTTCCTCGATGTGACTGAGAAAGCACGCATGCTCGATCCCTATGGTTCACTGCCATGCGACAAGCTCCTCATCGGGTGGGGGTACGGGGAAGAGCCACGCGAGATGCTGCTCCTCTTCGGCTGCTGTGTGTTGCTCTCGATCGGGTGGGAGGCGGCAATCGAAGCAGCGCGTTCCTTCGTCATGGCCCGGAAGGAGGAGGAGCTGCTGGCGATGTCATTGAGATCGACCAAAGGTTTGAGAACCTCCACCACCTCGCTCATCAGCGGCCGAGCCTTGGCGTTCCGACAGACACAAGCCTGCACCAACTGCGCCACCTTCTGAGCTCCCTTCACGGAGAAGTTGCCGTGCAGACGAGGATCTATGATCCTGTAGAACTGTCGTTTGTTTCCCAGATATGGACGTGCCCACTCCACCAGGTTCTGCTCCCCGGCCGGTCGTCTTTTGTCCATCGTTCTCCTCCCTGTCATGATCTCCAGCAGCACAACGCCGAAACTGTAGACATCACTCCTCGATGTCAGATGTCCTGGAAGAAGAGACGAACGATGACGAGATTGTATTGTGTTCCCAGCGGAAGCTAAGTTCAAGATGAACGCAAGAGCTCTTTTACCTGTCATCACATACTCCGGGGCTGCATATCCGTATGTTCCCATCACTCTCGTTGTTACGTGAGTCTTGTCGCCCTCAGGACCAGCTTTAGCGAGGCCAAAATCCGAGAGCTTGGCATTGAAATCCTGCAGCAGCACAACTCAGGAAGCAACTCAACGAAAGCCAACGGGAAGCATGAGAACACATGATGTCGGTACATACGGCATCTAACAGGATGTTGGATGTCTTGAAATCACGGTATATTACTCGTCTCTCGGCTTCCTCGTGAAGAAAAGCAAGGCCTTTTGCTGCACCAAGTGCAATCTTCATTCTAGTCGACCATGGCAAATCCAGGGATCCTGTTGCAAGAGATGAAGGGTAGCAAAGATTACATAAGGGCAATATCAAGGTTTTTTATGGCCATATTGCAGACCAACATCAAGGTTGAGACATGGCTTCTTTCCTCGAAAGGAACTTTCCACAAAGGAGATCAAAAGCAAAGAAGAAAGTGAAAGACAGGTTGATCACATACTTCTGAAAAGATGGTTCTCCAAATTTCCACGTTGCATAAACTCATACACCAGCAATCTCTGATCATCCTCGATGCAGTATCCAATCAGCTTTACCAAATTTGGATGTCGAACATCACCGAGAAGATTAACTTCGGCCTGCGAGTACGTGAAGATGATAGTTTGCAAATGAAAATTTCTCACCAGGTAGAACAAAGAAGTAAATATGCGATCATCACTAGCTAATGAAGAATTAGATATAGTACAAGCCACTCTTTATGCCCTTGAATTCGATCATGGCTGAGCATCTTGACGGCAACAGCAAGTCCGGTGCCAGGTTTAACGGGAGCTGTTCCATATTCCTCGATCCATCCTTTGTAAACACGGCCGAATCCTCCCTCTCCGAGAAGGCCATCCGGTTGGAAGTTACTTGTGGCAGACTTCAGCTCTTTGAAGGTGAACTTTCGCAACTGGGATGAAAATTTCAGATCATCGACGGCTATAGAAGGCGATGGATATGTTGATTTGGTTTCCCCTGATCAGCATACAAGTGACAATCAAATCAGTAAGAACCTGTTCAAAGGCACGTAGGAAGCTCCAGAGCAGTACATCTTTAACTTAGACGAAAGAGAAACATATGTCACACATGCAAATATATTAAATATATGTGATAGGAAAACTATTGAGATCAATGATCATTAGACGCTTGGCTATCGTTGTGGCAGCCCAGTTAATGTCGAGGACAAAACCTTTTATCTTTGATGTGTAATTGTGGGTTGCCTCCTTCCTTTTTGCCGATATGAATAAAAGAATATACGATGGTTGTTAGAAACAATACCATAGAATATTTTATCCTTTTATTATTTGGTATAAAAGATCACTTTTAGCATAGTTATTGGGGGATTGATTTTATCATTCATTTTCATACTCACATACCTCGAGTTACTAATTTGGGCATCGTCAAGTTGAAAAAATCATCATAACCTTGATCTTCATACAAGCGACATCTCGGGAGCTTAGCATTTTCATCTCGGAAGCACTTTGGTCGTACCTCAAACATCCTTATCTATACGGGCCAGAGTTTCATCGAGCTGACCAGGACGTCAATGATATTTTTATATAATATTTTGACGTTGAAAGACGAGCCCGATATCATAGAAATGCTTGCATGTCGATTCTCTCAATAAATGCTCAAGCGAAGAAGCTTTGCCCTTGATCGACAATATTTTCGCTAAGGGAACCACAACTACTATTTTTATACATCAATACAAATACTGATGAGATATTGACGTCTATTCAATGACCTAAGTCTCTCACCCCTAAGGATGACCACGAGCCACATGTTAGTCCCCGCAAAGATACAAACATTAATGGGGATGATACAGGTCATTGCCCTACTCTTGCCTTAGCTAGTGTAATAAGCGACGCCACCAACCCAGTTATAGGCCCTAGTTCCATTAGTACTCATCAAGGCTCCTCGTCCCGACATGGCATCAACACCCAAGGAGGGCCCGAGACGTACCAAATCACCAGTTGAGAGGACACTTTGGTCCCCAATCGTGGAATTCAACAGACCACACCACCCTCAATCTATCCCACTTGAATTCAAGGTTCAGTCGGCTGACTTAATAGAGGATTCCATGTGGGTCCAACTACGATAGATGGACCAACGTTTGGAGCTACATTAGTAGCTACATGCGATTGAGAAACCCAACCACCCCTCACTATTGAGGTGCGAAGGTCAAGAAACCCGACCCCCCTCATTATTGAGGTACAAAGGTCAAGTGCGAGACATAGAGATCGAGAAACTCACCACCTTCCCCCCTGTTGCTAAGACATGGAGATCGAGCACCCAACTCCCCTCGCTATCGAGGCATATAGGTCAGGAAAGTAACCCTTTTTATTACAAGGCACGGAGGTCAGGCACTCAATCCCCTCATTGCTAAGGCATGGAGGTCGGGAAAGTTGACCCTCCTTATTGTCGAGGCATGAAGGTCGAGCACCCGACACCCCTCACTATCGAGCCATGCAGCATCTTACAATTCTTACAACTCGTTGGTATGGAAGACTTGTGCTTAGGAGGGGCTTTCTTAGAGTTCCTCTCCTTCCACTGAACAGTCATAGCTACCATAGATGAGCAGAAGGGAATAGAGAAAAGAGAGGCGAAGAGGAACCCAAGACCCGACTCTAGCATGACTTTGGCGAGCCATGCCAACTCCTTTCAATACCTTTTCATTGCTCTTCCTCTACATGGTGCCCATGTTAGATAAGCTGACGGTTGCATTTCAAGACATCTTTGAAAGAGTTCCCAAAGTGCACTTTCGAGGAGGGGGACAAATGATAGGGAGAACATTATCAATCAATCATCATCCAACATGTGACCGACACATGTTGTCCAGACTGGAAGGAAGCAAAGGCTATACCCACTGATCTGTCCACATGGACAAGAGTCGAAGACAGACTATTGCAAGTTGTCTCCCCTTTGTTGCCCACATGGAGAAAAGGCCAAAGAGAGATTGATAAAGGTAGTTAAGAGTTACCTCTCCGCATTATATTTCACATAATATTTTACTCATTTATGACTAGGAATAACTCATTTTAGCAAAATGGTGGAGAATCATTTTTTTCCACCACTTACAACCATAGTCACCTACCTTGAGTTATTGACTTGGGCATCAAAAGGACCGAGTCAGAAACATTTCCTAACCTCAATCTTCATGCATGTGATATCTCGAGAGACATTTCCACTTCGATTGCATCTTGGATAACCTTGTGCATATGGGTTTGAACTACGTCGGGCTGACCAGGACATCAACATCTTACCACAACAACTGCACTTGCATGTATCTCGCTAAAAACATTATCAATCAATCATCATCCAACATGTGACCGACACATGTTGTCCAGACTGGAAGGAAGCAAAGGCTATACCCACTGATCTGTCCACATGGACAAGAGTCGAAGACAGACTATTGCAAGTTGTCTCCCCTTTGTTGCCCACATGGAGAAAAGGCCAAAGAGAGATTGATAAAGGTAGTTAAGAGTTACCTCTCCGCATTATATTTCACATAATATTTTACTCATTTATGACTAGGAATAACTCATTTATGACTAGGAATAAAAGCTCATTTTTAGCAAAATGGTGGAGGATCACTTTTTTCCACCACTTACAACCATAGTCACCTACCTTGAGTTATTGACTTGGCATCAAAAGGACCGAGTCAGAAATATTTTCTAACCTCAATCTTCATGCATGTGATATCTCAAAAGACATTTCCACGTCGATCGTATCTTGGATAACCTTGCACATATGGGTTTGAACTACATCGGGTTGATCAGGAGATCAACATCTTACCGCAACAACTGCACTTGCATGTATCTCGCTAAAAAGAAGAAAAAAGGTAATTCACAACATAAAGGGTTTGAAACACCGCAACAATGACTTAAGTTATCATCTTTCCACATTAGATGCAACACTTATTCACTCGGCAACGATTACGGAGCAATAAGAACCATATGGTAGGGACAGCAACCCGACATGAATCCAGCATCCAGATATCCTAGATCACAAACTATTCATTTTTCTCGAAGATAAATCAAATCGCAACCAAGTAATAACAATGATGAAAGAGAACAATGAAGAACAGAGGCTAAAGAATTGGTATCAGCATCATGTAAAGCCAAACTAAAGATATCACGCACCACATAACCGATGTTAAAGTCATGAGCGAGCAAGACATTACCACGCGGTGTGCCGACGCTCCTGATCGTCATGTCGACATTGGATTTGGAAGACATGCAACCCCCCATAGAGCGAAGCTTAATCCAGCGCAGGGTTTATTATTTGGTATAAAAGATCACTTTTAGCATAGTTATTGGGGGATTGATTTTATCATTCATTTTCATACTCACATACCTCGAGTTACTAATTTGGGCATCGTCAAGTTGAAAAAATCATCATAACCTTGATCTTCATACAAGCGACATCTCGGGAGCTTAGCATTTTCATCTCGGAAGCACTTTGGTCGTACCTCAAACATCCTTATCTATACGGGCCAGAGTTTCATCGAGCTGACCAGGACGTCAATGATATTTTTATATAATATTTTGACGTTGAAAGACGAGCCCGATATCATAAAAATGCTTGCATGTCGATTCTCTCAATAAACGCTCTAGCGAAGAAGTTTTACCCTTGATCGACAATATTTTCGCTAAGGGAACCACAACTACTATTTTTATACATCAATACAAATACCGATGAGATATTGACGTCTATTCAACGACCCAAGTCTCTCACCCCTAAGGACGACCACGAGTCACATGTTAGTCCCCGCCAAGATACAAACATTAATGGGGATGATGCAGGTCATTGCCCCACTCCTGCCTTAGCTAGTGTAATAAGCGACGCCACCAACCCAGTTATAGGCCCTAGTTCCATTAGTACTCATCAAGGCTCCTCGTCCCGACATGGCATCAACACCCAAGGAGGGCCCGAGACGTACCAAATCACCAGTTGAGAGGACACTTTGGTCCCCAATCGTGGAATTCAACAGACCACACCACCCTCAATCTATCCCACTTGAATTCAAGGTTCAGTTAGCGGACTTAATAGAGGATTCCATGTGGGTCCAACTGCAATAGATAGACCAACGTTTGGAGTTACATTAGTAGCTACATGCGGTTGAGAAACCCAACCACCCCTCGCTATTGAGGTGCGAAGGTCAAGAAACTCGACCCCCCTTATTATTGAGCTACGAAGGTCAAGTGCGAGACATAGAGATCGAGAAACTCACCACCTTCCCCCCTGTTGCTAAGACATGGAGATCGAGCACCCAACTCCCCTCGCTATCGAGGCATATAGGTCAGGAAAGTAACCCTTTTTATTACAAGGCACGGAGGTCAGGCACTCGAGCCCCTCATTGCTAAGGCATGGAGGTCGGGAAAGTTGACCCTCCTTATTGTCGAGGCATGAAGGTCGAGCACCCGACACCCCTCACTATCGAGCCATGCAGCATCTTACAATTCTTACAACTCGTTGGTATGGAAGACTTGTGCTTAGGAGGGGCTTTCTTAGAGTTCCTCTCCTTCCACTGAACAGTCATAGCTACCATAGATGAGCAGAAGGGAATAGAGAAAAGAGAGGCGAAGAGGAACCCAAGACCCGACTCTAGCATGACTTTGGCGAGCCATGCCAACTCCTTTCAATACCTTTTCATTGCTCTTCCTCTACATGGTGCCCATGTTAGATAAGCTGACGGTTGCATTTCAAGACATCTTTGAAAGAGTTCCCAAAGTGCACTTTCGAGGAGGGGGACAAATGATAGGGAGAACATTATCAATCAATCATCATCCAACATGTGACCGACACATGTTGTCCAGACTGGAAGGAAGCAAAGGCTATACCCACTGATCTGTCCACATGGACAAGAGTCGAAGACAGACTATTGCAAGTTGTCTCCCCTTTGTTGCCCACATGGAGAAAAGGCCAAAGAGAGATTGATAAAGGTAGTTAAGAGTTACCTCTCCGCATTATATTTCACATAATATTTTACTCATTTATGACTAGGAATAAAAGCTCATTTTTAGCAAAATGGTGGAGGATCACTTTTTTCCACCACTTACAACCATAGTCACCTACCTTGAGTTATTGACTTGGCATCAAAAGGACCGAGTCAGAAATATTTTCTAACCTCAATCTTCATGCATGTGATATCTCAAAAGACATTTCCACGTCGATCGTATCTTGGATAACCTTGCACATATGGGTTTGAACTACATCGGGTTGATCAGGAGATCAACATCTTACCGCAACAACTGCACTTGCATGTATCTCGCTAAAAAGAAGAAAAAAGGTAATTCACAACATAAAGGGTTTGAAACACCGCAACAATGACTTAAGTTATCATCTTTCCACATTAGATGCAACACTTATTCACTCGGCAACGATTACGGAGCAATAAGAACCATATGGTAGGGACAGCAACCCGACATGAATCCAGCATCCAGATATCCTAGATCACAAACTATTCATTTTTCTCGAAGATAAATCAAATCGCAACCAAGTAATAACAATGATGAAAGAGAACAATGAAGAACAGAGGCTAAAGAATTGGTATCAGCATCATGTAAAGCCAAACTAAAGATATCACGCACCACATAACCGATGTTAAAGTCATGAGCGAGCAAGACATTACCACGCGGTGTGCCGACGCTCCTGATCGTCATGTCGACATTGGATTTGGAAGACATGCAACCCCCCATAGAGCGAAGCTTAATCCAGCGCAGGGTATCCTCGCCCTTGTTCTGTTTCCACGCTGCTAGCCAAATCTCCTCCGCTCCCAATCCCATCCTCCCAACACTTTATGATCCAAACAAGATTCACTCAAGATACGGTGACATTGATCCACGTACCAACATCCTTTTTCATCGGGGGAAAGAACAGACCGAAACCCCAAACACAAGCCATCAAATCCGATCCTACTCCAAAGACCGCTCTAAAAATCAGAGCTTGAGACCCTCGAACCAAACAGCACGGAACGTTTTGGAGATCCTCCAACTGCCCCAAAGTTCGAACATTTATTTCACGAAGCCTCCGAAACCCCCAAATGGGTTTCTCTCCGGAAAAACGCACCCCTCAGATTGAGAAAAGGGAACGCGCAATGACGGAGACGAAGCAACCTGCCCTAGGAACTCTAGCGGGAGGAGGAGAGGGCTGCAGGTCTGCTGCCCTAACCGGCGGCACTATCGAGCATTGTGGTACGTCGAGAAGGAACGGGGAAGAAGGAAAAGGACAACCGGAGACGAAGCAAAAGAAGAGAGAGGCGAGTTAAGAGTGTGCAGAGAATGAGACGCACGCAGGCAAGAACGGGAGGGGGAGGGAGAAAACGAATAAGCTATCCCTTTCGTACCAGTTCAAGTCGGTAACGTCAGTCTCACGTGCTTCAGATGTTTATGCCGATTCACCAATCAACAAGACTACCAGTTCAAGTCGGTCACGTCAGTCTCACGTGCTGAAAGATGTTTATGCCGATTCACCAATCAACAAGAAGGTATATTAGCGGGCAACGTGGACAATGTACGAGTAAACAGGGTAAAGGACGGGCAATTCGCACAGCGGCGCCACCGGGACGTTGACTGCACACTCCGTGGGAGGAAACGGACTGTGAAGCGCGTTCGAGTCCCCGCGCGAAACGTACTCATAATACTCTGTACACGCAATTGTTTCCGCCGTTCGATCCTCCCGCCCGTCCATCAAATCATCGCAACGAACCATCATGACGTAAGACCACCTTACAGCCTTTCATTCCTCCTCCCATCGTGTGTGTATATATATATATATACTTCAAGCGGATCGGGTATACATCCGATAACACGAGGAGGGGCTTAATTCGGGTTCGGATTCTATAAGAGCTCGGATCCATTAAATGCACTCGGGTCAGGGCTCGGAATCTTGAAAGGCACCGACTCTTTCGCTTGCCTGCTCTTGGTCCGTCGTCCTCTGCGCTCGCGATTGATTAGGGTTTTGGGGGAACAGGGATTCGAGGGGGCGCTGAGTCGGCTGCGTAGGAGGCGAGGCGGAGGGAGCGAAGATGGGAGAACGCAAGGTCTTGAACAAGTACTACCCGCCGGACTTCGATCCGGCCAAGATACCTCGGCGGCGGCAGCCGAAGAACCAGCAGATGAAAGTTCGGATGATGCTTCCGATGAGCATCCGCTGCAACACCTGTGGAACCTACATCTACAAGGGCACTAAATTCAATTCTCGCAAGGAGGATGTTGTTGGAGAGGTGAGTAATTCTTGTGTTCCCTTTCTTGTTCTTGTTGTTCTTGCATCTTTGATTCTCTTGAAACCTTTGTTCTAATTGATCGCGTCATCCTTCGGTCCGTTTTTTTCTCTCTGTTTCTTCTTTGATTTGTCCCATCTCCACTAAATCTGTGATATTGTGGACATCAGGGTGTAATTTGTTTCAACATTCATCAAGTTCTTGAATAGTAAAGTTGTTGTCCTGTAATGTAGGTTTTAGAAGATTGTACCGTAAATACGAGGATCACATCCTGTTCGAGGCCTTTCTTTTCCATTTTTGTGTATATGACAATGTAATTCAGTCTGCGAATTTGGGGTGGTATAACCCATTTAGTTTTCCTTTCTTGATGCGTTTGATTCCTTTATTTTTTATTTGCTGTTGCACTACGTGGTGTGAAAATTATGCTATTAAGGTAATTTGTTTCTTGCAGACATATCTCGGAATCCAAATATTTAGGTTTTATTTTAAATGCACTAGATGTTCGGCGGAGATTACTTTCAAGACAGACCCTCAGAACACAGATTACACTGTTGAATCGGGAGCATCACGTAATTTTGAGCCTTGGCGTGACGAAGATGAGGTGAGTTATTTGCAGTACTATGACAAGTTTGTTACAATGCTTTGTGTTGGTTCCAGTCCTACATGTTATGTGGTTCTCACCAGGTGGTAGAAAAGGAGAAGAGGAAAAGAGCCGACGAAGAAATGGGAGATGCTATGAAGTCCCTGGAGAACCGAGCATTAGATTCCAAGCAAGATATGGATATACTTGCTGCGCTTGAAGAAATGAGATCTATGAAGGTACTTCAAACTTGTTTTGCAGCAATGATATGTTCTATAACTGCTTCAGGTTCACCATTTGTTTTGCTCTTCTGCAGTCTAGGCATGCAACTGTAAGTGTTGATTTGATGTTAGAGACTTTAAAAAGATCAGCCTATGAAAAGGTTAGTGCTGGTACAGTTCTCTATTCTTCCAATTTTTTTTCTTTTAATTTCCTTTAGGAAAGTTGGCACTCTTCATTTATGGGACTTACCATGTATCTCAAGATAAAAATTATGTAGTCATATGCAGATGCTGTTAGGTGTTTTTTTTTTACTTGGCAGATCAGTCAGTTGTTCCATTGAAATGACAGTGTGCCTCAATTTCACTAAAAATAGTTTGATTGCAGTTTCTAAGTTGAATGGATTTTGCAAACATAAGGACAATCTTGTCAATGAGCACCTTTGAATCTGGAGAATGGAGATCTTGTAGTAAAGAAGTTGCACAAAAGAGTTCTCAATACTTAATGACATTTCTGTGCAATGGCTTGGTTTTTCAATTTTTTGTGTGCATGCTCAGCACGAAGAGCATTACAAAAGATCATGTCTTATCAAACAGTCAATTATAACCAATTGTATTGCCAAATTGAAGGAAATAAAGATGGTGGTGGTGACTAAGCTGTACAAAACACATTGCTCATGTCATATTGATGAAACCAGAATGTTACTGTAGTCATTGCAGAAGGATTACGTTCTTCCACCAGTATGTTGATGGACCAAGCACAAAAATAATAGATTCTTGAACGATTCCTGGCTGGGAGCTTCAATACTGATCTGGTAACACCATGAATTGTCTCTTTTGGGTTTCACTAGATAATATCAAAATATAAGTTATTTTTGAGAAATTAATTATGACAGCTTGATTTTAGTCTTGCATCGGAGAGGGTCAGAAGAGGAAGGATTAATGTGATTGTATATGGAGCTAGATATTTTTGCTACTATTAATTGAGCTTAAGTATTTTGGACTATGTGGTTTTATGCTCATCAAGTTAATGACAATTTTTATCATCGGGTCAAGTCCTATCATAAATAAAAAATATTTAGGCAGTTAATGAATTGAGTAAAGTTTTAATTCTTTATTAATGTTTAGCCTAGAATGTACTAGAGTAATTAAGTTGCACAGGCAGTTGCTGTTGTCTGTTGGTGAAATCTTTCGTACTTAAAACTTTGCTTTTGTTTGCCGTTTATTTGTTTGTTGTTTTCGTACTAGATGGACAATTAATTTGTAAATTCATATATAGATCTTTTATTCTTATCATAGTGTGGCTTATTGTGCTTTACTTCTAAATGCAGTTAATGAATTGAGTAAAGTTTTAATTCTTTATTAATGTTTAGCCTAGAATGTACTAGAGTAATTAAGTTGCACAGGCAGTTGCTGTTGTCTGTTGGTGAAATCTTTCGTACTTAAAACTTTGCTTTTTTTTTGTGTTTATTTGTTTGTTGTTTTTGTACTAGATGGACAATTAATTTGTAAATTCATATATAGATCTTTTATTCTTATCATAGTGTGGCTTATTGTGCTTTACTTCTAAATGCAGTTAATGAATTGAGTAAAGTTTTAATTCTTTATTAATGTTTAGCCTAGAATGTACTAGAGTAATTTAAGTTGCACAGGCAGTTGCTGTTGCCTGTTGGTGAAATCTTTCGTACTTAAAAATTTGCTTTTGTTTGGCGTTTATTTGTTTGTTGTTTTCGTACTAGATGGACAATTAATTTGTAAATTCGTATATAGATCTTTTATTCTCATCATAGTGTGGCTTGTTGTGCTTTACTTCTAAATGGCTATCTTGTCTACTGACAGGAGAAAAAGATAATGGAGGAACTAGATGAAGCAGATGAAGCACTTATCAAGTCCATAACTTTCCATGTATATACCTATATACTGTGAGCTATTGCATTTATAGTCACTGGTTTTTTTAATTGCTCTTAAGCTTGATGTATAATTTGTTTATGAGCAACTTGTTGGTGCAGGGTTCAAAAGATTTTGTTCGAAGAATACATGATGATGAGGATGATGATATTGAAGAGCTAGGCCAGCCATCTTCTAGTTTAAGTGAAACATCAGATAACAGTTTAAAGGTACTTCATTGCTATATTAGCTACGTTTTCTACTATTCTTTTTAATGTCTGAATGCACATGTATATGCAAATTTTACTGTGATGGTAGGTAGCTTTTTTGTGATTGGTATGCAAGGGTGAACTTGCATAATCCTGGGAAGGACAGGCATGTCGTTTTGGCTGGTGTATCCATGTCGGACACGTGTCAGACACGTGTTTTGATATTTGCCAAAATTATATGTTAGAGATATAATGTCTTATTATTATAATGTCTGCCTACTATAATAAGCCTAAATTATAAATAAGATATAATAAGTCTACTGTAATATCTAAATTATAATGTAGGCCACTTATTCATAATAATTCAATGTATAACAAGAGTAATAGGTTAGGTCTTTTTTATTATCGTCTCTCATTCATAATAGGTTAGATCTTATTTATAATGCTATATTAGCCATGCTATAACACCACCAATGCTGGTCTCAGGCCTAGATGAAAAAGGTGGAGGGCTCTGTTAGATCAATGACAACCAACATAAAATTATGTTAGATCTCATGAACATAAATTTTAACTGATTTCAGTATGGAGCTATGTTGTCACCCGAAAGTGGCGCGAGACACCTTCACCACCCAGGTGTCCCGAATTGCAAACGGTGGTCTAGGTTGTTGCTTAGAAGCAGCCCATCACATTGGTGCCCAGATGTGGTTCCAAATAGGCAAAGGCTCTCATTGTTTTGGACTAATGAGAGTAAAGAAGGTAGTCCAAGAGCAGAGAGTTAGGTTAGCAACTTGGAATATAGGAACACTTTCAAGGAGGAGATTAGAATTAGTAGACACTATGATAAAAAAAGAATAAATATTCTTTGCTTATAAGAGCTAAGTAGGTAGAGGAAAAATTCTAGAAAGATTGATAGTACTTGATTTAAAATTTGATATATTGGAAAAGTTAAACACAGGATTGGCTTAGGAATTGTTGTTGATAAGGATCTTGAAAACAATGTTGTAGATGTAAAAATATTTAGAGATAGCATTATAATTCTAAAATTTGTAAAAGGACAATATGTTTTGAATGTCATTAGTACAAATGCCTCTTAAGTCAGATTGGATGATCAAACCAAAAGAGAATTTTAGAAAAACTTAAATGATATCATTCAAAGAATGCAAATAACTAAAAAACTTATAATTAGATGAGATTTGAATAGTCATGTAGAAAAAATATATGATGAATATAAAAGAGTGCATGAGAGCTTTGGTTATACGGAGAGAAATAAAGATACTGATATGATTTTAGATTTTGCAACTTCGTATGATCTTATAATTGTAAATATTCACTTTAAGAAGAGTGATGAACATTTGATTAATTATAAGAGTGGTCACAATTGTAGTCAAATAAATTTTTTTCTCACTTGAAAGATAGATAAAGCTATTTGTAAGAATTGTAAAGTTATACCTGGCCGAAAGTTTGATGAATCAACATTGGTTGATGGTATTAGATATTTACTATAGAAAATGGAAGAAGAAAAATATAGTAAAAATTTTTACCAGGACTAGATGGTGGAATTTTAAAGATGATAATGTAAATGCTTTTAAGAATAAGAGGGAAAGGGAGACGACTTGGAACTTAGACGAGGATAATATTAATATTGTTTGGACTACAATGATTAATAAGACTAGCAGCTTAACAAAGGAGATTCTTGGTGAAACTAAAGGTAGAGGTGTAACCTTAAGAGAGAGTTGGTGGTGGTGTGACGAAGTTCAAAATGTATTTTTTACTAAAAGATCATGTTTTTAAGATTGGCAAAATTATAAAAAATGAGGAAAATTGTAAAAGATATAAAAAAAATTAAAAAAGAGGTTAGTATAAAAAGATATAAAACGTATGATAATTTTTATAAAAAAATAGATACTAAAGATGGTGAAAAAGATATATCGAATTGCTAAAGCTAGAGAAAGAAAGTGTAAGGATTTAGGTAATATTAGATGCATTAAAGATGAAGATCATAGAATACTTATCAATGATAACAAGATTAAGGAAGATGAAAAAATTATTTAATGAATTTTCCATACAGGAATTAGATTTAATGATAAATAATAGTGATAGATTTAATAGTCATAGATTTGTTCGTAAAATTAGAACTAATGAAGTAAAAGACGCATAAAGAAGATGAAAATAGTCAAGAGTGTCGTGCCTTTTGGTATCCCTATCGAGGTTTGAAAAAATTTAAGAAACAAGGGAGTAGTTTGGTTAACTAGCTATTTAACAAAATCATGAGATTCGAAAGGCTTCCTGATGAATGGAAAAATTTAAGAAACAAGGGAGTAGTACTCTGAACTTGACTAAGCATATGACCTTTTTACATATTTCAATGGTGGCAAAAGATCCATGTAATCAACCCTAAATAGTTTGGACTTACAGCTTTGTTGTTGTATATTAGTCATGATATATGTTACATTGTGAATATATAATGATTGTTGCAATATAATTGTTATTTTACTTTTTGCTTTTACGAAAAACATATAAGGCCTATATTAACATGAAAATTCAACCAGAAATATATTAAAAATGATGTATTGTCGTGTCTGTGTCGTGTCATGTTCTTGTCCGTGCTTCTTAGGCGTAATCTTATTTTATATGCCAATTTGATATCACATAAATTGTTCATGTGACTGTATATGATGTGATTCATATTTGGACTTAAAATTGTATGTGCTATGACAATATCTGATATTTTCTTTTTTTTGCATTTACTGGACCTAAAGTCTTAATGCACATAGTTTTAAACAATGGTTATTAGATATTTTTTGTTAAGATATTTCAGATTTTTTGGGCACTGATTGCTTGGGGCTTGTCGACCTTATATGATATATTTTAATGTAATATTAATGGTTTTTTCTCAGAACTAATAATTTATAGGCACATTGCATTTGTGATCATTCGTTGTATGATTTTTTTCACTGATCGATTTTTAGCCAACACTTGTGTTATTCTGCAGAGGAAGCTTACTATGGAGACCTCAGTGAAGGAGGAAAAGCCAACAGATTCTTTAACTAAAGCTACCATGTCTGATGGCTCTAAAGATACAGGTACTTAATATCTAGAAATCTTTAAATTCCTGGGCTCCATGTATTCATTGGCTGCTCTCTTTGTGATGATGAATTTAAGGGTGTGAGAACAGTATGGATGATAATTAAGTGCATATTTCTCGATCATCATTTGATCGAGATTCTACTCTCTTTTTTCTCTTAGTTTCATTAATGAAACTCTTTTCTGCACATGTGACAGGAAATCAGGGTGGTTCTTTGTTGCCCAAGTTTATACTAAAATCTCGATCTGTGACAGAGGGTCCTAAGAAGCCTCGAACTGCATCCACAGATTGTGACCCTTCAAAAGCCGAGGAAGAAGGTAAAAGCAATGATACCACCGGAGAAGGGATCACAAATGGGCTGCAATCCCTCTGCCAAAACTATGACAGTGATGATGAAAGCGATTGAAATCTACTTATTACCATCTTATTTTGACGCCTTTGTAAATTGAATATATAAAGAGGTTATATGCACCTCTTAATACGACTGCTAAGCTCCACAATTGTTGGTTGTATCTGATCGGATTAAATCCTGTTTTACTATTTCAGAAGATGGATTTGAAAGCCAATGGATTTTCACGTCTGCTGAACGTATGATTTTTACTTTTTATTTCTTTTGGTGTTTGGCGAATTTATTAGGAAGCAATCATTATTTATAAAGGACTTGATTGCTGTGGCATCATAACACAACAGATTCACATATTATGTGAAAACAGGAACATAACAAGGGCAAAATATGATGTACAAAATCATCTGTACAACATATGATTGGAGAAAGGTCTTATCACAAAAAAGAATAAAATGGTTCACACAAATAAAGAAAAAAACCAAGAAAAAAAACCAAGTCGAGAATTTCCTTTTTAAATTAATTGAAGGAACAGTCAGTACCTTTTTCTTTTCGATGGGTGTCCAAACCCAAAATTTTCCCGACGGACAAAAAAATCCCCTGTGGTTAGAATTACAAGCTTTCCCTTTGCTTACAATAAGGAAAAATATTACATCAATGGGACCTAAGCCTATTACTGTACAAGCGTGTCCAAAAACCCACCCACCACAGTGTTTCCAGCCATCCAACCTTTTTCCTTGTCCTCGCATCCCCAATCAAGGTTCGATCTGCTCCGTCAGCCCATTCCCATTCGATGCCTCTTTCTAAGACCTCGGGCATTCATTCTCTTTTCTTTAGTAATGCCACTACCGACAGACAATCTGTGTTCTGGAGGCCTCTCAGGATCGGTCTAACATTTGGAATTATATGACAGACGAATCATCCAACATCAGTGATATCCTGCAGTGGTTCCATTTCCTCAAGGCCACTAAAGAAGTTTGGATCATAGGCATGGGGTACAATATCTACAAATTGTGGTTCTTCAAGTATATCCATGGCATGCCACTGAGAAGAATGGTCACACCCCGTGTCCAAAATGTCAAATGACTCCTTTAGTGTTGTTGGTTGAGGTTGTGCAACATATTTGCTAACCAAACTGGGGTCTTCTTGCGCTTCTGTAGTTCTTTGAATTTTCAATTTGGAAGGCTTTATTATATCGGATCCAGATTTGTGCTTGCCTAATGATTGCGACTTCAAGCCACATCTGTATCTGTTGGTATCAGATGAAGGAAAAGCTGCTGATGCCCATCCGCAACTATCTCCCTCAAAGCAAGCTTCTGATGCCATCCTACATAAAAAAAAAAGGAATAATTGACTTATACAATGTTTTATATCTCCATGTACATAGCGAGTATGACACTTCCACGATTTCACCCCATATATCAAATTGTCAGCAAAATAACAACTGTGACTATTAAGGGTCAATTTTTTTGATAAAACACAGCTGAAATGGGAAATCCAAACTTCTCTCTCTCATCGGGAACAGATATCTGGCTGATGCCAATGGTGAAGACTCAATCTTTAAAATGTATCAGGAAAATACAGTTCCGTAAGATATTTAGCTACCAGCAAGTAGTCAACAACTAAGAACTACAACAAACATATAAATAGTTAATGTATTTTATCAACCAAACTACTAAAGCTCAGGTTCACGATTAACACTATACTCAGCTTAAAGAGTCTAAAAAGACACAGAAAATGGTCTAAAAGCAATATTTCCACCACTCATTCGTCTTTATTTATTCGATCCCTTTTCTTCTGGCAGAAAAAGGCATCTTCCAACAGATTCAATCCTCACTGAACAATTTTCACCCTTTTTTTGTTGATTGGTTCTGTCTAACTTGTGATTAAGATAAGTGTTTCTTATATAAGAAAGACACAATTTTCCTCTCGATACCAATTATCCTTCTTAAATTTCTCATTGCATTGAATGAGCTTTCAGGGAGGACATTGTTCAATTGCTCAATATTACCCAAAAGATGTAGCAGATCTTCTAGCCATGCTAATGCTTGGCTATGTTTAACTTTGGCACACCCCACCATTTTAACCATACTAATGCTTGTAGTCATGGAAGGAAGTAATGTCTCAGATAACTTGCACAATTAAAACCATTAAATTACGAAGGTTATGTTTAACTTGCTATAATGGATAAGTCAATGAAAAATAGCGTAGGCCATGAGCTTCACCTCGGATGTGACAACTCCATCTATAATGTGTACAAATAGGCATGGGGCTCAGGACGATATTAAAGCAAGTTGTTCAGAAAGGTGCTGTATTCATTCCCAAAAGCATGCCCATGAAAAAAAACTTATCCATTATATAATAATGCTTGGTTATCAGATAAACAAGGCATGTGCATGAATTTGGTTTTAGTAGTTATACGTCGTGGGCTGCTAAGGGCTTACACAACCACACTACATTCACAAAAGGAAAGAAAAGTTAGAAACTGGGTATTTTAGTGCTTACCTGAACCGATTTTCAGCAATCCTGCATGATGATTCTGCTAGCAAAAACTGCCCTGGAGATTCATTTGCTGCTTGTGGCAGTTCTGGAACATGAATCGAAAAACTAATGGTCGAGGGGAAAACACCATCATAATTCACTTCATCACTGGGAAAGTCCAGCATCAGATTCACATGGTCAACTACAGATTGAGAACCTAGCTCGTTGGAAACAATTGCTGAGTCTTCGTGATTCTTATAAACATCAGTAAGGGCTGTGGATACTAGCTTACTTGACTGTTTCGAGCTGGCTAAGTTCATCTTTCCAGTCAATCTTTGAGACTTACCACATGAGTCAGAGAACCTCCTATTTGAACAGAAATTAATTTTAGAAGATGTCCTGCTTCGATAACTCTCAAGGAGACAATTTGCTCTCCATACAGAAGAAAGAATTGCTAAGAAATGTTTCTGAAGAAGCAATTCATTATCAGGAAGCTCACTTGTCACATTCAGCAATACACGTATTTGATCCTGCAAAAGATTCTCTGTTAGACATATACTCTTTTAGGAAACATGCATCTCATGATAGGCAGAACATAGCCAACATCCCAACAACAACAATTCTAACAATTATATTAAATAATCATCGAAGCTAATATTTCAAGTAAAAATTTTATGATGCAAGAAAATGAACCCAGAGAAATTAACTAAAGTATAGCTCATAATATAAGACACTGAAATATCAAAAACCAAACAAAGCAATAACAGATGGCAGCGAAATAGATATACATTACAAATAACTGCATAGACCAGAAAGCCTGTGAATTACAAAAGACAAAACTGAACATAGTGCATAAGACAATGTTAGTCTAAATATAAAGTTTCCAGGCCAAAGAATTAAACCTACCAGTTTTAAAATTGTTACTTGTCATAGAAAAACAAGATTTTGATTTTTCTAATAACTAAATCCCACTTTAGAAGTACAGCTAGCTTGGCATCAGTCAGTCGATCCAAGTTTCTTGAAAATTCAAACTAATCAATCGGATCAATTAAAAGAAAAAGAAGCCATTTACCTCAGTCACTTTTAGAAGTGCCTTTCCAGATCCAGAAGAGGTAATCTTTTCTGTATTAGAACTGTCCATAGCGGACAGAACATACTTAAAAAACAGTTCTCGAAACCTCTCACAACAATGGACAGGATGGCGAAACCTTCCTCTGTAAGACCCACCACAAGGAATATCATTAAGTGTGTCACTTATAAAGCTCCAATTAGTGCCATACTCATGTACGATTGCACACAACAAAGCATCTTCCTGAGATGACCAAATATCTGGAGCAGGAAAGCAATCTTTTGACCAAACTGGTCCCCTCTTTCTAAACCTTTCTGGTTTCACCATTATTACACGTTTTACTGGAACATATGTGATGGAAATCTTTCCACCAGATTTGGTTCTGCTTGCAGGTCTCAGATCAGACTCGGTAGCTCCGTCTCCAAGTTTCAATTCTGTAGCTACCATAGTATGTTTACCATACTTGTTGAAATCAACAACATGGTTACTGTGAGAAGCTTTCTTAAGTTTCTTAATGCTTTTCCTCAAGTTATTTTCTTCATCTTCTGAGGGAACAAAAACCTTCTTGCGCTTTTTTCTAGGTGGTGAGCGTGTTGGTGACCCAGCAGAGATAATATCTGGAGAAAGAACCTTATCATCAACAGATATGTCATCTAGTGATGGTTCCTCATGAACAACTTCCATGTCCGAAGCTAATGGCCCTTTCTTCAGAGACTTGAACTTTGTCTTCTTCATTTTCTTTTTTGTCTTAGGCTTCCGTTCATCTAGTGTCCCATTCCTGAAAGCAAATATTAATTTAGCATGACCAATGTGAAAGATGAACCTATTTTCTCTTTTGGGGTAACATTCAAAGATGAGAAATATCTAAAGGGACTGGAATTTTTTCTCAAAAAAATGACAGGAAAAAGGAAAAGAAAACCTTCATGGATAAAACAGAAGTATCAAGTCTGTCTTTAAATATTTCATGATAAGCAGTAAGTAGTATAATTTTTTTTATTCTATATCATCGGTACATCATCCGCATCATCAATACATCAGAAATTATCCACTTTTCCTCTCTTTTGTTAAATTAAAGACAAATCATCAGTACATCAGAAATTAGTAAAAACCATTATCCATAATGGGGAACTTGAAGTTAATAGCCTTACTTGAAAGCATCATTCTCATCATCTGCATCATCCGCTAACTGTGCTTCACATTCTAGTTCTTCCAACAACTAAGATAACCATAAGAGTGGGTCAGTCAAAAATCAGCTGGCACAGAGAAAAATGACAGGAACAGCATTTTCACAAACTAACCTGCTGTTGAGCTAATGCTTCAACATGCTGGCGATATGCTGTGGTTGCAAAATCGGCATCCCATCCTGAAAATGAACCAAGACATAATAAGCATCTAACTTGACACTAAAGAATCAGAGAGAACCAAAGGAGATGCTATCATGCAATAAAAGGTCAACCATGATTTGTGACATTGAGTGTTTCTTGACCATATTTATTAAATTAATTGATGTGCATACCTAAGAAATATGCTAGGAAAGAATTGGGATCTCATGGCATTGGAGGTGTACTGACGACTTTTTGGCACTCACATCATTCAGCACACCTCTATGGCCAAAATTGGTCTAAGCATAAGCTGGTATGGACAATAGGTTGGCTGGCATGTGCCAGTACCTTCTTGGCCTAGTATGTTTTAAGCTACAATAATGCATGGAGATCAACAAAGAAATCTTTGATGTTATGATGTTCCTTCAAAAAAAAAGACTTGAAAAGCTACATAGGGCAACTACAAAACTGCAAGAGCCTATGATGGACATGAGATAGAGAAGACTGCTGTATCGGATGAAGATTGTTTTATACCAGAAGTCCACGACAAACAAAAGCATCAAGAAAATTCCAGTCATGAAAAATATGATACATTTAAATGTCATAAAGGTGGTACTTAGTTCTTACTTTCATATAAGAATGGCTCTTGATCTTCATCAATTTCAGCTTCTAGTTCATCTTTAAATTTCTCAATTCGATCAAGCTCCCATTCTTGCTCTTCTACAATTGCCTGATACTCTATTGCAGATTTGTCAACTATAGGATCCCAAAGTTCCAGAAAACGCATCGCGTATCTGTCAATTGGACGAAGCTGATTTTCAAAAGATGAACTTGCTTGTCCAGCTGCTGCTGCTGCTGCAGCCATCTGCTTAACATCAGCAAGCATGTCCATATCTTCATCTTCCCCACCTAATCCAAGAGACTTTTGTTCGCTCATATTACTACTGCATAAGATAACATCATTTTCCTTGCTAGCTGAAGTGCAGCAATTCTGCTCTTCAGCAACTTTCTCATCAAGCTTGGTCTCGTCCTCATTAACAGGCTCATCATCCTCTGATCTTCCAATGATATCTTCAGTGAATTCTTGATTATCAACAGCCTCTTCTTGTTCTAACTTTTTCAGGGCCATATAATCTGCTTCATCTTCTGCTTGTTTAATAGCTGCTTCAACATCTGCATTGGATAATAGGGCATCCATCCCATTAGCAGAACAGTCAGCAGTGCTAGAATTTCCTTTCTGCAAACTTTCGATTCTGAGACTTCCATGGCCAGAGAACAATTCCATTGGATCAAGCTTTTTAAAGAACTCCATATTGTAACTACCACTCTGTATAACCAAATCATCAAGTGCACGCTTCTGGTTTGCTTTCTTCAAGATGTTTTCCTCAATGGTACTATCACTGATAAGTCGATAAATGTGCACTTCCCTTGTCTGCCCAATTCTATGGCATCTATCTTGAGCTTGTTGGTCCATCGCGGGATTCCAGTCACTATCATAAAAAATGACTGTATCGGCACCAACTAGGTTGATCCCCACACCACCGCTACGTGTGGACAAAATAAACAGGAAGTATTTTGGATTTGTGTTAAAACGCTGCATCAGTGTCTGTCTCTCTTCCGGCTGTGTAGATCCATCTAGTCGCATGTAAGTGAACCCATACAAATTAATGAAAGCCTCCAAGATATCAAGCATCTTTGTCATCTGAGTAAAAATTAGAGCCCTGTGGCCTTCTGCTTTCAATCGTCTTAGCAATATTGCAAGCTCCTGTAGCTTTCCACAGTCAAACTGTATTAGACGTCTGTCAGGAAAATAAACTTGTCGCCGAACAATGGCTGGCCTAATAGCTGATAATAAAGGTGCAAAGACCTCTCGGCATTTTTCCTTGTATGCTGGTTGCAGAAAAACAGGAGATCTACCTTTACTGCACCAGCAAGCAGGAAAGGGGGCACGCGAAGCAGGAATTGCAAACATGAAACATTCAACTAGATCAAGAATCTTCTGAAAGCGTTCAATGGGTGAAAGAACTATATCTGCCAACCTCGATGAAAAGTTCATGTAACAAGAAGGATTATTCTTTTGCTCAAGAATGTCAAAGACCGGATGTTTTATTGTGACAAGCTTCCTCAGATCAGTTCCATATACGGGCTTCTTCTGGCACTGCAAGGAATTCCACCATGCAATGGACATGGCTCTTTCTTTAACATGTTTCACTCTTTCCTCCCAAAGGGCCTTCTGAATCTCTTCAAATATGTTAGTTCCATGAATTTTTCTCTTCAGCTCATATCTACTTTGGAAAAAAGAAAGACTGCCAGAAGCCTCAAGCCAAGTACGCTGGATTAAATTTGGGGGACAAGCAATTGAGTTGACTTCATCCTTCACCCATGAAGTCATACAAAAATCATTTTGTGTAAATACAAAATTTAAGCCACGGAGATCAACTTTTGAAAATGGGCTGGAAGAAAAGATTGTACAAATAGAAGAGCTCAATTGCATGTCCATACCAGCCATGTCAAATGAACTTACAATTGGACGGCCTTCAAAAAGATCTGGATGGTTACAAACTTTACGAAGTTGCATTATAACGCTAATCATCCCGAAAAAATTTGAACTCGCTAATGTTGCTTGAGTTTCTGAGCTGGCAATAAAATCTTCATACAAATTTCGCTGCCTTCTGGAAAGCCTACAATATATGACATGTTCATGCTTCTTTGGGAGTTGTTTTTCCACATCCCTTTTTAAACGTCTTAATATGAAAGGACGAAGCACATTATGCAACCGGTCAACAACTTCTTTGTTAACTTTCTCCTGGCCCTCCACCATCCCCGAAATTGGGTTGCAAAACCAGTCTTTAAATTCTTGATGAGACTGAAAAATATGAGGCATCAAGAAATGCATCAAAGACCAAAGTTCCATAAGGTCGTTCTGCAAGGGTGTTCCAGTCAACAGAATTCGCCGTTTTGAGTTAAAATTCAGTAGAGTCTGCCACCTCTGAGATTTCCAGTTCTTTATCAAGTGTGCTTCATCCAGAATGAGGTATTTCCATTTCTTTCGCTTAAATACTTTTGAATCCTGAATAACAAGCCTGTAAGTAGTAATGCAAATGTGAAAGTAATTAGGTTTTAACCAACCCTGTCGTTTAAGCTTCCGTTCCTTTGCACTCCCAAAGTACGTTAGTATTTTGAATGCAGGGCACCATTTAAGGAATTCAGTCTCCCAATTGAGCATGACACTAGTTGGTACCACTATGAGATGAGGCCCCCATATTCCCTTGTCACAAGCTAGGTGAGCAAGAAGAGCAATGGTCATGATTGTCTTCCCTAAGCCCATTTCATCTGCTAGAATTCCATTTAGCCTCTTTTCATACATTGTTACCAGCCAATCTAGACCAATGTGTTGGTATTCACGGAGAGGATGCTTCAGAAGGAAAGGGAACTTTGTCCGAACTTTTGTTGTTGAGAAAGTGTTTCCAGTCGGCTGTGCTGATCTTGCAGCAGCTGCTGCATCGGCAATGATAATCTCACTCTCCCTCCCATCCATTATGTTATCACAATCCGTTTTTATCTCTTTATAAACAGAAGAATCCAATTCATTTTGATCTGGAGATTTGTCCTCTTGATATTTACCATCAATCATTTTGAGGTTTTGAGTTTTGTTCTCCAGCTGATCATCAGTGCTTGAGGAAGAAAAATCAGATTTCTTCATCCCATCATCAATGCATAAATCCTGACATAAAGTAGGATTAGTAATTAACATAAACATGGACAGTTAGCAATCTACAACAACACCACCAACAAAAATACTCATACCTTGTTGTACCTTGCAAGCAGTTCTTCTACAGGCATTTCACTCTCTTCTTTCAGTGACTTTATCTGTGCAGAACAAACTAATTAAGTAAAACTAGACTAGAAGATATTAAAATATATTATCCATCAACAAAGAAGAAAGAGAGCTAACAAGTATAAATATTTCATTTGACAAACTAGCAATATATTAAAAGATAGGAGATTCGTTCAAAAGAATGGGCAACAATTGCTTCTTTGAGTGAGAATTAAAAATATATAAAACCTTTCAACAAGCATTCAACTATGCTTGAGCATAAAAGGTCCACCTCATCAAATATGATACATGTAAGATGTTTGATCATTTAACCACTTGACAAAATATTTTCCACCTCATCAACACTATGCGAGATGTAGTCAAGGTTTCCCATATCATGTAAAGATTACTCTAACTCAAGTAATCATAATGTGATGATGCTTCACGGCACAGACCCTGCAGAACCTAATTAACGTTTTCTACCCATGATTATTTTCAATGCATAGCAGCAAAATAGACATCTAAGTCAAGCAATGGCCTTGAAAGGCATGGCATATGTTCTGATCTCCAAAACAACAGCTGCAAAGTTGTCTGACGTTGAAATAGATTGTTTTCCAGCTGACATAGGACCATAAACGTTAAATCATATCTTCACTTGTAGTCAATTTGCTGATAAACTAGACTCAGCATATTGATGAAATTGATGACACTCTCTACCAACGTTGACGGGTCATGCCAAAGTATAGCATAAACTCAGCCGAGAGCATTCTAAGTTTGATCTAGGGATGATCAGTCACCTATATACCATTTCATATCATAAATCTAATGACAAGGCAACCAAGGGTATCAAATTCTCCTCCACTCAAATCCCTGTTAACCTTTTTAAGAACCTTCAGATAAAGAACACCAAAGGTGATGGATGAGTTTCGGGCGTCAAACTGGAATCAAAGTGGACAGTTACCAACTTCAATATCAGGAACAATTCAAAGATGACTCTCAAATAGATATAAAGTTAATTTACAAACAATCCAATTTAAAAATGGCACTTGAACAACTCCAAAGTTGCATTATTGTTGTGCTAAGGATTTAGCTCCAAAGTTAAATTATGTCATTACAACAATATGCCTAAATAACTGAAATGAAAAAACATATTTTTTGTGGCTCTCTATCATGAATGAATAAAACATATAAAAGTAATTAGCAAGATTCACCAATTTATTCATACAAAAATTACTATAATAACATAATACTCCAACATTATACATGAGATGATGGGCTTAAAAAAATTAGCAAGGACGGTACATGCCCTTATGGATAAAAAATTTAGCAACATCAGCAAAACACACTGCACAGTGTGAAGAAAAGAGAGGAGAGGTGAGAAGAGAGAGAGAGAAAGAGCAAGAAAAGTATAAACCAATAGTATTAAGAAACATCATCTGTCTCTTCTAGCTGTCAAAGAGTCAAGACTAAAAGCTCCGAACACTACTAATGAGAAGAAAAAAGGGCTCAGGAATAAATTACAATAGAATTGGTATAATAACATGTAAACAAACCAGTATGGTTAACATTTTGAAGTGACAGGGCACAAATGAACCAGTATGTATCACACATTTGTACCAATAGCTTCCCAATATGATAATTCATGAATGACATAACAAACATTTACAAGAAGATGAATCCATTAATTTAATTTCAATAACCAGAAAAAAATATTCCAAAGAAGTGTCCATATTTACCAAGAATTTAAAATACTATCAAAATTCTGTTGTTATATATTCTTGAAAGATAAGATATTTCAAGAAAATACGTACATGTCTCATAGTGTTAGACAAGCATCAATATATGACAAGCATTTTCAAATTTCCAAATTTCATACCCACCCATTCCACATCACAATCCATGTACTTAGTAACACATATAAACGAACATATCAATAGAATTTAACTCGAATAAATCAGAAAAACAACAACCATCAAATGATCACATCCAGTATTCCAGACCAATAAAAGCATTAATATTCAAATTAAGAAAATACTGTTTTAAATGTGATAGTTCCCAAATGTCATCAACCATTAAAAAATCTAATTGCACCAAGACACCTAATGAAACTAATCAACCTCACAGTCCAAGGAATATCTCTGAAATCAGTGTTCCATGTTACTATTATCAAAGATGTCATAGGCCTCTTCATGTATCCTACTGAATAACAAAGGAGCATGTCTCTAAAATCCATTTTTATTGGATAAAACATTTTGAAGTTCTCAGAAGTTTATATGTGATAATTAACAACAATGCAATTCCATCAAATAAGGAACTGTCCAAATCATTTTAGCATAGCACTTACCAAATGCGAATGCTTATCACATGCTTATTTTCTTCCAGAATATACTATTTAGATTGGTTTGCAGCAATATATGGATCATTCTTGATTTACTAAATATAAAGCATATGGGTTTCTGAATGGGTTTGCATCTCTGAATTGTCATCTCAGGGCTTAACAAAATACTATGAGTAGATAGAACAAACAGGTCAACAGCACAAAAGAGATATCACAAGGAAAAGGATTTGTAAAGCCTTCACACCTCCACAAGCGGATCGACTTCTTCCTTCTTTGCCAACTCTTCCTCTTCAGACAATGTTGTCTCATCATCCTATACACACAGGAAATGATACTATTTAAGATGTTATCAAGATAAAAACACGATTAGGATACAAGAATGAACAAACTATATATAAAGATCAAAATTGATCAGATTTTTCTTATAATACAGATTAACAAAATCAAGAACATACTGTATAGAAAAGTAGAATTTCAATATTTCAAATGCATTCTGATTTGTTTTCTCAAAATTATATCTATCATAGCAAGCTGGTTATCCACAAGCACAATCATTATCAACGGGTCCAAAAGCATCTGAATATTAAAATGTTAGTGATCAAAAGATTCACATTTTGAAATTAATGGTAAAAGTAAGCCTGTCCTATTGATCGCAAGAAAAATAAACAGATTTAAAAAACATGATCATAATTTTCAGTATGGATCCTTCTCATATGACATGCTCATGCATTTTTGCAATTGATGGCTGAAAAATCCTTCTCAAACCTTGTATATTAAAACAAGCAATGTTAAGGCAATATATAAATTTACATATAAAGCACATTAATAGAGAATAGGATACCATAATATCTGAAATGAAATAAAGGATTGTAAAAAAAAAAAGATACACTGATAAAACTTTGAATAACTAAGTGATCAATAGTACCTTCTCCTCACTTGCAGCAGTGTAATCTCTATCATCCTAAAAAATAAACAAAAGTGGAACCCTCAGCAGAATATCATCAATCAAAAATCATATTCAAATTTTGTCATCTGCAACGTAATAGTAATGGAAACTTTTAATAAAACATAGAATGCATCGAATTGGAAAGGATATATAATGCAAAATATCCACATTAACTATACAATTGATAAAGAAATGTTAGGAAATCGCTACCTGACTTAAACAGACTACTGGATCAATTAAGCAACACCATAACAGCAAAAAGTATAAACGAAAACACCTTCCGTATGCATTTAACAGAGGTACAAAACACAGAAAAATGAGTATAACAAATTAACATCCTAGCTTAAAATAAATCAAAATGATCAATGAATTTAACTTGTGATTTAATTAAAAATGTAGGTTCAAAAGAATTAGCTTCATAAAGAACTGAACTACAATCTTAATAGAAACTTTTAATTAAAACATAGAACATGTCAAAGTGAAAGGATACGTAATGCAACATATCCACATCTACTATATTGTTGATAAAGCGATGTAAGAAAATGGCTTTCCGTGACACAAACCACTATATCACTTGAGCAACATCATAACATAATGTGTAAATGACAATGCCTTCCACACCCATTTGCCACAGGCAAGAAAGACACAGGAAAACGGTTACAATAAAGAGGCACCATATCCTAAACTAACATGATCATCAATCCATATTGAGGTTAATTTATGATTTAATAAAAATATCCATTCAGAAGAATTAGCTTAAAATAATAACCGAACTAATCATGATCAAGATAGAATGAACTTTCTTCACCCTCTTGCCTGAAGAATATTAACATCGGAGTCATCACAGATCATTGTGCATCTTATTCCATCAACCAAGACACTGCAGAAATCATTCAATAGCCTTCATATATCATCACAGATCACACTGCATTCAATAGCCTTCATACTCACATTTAAGCTTCTTCATATTTTCACAATAAAACTATTGAGTTTTCCTCCAAATTTTCATTAAAGCATATCTGCATGTGTGATAGTGAAGACACTAGCACATGCTTCGGCATTCTTTATAGTCAACATTGGCTACGAGTACCTTGACAATGCACTCATATCATCTCATTTATCACAATTTCTAGGACCTCGATAGCAACTCCAACAAATCCATAAAAAATGCCAAAAAGGACTCTAAGCAAATGTTCCAATGAGTTTTTCTGTGATGCATTGGTATGCCCTTCAACCTACATAGATGCTTCTTAAAAAGATGACATAAAAGCGATGCTACTTAAAAGCATTTTTCTTTCACACTGTGAAGAAAGCATAGTCCTCCCTGTCTCTTAAACCACAACCCTCTCTCCCTCCTTAATGTATTTGTGATGGCTAGAATTTTGAATTATTAATTTGTGCTATAATTTTCAAACAGTGTTGATATGGATGTTAATCTTCTTTGGTATTGTTATTTTATTATTAGATTCTGACAATTTTAAACCTTAATGTTTTGTAGATATTTAAATGAATGTATTTGATACTTAGTCGTGATAATTTGAATATGAAACTCATATTTTGTTTAATTTTTATTTTAATGATTGGCTTTCTTCTTAATTATAACTTTTTATCAATTTTCTATTAGCTAGCCTCTCGATTCTTGGGCGAGCACTTAGTACCTCAAGCATTTTGAAACCTTCACATCTTTTAGCGCCCAACGCCTTTAGCAAATCTGCTTTTACAAGAATTTATCATGCAAAAATCGATAGTTTAAGAAAATCGACTGAGACCCAAATATGTCTGAGAAGATAACTAGTTTTACATGACCCAAAAAACAATTAGAGGTGTCGATGCCTAAACTGAAGACAGATTGTACACACTTAAATGTGCATGAAGGGACAGAATTATATGCAATTGCAGACCGAGATGATTCTTATAAAACATGGAGCACGGCAAAGAAAAAGATAATGGAGTAATAACTTCCTAGGGAAGTATCCAGTTGGCTCAAGATGATTGTGTTGAAGGCCAAAGGGCATAGAGGGGTTTCCTCTTTCTGCCCACAAAACAAGAAGACACTTTACACAATACATATACAGTTTCACGTTCTCAGAGTACAACCAGCTTCTTGTCCAGTCAGAATGGTGTGATAAATGCACAGATTGGCATATACTGCAATTAACCAAATATGTTATTCTTCATTATCAACCTGTCACACAACATCCAACTTCATATTTTATTTTTAGCATCTGATACAATTGCTAGTTAGCCCCAATTCACTGAGAAATAGGTGTGCCATGAATGTGAACATAATTCTCATCAAATATGTAACAAGCCATGCCACAAACAAATAATTCTATTTACTCTAAAACATAAACCATCAATCTATCAAGATGCTCCCATACCATGGTGATAAGTTAAACTTCCTAACCGAAAAAACCATTGATATGAATCCTAAAAGAATAAGGCAACCATAGAAATGATCAGATTCTACTTCAATGTTAACAAAAGAAACACAAATTAAAAGTAAGTGTAGTTTAGTCCAGTTCTAGCACATGGAATATGCAAAAAAGATGTACCACATGAACAACAATTAGAATTAACACTGATAATTATGTTTCTGTAACATAAGTTTTTTCTCCAAATATGTACACAGGAGATTTCTGAGGCAGTAGTAAAATAGACATTATGGACGATATAAACACCTTTGGAAAAACACAAGACCAGCAGCTTACCAAGTCATCACTTGGACCAAGGGTTGAATGTTCCATATCACACAAGTCAAGATTTTCTGAACAAAGTTTTGGCTGTAATTTCTTGATAGTCAACTGTCCTCGAAAGGAGGAAGAGTCACCATTACTTTCCCTCTATCACAAATTTAGAAGTCAGAAAATGATGAATATTCATATACAGAATAGAGTTTGTGCAACTTACATTATGGGGCTGACCAAAATCTTGCTGTACATGATTATTCTCTGCAGAATGATGCTCCACATTCTCGCCATTTACTTGGTTCAAATATTCTGCAAAGTCACTAAAAGAATCAGAATTAATCACTTCTGTGGTAAGACATTTGCACTTATTCTATTGGAGATCTTTCAACTTACTGATATCTCACCCGTAATCTGATCTTTTTGCACAACAGGCTTAAATAAATCTTCATCACTTCCTGAACCATCTTTCCTGCTAGCTGAGAAAGCTCACATTCATCATATTTTAGGGGGGTGGTGGGCAGACATCAGCATCTAGCTTACCAATGTAACAGCAAACATCAAAAATCTTGAGCTTACAGTTGTCTTTGGCATAGAACTTGAGAAGCTCCTCAAGTGGCAGATCAGCTTCAGCTTTCAAGGCGGTTAATTCTTCTCTCCGCTCCTCCTCAGTAATTTGAGCTTCATCCTCCTCAATAGTGCACTCATCATCTTCCTGCACATCATCACAATGTAATAGACCATCATATTAAATCCAGCAAATAAAATAGATAATTTTAATACCACAATGCTGTATGTTCAGCGAAATTAACAATGCCTTCCAAAAAGGTCAAAGCAGGTCAACTGACAGTGGGCAAAGTAGCACATTCATGCCACAGGCATTTTGATGAAAAATAAGAAATTAGCAGAGTCAAAAAAAAATTCTGAATACAGAAAATGTAATTGATGAGAACCAGGTCAACACCCCCAAACTGCCAATCAAATACATTTGCTGTCTTAGCTCATAAGTCCAGCATAATGTCCATAAAATACTTGATACTTCTACTAGCATAGCTGCAAGCCTGCAACATTCACTAAATTTCACCCATTAGAGAAAGAGGAGAAGAAATGGCAAGTCGACTAGGAGTTAAATCAACTAGACTATGTTACGGTTGCCATGGCCTACTCACCAACCTCACATAAGAAACATATATCTCTACCAAGGATTTTAATTTCAAATGATACTGCCCATACCGGGTGGTACGTACCGGTCCGCTAACATACCAGTACGTGGACCACCCGCTACCGGGCTGTACCGTCGATTAGGGCTGTTTCCGCCCCGTTACCACGCGAAATCGACTATCACCACTCGCTACGAGGCGGTATTAGCCGAGGGAGAAGGAAGAAGAGGGAGAAGAAAAGGGAAAACCTAGAGATCCGACGCCGCTCTCCCTCGACGATCTCGATCCGTCGCTGCCCTCCCTTGCTAGACACCACAGATAAGATGTCGCCTCCTCCTTGTCCGCGATGATGAGGCCTCGGCGTCATCGGTGACTTCTCATCCGTGCGGGGAGAAGAAACGAGGCAACATCATCGAGCGGTATGGTATTTTATATATATATATATATATATATATATATATGTTAGAAAGTTATTTTTTAACTTTTTATTATATATATATACACACACCGAGCGATACAGTATACTCGTACCATACCGAACTGAGCTCAATACTTTAATACGGTACGAAATTACGAACGTTGATCTCCACCATCATTTAGTGATTCATCTAACTTAATGGGGTCCATCTGATTCAAAAATATTGCACCAAGTTTTTCTTGACAGTTAGACCCATTATTCAATGGTGCTCTTCCTTATGTTTTGGTCATCAACAAATGGTATCATAGTACATTCATAAAGAAAGGTGAATAGGTCAAACTTCATCTTGAATAACATGTCGATGCTAATTTCGCACTACATGTTACCTTAAAATAAACATAATTGGCAAAGCACGAGACAGCAGCTTACCAAGTCATCTTCAGATCGGATGCTAAAATCATCACCACTCTCGAGGTTATCCAACTGGGTTGCTGTAGGGAAGTTATAAGCTTTCAAATAAGTAGATAAATACTAAAAGCAGAGACTTCAAATGGATATACCAAGATGTCAAAATTTGTCGGACCTGGTGCGTCAGTGATTTTGCACTCCACGTGTGCATCTTGCTCCATTTTTAAATCCACATCCTCTGTTCTAGAAGAATAGTGCACATCTACAAGGTTTTCCGCAAGCATTGTGGAGTACCTGTGAATGATAATAGAAACAAGTACATCAACTCTATGATATTATGACAAAGAACCATGATCTTAAATACCAGTCAGACAGGTACGCATGGCCTGGTAATTACCAGTCCAACCAAGAACCTCTAACTGTGCATACAGATGCAGCTCAGCTTTGTATTCTTTTTTTTTTACCATTAATACCAGGCAGTATGGGCTGGTATACCATCTGGTTTTGGACCAGTAATATAAAACCTTGCATAGAACAGAAAGATCACTAAAGAAACCACACAAAAATAAAAATTTCAATACCTTTCAGTCTGGCCTAAAAGAAAATCAAGCTGCTTATCAAGAGCTTTTTTCTTTCTCTCCTCAACATCCAATTGGAACTTATAAAGAACCTAAAGTCAAGAATACAGAAGGGACTTAATCCTCGTCAAAACAGAAAGAAATTGTAAAGCAACATCGATTAAGTATATAATAAATACATAAGTACTCAAAAAATACCAGCTTCTCTATTTTTATCCAAAATTTCTTCACATCCTTTGAAATATTAAGTGCAACTTTTTTCAGACGCTGCTCTTCTTCCTGAATATGGGAAATGATATATATACTAGTCTTAAATAAAAAAGCTTCAGAAAATGAAACTGAGGGGCATTGAGTTTCTTTCTGATTATTGTCATAATAAAAAGACAAACCTTCACTTTTTTCTCTCCCCTAGTGGCATAATCCAGAACACTTTTATTGGCTCTTATTGCAACCTTCTTTGCCTGAGCCAATTTCCATTTCCTCTCTGATTCAAAATCCTGCAGCCAAGCAATATCAAGTCAAGCAGTCAGATCAAGAATTAGTTTGTCAAAAAGCAAAGTGTAATTTGGCTAAGCATACAATATCACCAACAAAGCTTAATAACTTACTTTTGACAACCAAACCATCTCCTCTAAGACATGATCCCAGTGGGTCTTTGGCCGAGGAGGTTCCTTAGGAACTTCAAGTGCCTACACAAAGACACAGATTAATGCAGAGAAACAATGTTGCTCTCCACATAGTACAGTTAAAACCTTGTCTTATAGTTATAGTTAGGCGCATATAACTGTCCCAATACACACAGCCACAATAAAAAGAACCCAACTCCCCACGAGAAAAAGAACATGTTCCTTTAAATAGCAAGTTATACATCTGAAAGGTTACCCTATTTCTCGTTGCTGGTGCAACATGCACTTGAATGGTCAAAAGTAGAGAAATTATAGACACGAGCAAAAGCTGTTAACAGATCCTCATAGGCTCCTGTTATATTGCTTTAGATATTAATAACTACCCAATGATTTTTCTCATTTATGGACCTTAATCAAACAAACTTTGTTCTCAATATTACGAAATATATTTTTAAGCAGAACATTGCAACTTAAATGGAGGCTTAAGCAGAAAGGCACACGACGAGAGGATGATATCAAGAATATCGACAAAGATTTTGTTTTAAACACCTGAAGTTACTAAATTTACACAATGTTTTACAAATTAAACATCAACCTTAGAAAGAACCAATATACTTAAATAAACATGTGTCCTTATCAATAAATTTGACTGAACCAATCATCAGACAGATAATTAAACCAAGTAAACTAAATTACTCTTTTTCTCCCTTATTTTACCAAAACGACCAGCAATGGATCAAACATTTTTATGTGGAGATTGGAGGAAGGAAAAAATATTATTTGAAGATAGAAGCAACATCGTACTAGTCAACCAGAAAAGGTCTTCAAGATAGAGCAAACAAGCTTTGAACTACGAAACTGTTTAGTTGCTGCAAACACAGGAAAATGAGATTTAAAATCCATGGATACAGCAGACTGAAAGGGAATATAAATACGGCTGATAAAAATGGATATTTATCATGAACACCAAAACTTCTCCCCTTCAAGGATCTTAACTGATGGCTGCATTATTCATTTCGGAATCATTAAAGCTGCAACACAGGGATGTTCACTAAAACTAGTGAAACAAGAAAAGCACAGTCAGGGGGCTATCAAAAGGACGTAATGCCATCTTAAAATCCAACTTATGAAGTTCCAATTTCCCAACAGCCCTTATTCCATGTCATGACATGGAGAAGAGGCCATAGAACTGGCTTAGAAAACGAGCTGTTATCCTCAGTTGGTATCTTTTGCAATTTCTATGAAGTAATATGAGCACCAAATCAATTTATTTTATATAGAGATGCAAACAATACAAATTTTGCTTTTTCCATGAAGAAAATTTTGTAGTTCCAATTGCCTAAGCATCATGGCTCACTGGAAGCTAGAAAACCAATCTAAGTGGAAGCCATTCTGCGTACTTAGCATATCTGACCCTACCTGCAGGACCATCTGACATTACCAGCAGGACAAACTGGCAGAGAAAAGAGCCCCTAACCATTCATAGATCTTCAGAGTACCAAATTCCAATTCACATGAACTGAAAAATCTATATAAATCTGGAGCAACAGCCCCTGAATAAGATCATGAAAAAACAGAAGATTGAGATAAAGCAACCATCATTTTCAACTGTTAACCTTTATACCTGAACAGGCAACTTTCTACTACAGCCTCATGCATTTGATGCTCAAAAATGAGCACCAACTCTAGTTTGTGTTGTAAGAGAAGAGACAAGAATTTCTAGAATATGCTGCTTGTTGAGTCTCTTTTACCTTTTAGTGTTACTAAGACCATGAGAAAATGAAAGAAGTAAATAATATAAGCACTGAAATGCCACCCTAAAAAAGCAAACCAAGCCACTAATTAACATCAATTCCTGCACCCACAGAAAGATTCCACTGATTCAAAAGTTTTGTGATGTAGCTGTTTTCTGAAAACAAACTTGCGAATAAGTAGCTTGGTAATGCATGTAACCACAAGATACAAATATCAAAGTAGTGGATGATTAAAAGCTTCAGAAGCTAACCTTTTGACGCCGAGCTCTCGTCTCATGGTCTAACTTCGATCTGGGACCCTTTGAGGCCATGATAGCGTTTTCTTGTAAATACTTACTTCATGATTTAAGAGATCTGTCTGGCACAAATTCCTCAAGTTAGTGACAAGTTTGCCCGTGAACTAATAGAAAACAAGGACCTTGTATAAGAGGCAGGTATTTGACTTTAATGAACCCCACAAGAAGAATTATCATTCATGCATTTTAAAATTAAGCCTTCCAAATTCACAAATAGGTACAAGTTGACAATTTCAATATGTGTTTTTTTATTGTTTAAGAAACTATTCATTCATTCATGAAATTTATCAGTAACAACAGTCAAAAAGAGACCAGACACAAATAAAAAAAAAAGCAGATTCAGTTCCCCCAAAGTGGGAGAAGATCCTAATTCTACCAAGGTTATCAAGGTTATGCGCCATAAGGTGCTAAGTACTAGCATTGGCAATTTTAAAAAAAAATTATATCAGATACTACAGAATCAGATCCATCAATAATATAAGGTTAGAAGAGGAAACAATTTAAGAAAAGGGGAGTAAATATTCCACAAATTTACACAACCAACATGCTTTACAAACAAGCAACCAACTAAAAAATGCTATTTTATTTTTCATAAAAGCAATCAAAAGATTTCCACAGGGAGCATCACCAAGCTCGTCTTTGTAAATGAGAGACGGCTTTTGCAAGCCCAACTGAAAGCTAAAATAGTGAAAGGGGGAAAAGGTACAAGTAAACAGTGTATGAACAATTATAGAAAAAGTCAAAGGGATGTTAAGGAGGTGAGGCAATATTTGCTGACTGCAAATGCCAGAGATTTGGGTCAGAAAAAAATCTTGTGCAAGTGTAAGTGAAAGGAGAAAATAACGATGTTTTTTATCAAAATACCTCCATATATTCTGTATGTCTTCAGAATTTGTTATCATGACTGGGATCAGGGTGATACTGATAACAGATGAGATGATGAAGAGGCATAACACTAAATGCAAGTACATATTAGTGAAAAGTTTGAGAGGAAATCTCCTACAAAAATAACAAACAGTAAAGGCATATACTGCAGAATGTTTCCACCAGTCCATGATAGGAAAATATCAAAAGAACATGACAGAAAATTAGGAAACCATGTCAGTTGTGGTATCTAAAAATCATTAATGTCTCCACGAGTCCATGATAGGAAAATATCAAAGAACATGACAGACAATTAGGAAACCATGGTCAGTTGTGGTATCTAAATATTATTAAGGGACAAAATATATTACTACTAAAAAGAAAGGGAAAAGGGAGATCAAAGTTAACTCACTTAAAACTTTTGTTAATGAAATTTTAAAGAACATGGACTGTTGTGAAGACACTTACAAATGAAACCAGCAAGATAGGCTTTGTGGCAGTCGAAATAATTAACAAGTTTTGCCTGATTATGTTTTTTTATCATGAGCTGACGAGAACAAAGCAACACTGATCATGAACGGCTACCGAGAGTTATGAATTCAATGATGATGTAATAAATCAGCACTATCATCACATTATCTCAGAACAAATTCTGAGGTACTTACTGGCAAAAGTAATGTTCAGATGAAGAGATTGTATACCTGATCTTGAACGTCCAAAATGGACGTTTTTATGAGATCAAAAATCTTTATCCCTAGAAAACTGCAGGCAGCATACTCGTTGGCTGGTAAAAGCATGAATTTTGGTAAGCAAGAGGTTCAAAATTTTTGATGTATTAGCATAAGCAAAGTTTGCTAATTCACAATAGATCATTCAATTCACAAGATATGCTAAGCAGTCAACCATCAACTAATCCATGCGCCAACTAAAAGGGTAAATAGATTTAAAGAATTATGCAAGTATCATAAGATTAACAAAATGAAATGGTAAAAATAGCTTTAACCACATCAAATCCAGTAGATAAAAACTTTCATAGCAACTCAAGCATCCATCTAGGCTCACACCATGACCGACATAGGCTATAGACTTTTTGGTTCGGCACCATAGATATTGCTTAATTGTATAAACAGCATATGGCCATTCAATTGCTTTTGTGACATCTAATTGACACATTAAATAGGCTAAACACTGTTTTTGTATCAAAACATTGACTGTTTGATCAATGGACTTCAATATCCATTAACTCAATACCGTGTGATGTTCTCAATCATGCTTCCACAAATGCCACAACTTTGATAAATGCGATGATAGCAATGATATGATTAAACAGGAGGCAGTCAACAGCCAGTAGGATTTCTTTAGTAGTGCTCCTCGACACTTTTTTATGTTGAATGTTCTTATGATGCCAATGATCGTCTCTGAAAGATCTTGCTAACAAGTCTATCAGTCCTGCTAAAGCCAATAATTTTTGAGTCCTTTAGCAGCATTGGTTATAGGTGCTGCACCACCATCACTGGTTGAAAATGACTTTGACACTATGCAATGAGACCTGTCTAACACATGGAAGATCAACGATATTTCTGACATTTTCTTGAAAATTGATTATCACATTCTTCTTTCTAAAGGTTACAAGGATTCTCTTAAGTCTCATATCTCCAATCGGGAAATGATTCATCTCCACTTATTTTAAAAAGTTCAGGAACGCAATCATTTCTACATACCATATCGACACTTCCTTTTTCACATGGATGCAAATTCGGACCAGATCAAGGAAGAAACTGAATCAAGAGTCAATGGAAACAAAAGACCAAAACATTCAGAGACCAAGTAAAATGAAAAAATAAGATACGAGAGCATCTTGCCGCATGATCTTGGGGAGGATCAAATGTTACACGGCCTACCGCTTCGAACTCATGATTGCAAGGTGGCAAATCGAACAACCTTTCCATAGACGCAAACCCGATCCAATTACTTATCATCTGGGTCAATAAAAAAACATAAAACAACGATCGCAAACAAGGCGGTCAATCTTTCAAGAAAACAAATAAAACAATAAAAGAACGAGAGGCAACAAACACAGAAAAATCAAAAAAATGATAAATAGAAGAAAAAGAATAGAAGAACATTTGTAAAGAGAACTAGAATTTCAAGAAAGTCTTTGAAAATTAATTTAAACAAAAAAATGACATGAGTACACGAAATTTCACCAAAATTTGCTTTAAAAAATTTTCTTGATTTCATAAACATGGAGGCATCGCATTTTTAGCCAAGAAACAAGGAAGGCTACCAAGAAAATGCACACAACCGTAACAGACCGAGAGACCAAAAATCTTGAAGACGACGGGGAGGAAAGTTCAGTTCAAGACTCAGTGGCAGCAATCGGCACCAAATACAACGATCGAAGCCGTGTTCCGATTCAGCTACTCACCACTGCGGAAAAAACAAAAAACGCCCCGCCGCTAGCCTTCCGACAACGACGCGCTGGGAAAGCCGGACGCCGAGCACGAGAGAGATGCCGATCATCAAGAAGACGGCAACGAGAAGCGTCACGAGGAAGGACGACGGCGGATCAAGAAAGGTACGCTGCCACGCCAGTGAGGAGGGTGGGAGGAGGGAGGGGGAAGGATTAGGGTTTCACCGGGCGAGCGAAGCCGAAGGTAGAGAAGATAGACGAGGGGACGCGAGAAAGCGAGAAAGGGGATGCAGAGATCGAAAAGGGCATCGTGCTGATGAGAGGTCTATTAAAGGAGTCGGGACTCCTCGAGCTGCAGCTGGCGTCACAGACCTCACATCAACCGTCGACGCGTCATCAGACGGCTGAGATCAGCTGTTTGACAGCAGCCGGAGTGTCGCTTACGGGATGGAAAAACTAATAATAAGTCAGGAATGAGAGGACCCGTTAAGAATTTCATAAAACTAAAACACGGATCCGATATCCTTCTCGGGTAAAAGTCTAATAGATCCGACCCGGAAGCGCCCAATCCGGCCGGGCTCGAGCCCTAGTCCCCCCTTTCCCCCGAACAGTAGTGGCCCTGCAAAAATCCCCAAATCCCAACCAAGAAAGAGCGACCCCAACGCACAAAGAATGAGAGAAAGAGATGGCAGATTGGAAGTGCAGAGAAGAGAGAGGGGGAAGCAGAGCGAGAAGGGCGAGATAGCGGCAGAACGAAGAGAAGAGATGGGGCGGAGAAGAGGAGGAGGAGAAGGCAAAAAGAAGCAAACGAGAGTGAGAGAGAGATTCAAACCTGCGGAATGGCGTTCCGGCGCTGCGATTCGGAGGAGCAGGGAGCGGACTTCGGCGGATCAGGCGAGGGGAAAGGGGTGCGAAGGAGAGCGTCGCGGGGAGAGAGGGTGGGCTTCGATCTTTAACCTAGGGCTTGATAAGCGGACGCTTGTTTTTTGCCATTGCCGGTGCGTGTAGGGGCGGGCGCCGGTTCGCGTGATGGGTTGTGGCGGAACTACTCCATGAAATGGGGTACGAATAACAGCAGTGAGGGTGTCGGGACCAATCCGACCCGTTAAGAAGCACGACATAGCAAGAAGACAAACCTGGAGGGAGCCAAGGCGGAGCATCGTTTGCATAACCGAATTATCGGGTTATCGGATCTCTTTATGAATACGAAGCAAGCAATTGAAGCTTTTCGGTATACGCAATTCGATCAAATTTGGGATTTGTTGCAAATTATGTTCGTGATGTTTACGTTTGGCTCGGTGGTCAACTTTCCATGAGAAGTCAACGACGTCAACCTGCCATGATAAATACGATCTCGAATTTGTCCCCCGTTCCAAGACAAATTTAGTATTACTTTAAGACCAAAACTGCTAAAAACAAAAGCAAGATATTTACTGCACATTTAGTAAGTAAAAGAGGCTCAATGTGGCACATACGTTGATTTACAAATCGAGTTCACTGCAAGTCATATTTGTAATAACTAATCCTGTTCCGATTTTGTTTATTACTATGAACTAACCTAATGTTGTATGTGTGGTTAAAAGGTTCTATGTACCTAAAGGAAATGGAACATTGAATCCTATTATTTTTTTGAATTGAATTAAAAGGTGAGGTGGTGAGGGCAACAACAGTATATTCTTCTTTAGCACCTTCGACTAATGGAATAATAGAATCGAATTTAAAAAGAAGGAAATTATGTGTTTTTATGGAACACATAATTTCCCATCAGAACAACTTTCCATTTATATTTGCCAGAAGAGAATTGAAAAGGAGTTACCCAAAGTATGCATTAAAATTCGTTGAGATTCGGGTTGGAGGCATCGAGAAACATGTCCTCCACCGATTTCTAAGGTAAAGGACTCTGATCTCCAGCTTTTTGGATGGCAGAGAGTCAAAAATGGCACGACAATTCGAATGTACCTCGGGCTTCATATCTCCAGCACTTGACCCATCGAGCTCCTGTGCTCTTGTTTGTATGGTAAAGATGGATCGATGGCTCCCGTCTTCTATGCGAGCCCCGCTGCAGCCAGTGTCATCAGCAAGGCCATCAAGCTCAGCGCTGCTGTCTTCTGTGCGTTGCTAAGTATCTGCACCGGGAACAGGCAGCTCCCTGTCGACATGTTTGTGGTCACGATCGTCGCTAACCCATCGAAGTTGCACGCCCTGACGTCCTGATCCATGGTCTGGAAGTAGCTGTTGAATGCGTAGGAGACGTTGCCGTCGGAGCTCAGCCCATTGCACGAGGAGCCATACCCCAACGCCGTGCAGTCGGCGTTGGCACAGGCATAGTTCACGCTCGAAGGTATCGATCTGAAGTCGCCGCGATCCTCCACGTTCAGCACGCACCACTGCGCCGGTAGGTGCTGCACTCCCTTGGCGCCGACCAAGTACTCGTCTTTCCCCTTGCCCGATAAGTCCATCGGGAACTTGGGCTTCCCGTCGAACGTGAAGATGCCCCAGTGGCGCTCGAAGTTCCCCGGAAGCACGCTCTTCATGTCCTCGTCGAGCAAGCCGAACAGGTAGAAGTCGAGTGGCCCGGGCCGCAGCGGCGTGCCCTCCTTCTTTGCCATCTTCCTCGAGAACCCATCAAAGAACCTCTTGGCGTAGTCTACGTTTGCGTTCTTGACGCCGTCGGTTGGCCACCCAATCTCCCCGATCGTGATCTTCATGTCCGGCACACCCGCCTTCTTCACGGACCAAACCAGGGTGTCGTAGTTCGCGTCGAACACATTCGTGTACTGGGCCCCTTTGTCGGTGACGGGCTGGCTTCCGCCGTCGAAGAAAGCAAACTCGACGGGGAAGTTGGGGTTTTGGTTGAGGCTAAGGAACGGGTAAATGTTGACCACAAAAGGCGCGCCGTTGGAGTTGAGGAAGCGGACGATGTCGACCATTAGCTCCTCGATGTCCTTGCGGAAGCTTCCTGCGGATGGAACAGGGTCATTGGCAGGGGAGAAGTAGACGTCCGCGTTCAAGGGCACGACGGCCTTGATCCGGTCACCGACTCCGGCCTTGTCGAGAGCACTTTGGACGTTTTTGAGCGCAGGGAACGTGGAGTTGATGAAGGAGCCATTGTAACTCTTGAGAAAGGGCTCGTTCCCTACAGCTACATACCTGTATACGGTCATAAATTGCAAGCAACATTAGCGCTTGACGGCAGACCTTTGATCGAACAGTTTGTGATGTTCGATAAGAAAGACGATCTTGAGCACAATCTCACACACAAGCACAAAAAAAGTCGACTTGCTCGCAATTACTTGATATGAACACCGGCTTCGTGGTCGTATTGGGTGACGTTCTCCTTCACCCACTCGGCGGCGTGCTTGTGCTTGCACATGCGCTGGAGCTGGTCATTAGGGATGGCGAGCATGACCTCGATGGCGGTCCCGGCGAGGGCGCCCACGGTCCAGGGGTCGGCGTCGAACAGCTTCACCTTCCTGATCCCGTTGTCCTTGAGCATCTGGACCACCGTGGTCGGAAGAATCGGGTGGGACATCATGGTGCCCCAGTTGACGCCGACGCCATCGGCGGTTGCAGGAGAGGGGAGCACCGCCGCGGAGACGACGAGTACGATGAAGGCCGCCCAGGCCATGACTCCGGCGGGAACCATGGGACCGGGATCGTGCCCTGAAAGCTGGAAGGAGAAACTCCAAGTGGGTTTCTTGGACGGATCTCAAGGATGAATGGGGTTGGGGACGGAGATTTAATGGGGGAAGGGAAGCAAGGCCGGAGGAGGGTTTTGTTGGTTTGAGCGAACCACCATTGTTTTCGGTTGGAGTTTGCCGCCCTCCTTTGGGAGCGGGAATGGAGCGGCTTCAGTGAATCGGCGCGGCGTGGCTTTTTTGACAAAATTGCCCTAGATGACACGGTGGATTCACCATCATCAGTCGTGGCGCGATCGAATGGCCACGATCATTCCACGCACGTGATTCGCTCGTTTTTGATCGGGCTGTCGACGGGTCCCATACCATAAGATAATTGGAGCCTTTATATATTGATAAAAATCACAATCTAAATATTACTAGGGATATATATATATATATATATAATTTGGTTGAGATAAATATATTAATTACAAAATTTGAAAAGCGAATTCTTGAAAAAAAAATTTATTTTTGAGAAACTTTTGTTAGAGCACCTTAATTTTCAAAAACTCTCACAAAACAATTTTTATGAAATAGATCAATATCAATTTTATCTCTATTTTCATAAAATCTCTCTATTGTCTCATCATCTCTCTTTTATCTTCTCTATCATCTCTCTTTTATCTTCTCTCAAGGGACACGACAACAATAACCCTCATGCGTAAGGGTTCAACGAGATTTATTTTATAAAAAATATTAAAAATTAAGATACTTCACAAGAATTTATCAAAGATAAATTTTTTTCAAAAAATTCAACCTATGTATATATAAAAAACCATATGTTTCTTATTAGCATAAACTAGAACTATGAAGAGGAAAGAGACTCTATGGTCTACCCGAAAGTGTGCAAGCAAAAGTGTACCAATAGTAACACACTCCCACTTCAGAATGCTAAAGTGAAATAGCAAGCCATCAATTATTAACAGCATACATCCATCTTGTACATGAATCTCCCATTCATGTACAAAGCAATTACCAGACTCAAAAATAAATCTCACACCTGACAACATATATAGCGAGTCCATTCAAAAAAAAAAAAAAAGATGACTAGATCAATAGAGTAACAAGCAAATAATGGCACACGATTTATAATATAGCCAGCACCAATTGCCAGATGCATCGTGTAGCAAGACAGGTGGAGAGTTCATCTTCAGAACTCAGCCCTTATTGATATATCTTACTTGGAAGTTGCAGATCAGAGATTTGAGGCTGCAGTGGTTGAACTAGATATGCATGAGGTTGGTAGAGTTGTCAATAAGATTCATGAGGCAGGCTATCCGTGTGAATGTCCATGGATGAATCATTGGAACCGAGAGAATTTGTACCACGGTTTTCATTTGGATCATGGTGGTTCCTAGATTCAGCATTCCCAGTTGGGAGGACACCATTTCCATAAAACCCACCTCCCTGAGCAAAATGATATGACTGAAGGCTCCTGCGTACAGGGCTGGAAAGAGCATTTGAGAAAAAAGAGTTTTTGGCTTGATCAGAGTGACCGCTCCGAGGGGCAAGTCCGACTGTTGGCTGCCCAAATATACCAGACGTTGGTTGGATGCCAGAGTTTGTAACATGCATTGTTGATTGATGTTGGAATGGTGATCTTGGGGAGACTAATGCATCTTCTCCAGCATAATCCATCTCACTCTGAGAAAATAAGTACCAAGTAAACAAATTAGGTATTCTTTGTCTTTTATACTGCTAAAATAAGATATAGACATCACTGAGGATATATATACATGTTTCATTTCACTGTAGTGTGAGACAAGGAATAAAAAGGGAACTGCTTACAGCAAGATAATGTGATTGTTGAGCATAAAAAGAATTAAGTAGTATTGCTACTTGTATCAAATAAGCAAACTCCCGAAACCTCTGCCAGTTACTAATGTAGCTATAAAGAAATTTTGAAACATAAAACCCACAAATGACCTGATTTTGCTACTAATTAAAAGATCCCAACAAACATATCAAACCAGTCAGATCTATCACTTCAGTAAAATCGCCTAGGTATTGCACTCCAATTCACACACACATATTGAGCACAGAAAAATTTTCATGCAGGATAATATCTAACATCAAGAAAATGTTGGGTTATATTATGATGACTTGGAGCTAATTTAATCTGTGATCCTTCAGATAGCTGGATATCTTGAATTAAGCCCTTGAGATAGTGAAATAAGCCGCCCTGACAAGAAATATTTAAGTAATTTTTGAGTTTTTTGAGCACCAATGAACACTTTATTTTAATATTTCAGAGGATAAATTCAAAAACACCAATTTTTCAAGTGATATATGTGAAATTTTGCCTAACATGTTAATGAATAATATAAGCAACCTATTAATCAACTCAAGGATTAAACAACTTTGGGAATAATGCAAAACCATCATAGGGCTTCAAGTTAACACTAACAAGAGGTGCATCTTGAACAATGGTGATAAATGACTGACTATAATCACACACGGTGAAGGAAAATGAACTGCCAAATACTTAAATACAGCACAACTTCCACTTCAAAACTCAAGGCATATGCTCATTTAGAAATCCTTTAAAATATAAAATTTCTGTTCTCTGAAATCAACCCAAAAGGCTCGTTTATGAAAGAACAAAATTGATTTCATAAGTCAGTTCAAAAGCAACAGATGGTGTAATTATGCACGACATATAGAAAAGAAGCAAGATACATTTTTATATTGACAAGCATAGCAAAGAGCATATATTAGTTCACAAAAAGTTCATGCCAATGAAAAACCTGCATCTATTTTGGTAATAAAACAATGAAACAGAGAGTCCAAATCCTATTATGAGAAAGGAGTTAATGTACATCAAATTGCAATCTTAAACATAATCAAAGTATGCACTAAATTACAAATTTGAATATATAAAAACAAAAAGGAACAAGAAGATAATTCTTGATGTTGCTGATGCAAATAATATAGAGAAACAAAATGGAAAAAAAAGATGTACATAAAAGAGAAAACAATCAATATAATAGAACCTGCATATGGGTAACTATATCAGCAACTGTAACCCGTCCCCCTTCCTCGTGTTTTCTCAAGATCCATTCATAAAGCTTCTCCTGCATAACGTACAACAAAAAAGTACACAAGCAGTTAAGACATATCAAATCAGAGGAGTTGCATAAGACTTCAAATAGAGAAGGCAATATCAAGGACACAGAAAAAAACTCAAACATTGTTCCCACTTGTATACACAGAAGAGGGACCGCCATCTGGTGTGGGGTTGGCTGAAAGTGGGACATAAAGATGATACTAATTGGTCCACCAGCACCAAAGAATGTCAATAGATTATAAGGAAAAAGATGATGATACAAGAGAAAAAAAAAGAAAGAGAAAAAATAAGTAAACATTACAAGAAGAAAAAAGAGGATAACAATGTATCTGCACTTGATGCATGTGCTTCCTAAGGTAAATCTACCAGCCAAGAAGGCAAGAACATCCTTTCTTGTTGGTAGAAGTAACGTGTACCTGGACTAGATGCATGTCCTTCATAAGGTCAATTAACCAGCCAATAACATCTTTTTTCATTGATAGAAGCTAAAAACATCCTCTTCACTCTTTGATTAAGAAAAAGATCTTATTTTGACACCCAAAGTATATGAAACTTTAGCCTGAATCATGTCTTTTTAGTTACGTAAATCTCATCATTGAGATCACCTTGATCCACCAAATCCAACTTCATAACCCCAAAATCTGGTGCTAGAATTCAATGCTCAGACCTCTTGCTACTCGATTATGGAAAGCATCCATCACAACATCATGACTAGCTTGATTGTTATGTCCTTTGCCCTCTGGATGGAGTTGACCTTCTTAGACATACCATCAAGAAAGGATCTTACTCAATGACTGCATTACAATAAATGGTTACAAGACTAATCACTATATAAAATGTTGGGTTATATTATGACAACTTGGAGGTAATTTAATATGTGGATATCTTGAATCAAGACCACGAGATAATGAAACAAGGTGCCCTGACAAGAAATATTTAAGTATTTTTTTAGCAACAAATGAACACTTAATTTTGATATACAAAGGATAAATTCAGAAACACCCATTCCCAAGGGATATATGTGAAATTTTGCCTAACATGTTAATGAATGATACAAGCGACCTATTAATTAACTCAATGACTAAACAACTTCGGGAAAAATGCAAAACCATCATAGGGTGTCTAGTTAACACTAACAAGAGGTGCATCTTGAACGATGGTGATAAATGACTATAATCACACATAACATGACAGTGAAGGAGCATGAACTGCCAAATGCTTAAATACATCACAACTTCTAGGTCAAAACTCGAGGCATATGCTCATTTCGAAATCCTTTAAAATGTAAAATTTTGTTCACTGAAATCAACCTGAAAAGCTATGTAATTTGATACCTTTATCTTCTCTTGGTACTTAATTGTCATCACTCTCTAATTGAAGTTTCTTAGCAACTGGCCTCAAAAGTTTTCAATCATTAGGATTTGTGAACTATAAAATTGAAAAGAATAAATTAAAAGTTAAGTATGTATAGGTTGCCAAATCGTTGAATAACTTAATAGTTATCGTGTGCATTTATTGTAATGTACGTTGACACCAAAATCAATCTATTAGTATTGCAACATCAAAACACTACTGTATCAGAGGGCTAATTACATATTACCCCGTGTAGTTGGCTACCTTAAGCGTCTTGGTCCCTACACTTTAAAAAATTACATTGACATCTCTATAGTTACAAAAGTGAAACATCTAGGCTCATTTACCCTAACAACGTCAATTTTACTAACGAAAACACAAAAACAAAGGGCAACAAGGTAATTTTAATGTTCGGTGGTGGACGGCGGCGTCGCTGGCGTCGACGTCAACGAAGTTGCTTGGCCACCTCCGACAACGATAAGGTCCGCTCTCACGATGACACCACCCGCCTCCACGAGGAGCGCACCGCTGACCTCATCGTTGCCCATCTTGCGCCGCTCTGCATCTGCGTTGATGCTGATCCAGTTGCCAAGCAGCAACTACATCGGTGTCCACAAATGGTGGTGGTCGCCGCAGCATCTACAGCGAAGATGATGGCCGCCTCGCCGCTGACCCGTTGGGCGGATCCAACCTAAAGCTGGGGTCGCTGGAGCTATTGTCGCTTCACTAGTTGTCGCATCAGTTTCGACACCACCTTTTGTCGAGCAACCATTTCGTCGCTCGACAACTGCGTCAACACTGACGCAAATGCAAAGCAGCAAAAGGGTAGCTCAGCGAGAGGTGGTGCTAAAACTAACGCGGTAGGAGATCCAACAATCCCAGCTTCGGGTCAAGGCTAGGATTCGTCCAACGGGTCAGCGACGAGGCAACCACCATCTTCGCTGTAGACATCGCAACGACCACCACCATCTGCGTCGACACCGTCATCGTTGCCATGCATCAGTATCGACGCAGATACCGCTCGGCAACTGCATTAGCATCGACGTAAATGCAGAGCAACGCGGGACGAGCGACGATGAAGTCGACAGTGCGCTCCTCGTGAAGGCGAGTGACGTCACAATGAAAGCAAACCTTGTTGTCATCGAAGGTGGCTAGGCAACTGCGTTGGCGTCAATGCTAGCGACATCGTCGTCGGCTACTAAACATTAAAATTATCTTTTTATCCTTTGTTTTTGTGTTTCCGTTGATAAAACTGATGTCGTTACGGTAAATAAACCTGGACCTAGTTGTTTCACTTTCGTAACTAAAAAAATATCGATATAACTTTTTAAAGTATAAGAAAGCACTGAGGATCGAAACCCTCAACATATCTAACTAGCTGGGTAATATGTAATTAGCCCTGCATCTATGCAAGAAAGAATAAGAAGCCATAAAACTAATCGTCGACTTCAGAACAAGGAAAGCAAAGCAACAAGCGACGAAGCCATGGAAATCGATAAGGATGGGAGAAAGGGGACAACGCGGGGGGGCAAAGAGAGGACCTAACCAGGGCATGGCGCTCCCCGGCCTGGAAGGATATCTTCTGCTGGTTCATGGCCTGCGTGTACAGCTGCGAGAGCGAGTTGGCGGCGCTGCAGAAGGTCGAATACAGCGTGCGATCCACCTCATCGAGTCGCGTCGCCTCCGTTTTCCGCTTCCTGGCCATCGATTCCGGGAAGACCGCGATCGACAGGACGGATCGATCGAAGACGAAACCCTAGGAAGCCACACAAAGAGGGGCGGGCGCGGGGGGTGGGAGGGAGGGAGAGAGAGATAAGAGAACCGCTCTCCACCCTCTTCCGCTAACCTGTCTCTGTCCCATCGGCTTCACAACAACCCGAACGCGAAGCAGATAGAAGCAAACAGAACGCAAGAATTGGACGTTATTGGATCTTTTAAAGGTAACCCGACCCGACCCGACCCTTAGTGAAGACCGTCTCCCTCATCCACTTCGCGAGCCCCTTCGCCGCCGGAATCACCGTCCCTCCTCCCTCGTCGCTCAGCATCCGCCATGCAGAAGAGCAACGTCCCGAACCCCGCCAAGGCGGAGGTATTGCCCCTCTCACACTTCTGTCATCGTCTCTTTTACTCCTTACCTTTCCCTTCTCCCACCTTTCTTGATCTCTCTGTTTTACTTCCCTGCGACTCTTCTCCCGCAGCAATCGTACCCTCGCTTCTCTCTTTCCAGCCTTGGATTTGGGCCACCCGCTCCTTCCAAGGACCCCCTTCCTCGACCGCCACCTGCCGTGGAAGTGCTCCCCTGCGAGGAGGTAACTCTCTCTGCCTCATCTCTCGACCTCTCTATAACCCGATGGGTTTCCCCTAAAAAAATCCTTTTTTTTTTGTCCTTCCAGGAATCGTCGGGGCCGAAATCGAAGGTAGAGCCTATCGTCATCGACGACGGCCTTACCCTTCTTAAGGTAATCGTTTTCACTGCGCATATCAAGCATTTTCCATCTTTTTATTTGCTTTAACTTCCTGTCTTTGATCCTCTTGTAGGGAAGAGTTAGCACTTTTGATGTGTTCGGGGTGGCCAACTCGGATTTGGTCCCAGGAAAGTATGAAGGTGCAACCGTTTTCCCTTTGCTCTTCTTCCTTCTACTTGCTGATGTTGGCTAAATGGAATCAAGGATGTGGCTAACAGAGAAATTGGTTTTACTGCTCTTGCCAGGGGGGCTGAAGCTGTGGGAAGGCTCAATTGACCTTGTCAAAAAATTGCATTCGGAGATTGAAGAAGGCGTGCTGATGCTCAGTGGAAAGCGAGTTTTAGAGGTCGGTTGCTTGATCCCCAGGTGATATTTGTGCTCTCTAGAATGTAATATGCCATGGTAATTAGGGACTCATTGTCTTGCAATCAATTATGTTACATTAGGTTTGAGTTTTTTTCCTTTGAACCGATACCGATGTGCATGCTTAGTTCCATTTGTTTTCGGGAACTATTTGCCTCATAACCATCACTATTTCTTGTGCTTTCCGAATGAAATGCTGATGTCTTGGTACAATTATCATTACAATTAACACATAAAAGCTTACTTAATAAACACATGCATGTGCCTGGTTTCATGCTGAGGCATCGGTTGGCTACTAGCATCTGTATTAAATCATTCTAGTTGATGTTAATAGACACATATCAGAATGAAAATATTCAATGTCAGAAGGTTCCTATAAAGCAGGTGCAGATAACAGTTCTTTTTTTTCAACGTTTCCTGATAAGTTTCTATAGAAATTATGACATCCATAATGGAAGTTCTTTGGGTATCAAAGGTGATGGTTTGTTGGTAGTCTATGAGTGGTATGCATAACTGTATTGCCCGATATTAGCAATAACATGTTCCTCATTTTCTGTGGACAAAAGAGTCACTTCTGATATCACTGTCTTTGGTTTATATTGAACAACTTTGTTGTTTCTCAGATACCAACCAATCTCTTGAGTGTTTCAAACATTCACACTTAATGTTCATTTATCTGCCTTTTAGTTACCGGGAGCTTTTATGATTAGTGCAAGAAAGTAGTTAATGTGTTTTGAATTTTACAGGATATCTTTCTTATTCTTGAGTTGTTTCTATTGTTGGTATCGGGTCAAATTTTCGTATTCGTTGCCTGTTCTTCATTAATGCAAATAGATATACTTTTTCCTGGCCTCAAAATTGTGGAAGCTATGACAGTTTGTTCTTGGGCTCAGTACTTAGTTGCAGTTATGCTAATAAGTACGTTTAACCATATGTTTCACGTTTGCCGCTAATCCTTGGGTCATCTTTCAGCTTGGATGTGGTCATGGCCTACCAGGGATCTTTGCAGGCCTCAAGGTATGCTCTCTGCCTCAGCAGCTATGATACCTATGTTATCCGTTGCAATTTCTCAAGTTTTTAGTATTTCAGGGTGCAGCAGTTATCCACTTCCAAGATTTCAATGCTGAGGTGCTTCGTAGTTTAACCATACCAAATGTGACAGTGAACCTAAAGAAAGAGTTGAACCAACAACAGCCACTGCTTACAAGCAAGACATCAACCAGCATCACCGCTGACGTTCGTTTTTTTGCTGGTGATTGGAATGAAATTCATCAGCTGCTCCCCTATGTTTGTAGCGCTGACCAACGAAAAGCAACAAATGGTGGTTTAGAGGAAAAGTCATGTGATGGTTATGATGTTATTCTGATGGCAGAAACTGTGTATGCACTGTCCTCCCTTCATTGTCTCTATGAGCTTATTAAAAGGGTTAGTGCCTTTCCTTCAAAAAGATTCAGTCGATCATGCTTCCAAGTAGTTCTATCGATATGATCTCCTGAGAATCATATACATTGCAGTGCATGCACCGCCCATCTGGAGTTGTCTATATGGCAGGAAAGAAGCACTATTTTGGTGTTGGTGGTGGTACAAGACAATTTGTAAATCTGGTCGAAGAAGATGGTGAGTTATGCTTTGTTCAAACTGTGAATTTTAGCATGTTCTTGCATTCTTTCATCCTGCTGTCATTTTCTTCCTTGCCTCAGTCCTCTAAAAGTTTTCATTCATGATCATGGTTATGCTGGTTGATTGGCCCCGATCTGTAGTATTTATGTTCAATTTACTGCAGATGCCAGCATGAAAAGAAAAAGAAATAAGAAATATTAAGCATAGAATTTGTTTGCTATGTATATCTACGTGTCGATGTAATGGACACTTCCGGCAGAATCTCTTCTCCAATTGTTAAAAGTGTGGAGTATTTGTTTTTTATTTGTCTCGGGTAGCAGATATTATGAAATTAATTATCACAGGTACTTGATGTGCATATAATGTAGTGTGGGTGGATGACATGCATAAATATTCGAATAGCGGCATCCTTTGTCATCTTGTTTAATCTATACTAAGAATTCTTTGCAACTTCTTTCCAGGTATATTGACCGCCTGTTTGCTTGCTGAAGTTGCTGATGGCTCCTCAAATGTACGGGAAGTGTGGAAATTCATGTTCAAATAGACTAACATCGAATTGAAGTGTATAACATTGGCATCATCTTCCAACCTTTTCATTTTGGAATATCATTTTTTCTCTGTATCCAAAGGCAATGTGTGACATGCTAAATTTTGTAACACTAAACATGCATTTCACTGTGGCTATGTTAGATTCCATCTTCCAAATGCTATGGGAATTCGTTGAATGCTAACTCTCTTTCCGTAGTCAAGTCAACTCATTTTGTATTCAAAACAAAGAAATGGTTGAGATCGATGTTTTTGAAGGCAATTAGACATAATTTTTACATGTCTAATTCTATCTATGAATTGTTCTGCATTTTAGGAAGAAAAACATTTTCACATAATGGTTTAGCTTGCAATTTTTTTCTGGCCTATGGTTTAGTCACTTATGAAAGCTTGATAACTTTGAGTAGCTGCATACAGTTGTTTGCGATTTTAAAGAGGTAGTTAATGCTTGACGATATTAAAGCTCAACGGCTACTGCAAACCCAATTGCTTCGTGTCAAGTTATTAGTCGATTTTAGTGTTATGTGATCGATACCTTGATATTACGTCTTTGATCTCATATCGCATGCCCCGTGAGTTCGACGTATTATGACTCTACCAAGGCTAAAGATGCATGACATCAATATATATCTACAAGTGTAATGATCTTAAAGCCTCACTATGAAAATAATAATGTAGTAAAAAAATAATAATATGATTGATATCTTAACAATGACTAACATTTCTAACACAGATTTTGATCATATATGACTGATGTGGTATTGTGCCTCAAATATTACCGATCACATCATGACCGTTGCATGCCACACACCCCATGGATTCGACGTAATATGACTCCACCAAGGGACATATCTACAAGTGTAACGGTCCTAAAACCATATTATAAAAAACCCTCTCATTCTCGACATTCTAAAAAGAATTCATAAGCTTTTTATGAATTTGACTCTAGTCGTTTCAACACTAATATGATACTTTGCTCTCTAAATTAATTTAAGCATCGAAAGAACTTTTACATGGTTCAAGACCCTTAGGAATCAACATTTTCCTATTCCAATCAAAGATAGATATGAAAAAGAACATTCCTAGGTTCCAAGTCAACACTTCAATCCCAATTTTGACTTAGAAATCAAATATTGTGTTCTCTAAGATCATGACCTAAGCTAACGTATGGTACAACCAAAGGGAATCTTATTCCCTTGGAGAGTCATTAGTGTCATGAAATCTATTCAGAGACGTCACATGTGCATCATTTTATTTTATGGAAGAACTCGATTGATTTCACGAGTCGTAAACGAAGACGTAATTGACCAGTCATAATAAATATTCATGAAACTTCATGGATCAAACCTATGACTCCGTCAGAAATGGCCGATCGCTTCCTCCAATGGCTTCTCCTTCTCTGCCATTAATGACTCGAGCCGCCCACATCAATACCTTCCAACTGCCGAAGACCTCAACGTATGCTGTACGTCCGCTAAATGAATACCACCAGAAGGCCTATAAATACTCCGTACGACGCCGAAGGCCTCTTCATCTCGAAGCCAACCTTTCTCCTCACTTCCTGCAGACAGACAGACAGACAGACGCGATGGCTCCACTGAAGATTCACGCTCTCCTCTTTGCTTACGCTTTGCTTGCGATTCTCTTGCACCCTTGTCTTTGCCAAGACATCGCAACCTCGACGATGACCAGCTCGAGGAAGTTTGATGGTGAGTGCCAACGCTCTCTTTTCTCTATTGTTGCTGTCGATGGTGGAGTAATTGTTGTCGTCGTCGTCGGTGCATGTGGTGCAGGGAAGGCCATCGATCAAGGAATTGCTTATGTGTTGATGCTTCTGGCGCTCTTCGTTACCTACCTCGTCCATTGAGCTTCTTCGCTTCTAGCAGTGCAATTGTTTGGATGGAGACACCCTTTAAATGTTCTGTAATTTGATCCATTTTATCTTCTCTTCTCTTGCTAATTCTTCAATTGGAGTTTGTCAGCGACTGGTCTCGATGTTTTCGATCATTAAGATTTGTCGACTATGAAATCGAAAAGAACAAATTAAAAGTTAAGCATGCATATATGCTCTCAGTCCAGTGAGGTGCTAACATGAACGAAGACCAAAGTTGGATGAGGTGTCTAACGTTTAAGTTAGGACTGAGATAAAAAAAATGGAGTCACGAGTGAATAATAACTTAATAATAATAAATTAGTGAGTTTTATAATGAGCGTCGAGGCCTCCGAGGTGATCTTCAGGTAGACTCTGAGTGTCTGAGATGGTTTCAAGAGTGGGCCTAGGCGGAATATAACTCCTCAAAAGGTTCCTATACAAAGATAGATGCGAAAGAGAGTTTTCCAACTTGACTCTTCCAACACTATGTTCGCTTTAGGGTAGTATGTAGTATGAATAAGTTTTCTGACAATAGGTCTGATCTTGGGCAATTACCTTGACTTTTATACTTGAGCGATCGAGGGGATTGCTTGACCATTGTAACAGTCTTCTTTTAGCGTTTTGTTTATGGGGGTGATAAGCCCAAACAACCTTTTATGGGTTGCTGTCCATGGAGGTCGACTAAGAGGAAATAAGTTTGAATGGTCGCTCAGGGACTATTGTCCATGGTGATCGATATGATAAATTCGAATGACCTCTCGTAGATTATTATTCATGAGGGTCGATAGATCATTATTGCCCCCATGATGACTAATTATCAAGCTAGTATGATTTGTTAAAATATTCTCTATCACTTAACAACTATTAAGGTTTTGAGATGGAAATTATGTTTCGATCCGAGACAAATAAACATTATGTTTCGACGTCACAACTGCACCGATCACCGCTGTCTCCACCCACTCAACATGTCGTCTTCTCCGTCGCCGGCCGAAAAGACGAGTTGCAAGACATCCTTTTAGCTCATCAACAGTTGTCCTCAACGTGTGATCCCTTTTTTTAATCGCGTATGCTTCCGCACTTAGTTTCATGATAAAGAAACATATTTATATATACCAATCGATTAATTAATTAATTCTTTTTGCGAACATTATGTTCTTAGATGGATAAAATCTCACACTAAAGTACGATTGGAGGTGGAGATGATGTGACTTAACATATCAAGCCTAATGAATAGACAGACGTATGACAAAGCACCAACCCAACATGTTAATAAATGATTTAATATTTCCTCGACCAACTATTTAATATTATAAAGCTCTAATGCCCGAAGCCTAATCGATACGAAGATGACCACTCACCAACCCAAATATGTTCATAAATGACCAAATATTCTCTCTACAAACTACAAGACTAATAATCACTATAAAAAATAGCAACTTCATGTATGTCTTCATTCTAAACTTATCAAACTAAGATTAAACGCTTCAACTTCTTACAAGCTTTTATTTTTTCTTTTCTATCAAAAAAAAAAACTAACTTGAAATTAGTGTCGTTTTCGTTCATGATAGATGCTTCTTCCATTCGTCGTGATTCTTCTCGTGTTTTTTAATCCTTTAAATGTTATAACATTTTTTGAGTTTGAAAGGGATATTATGTTATAATACAGATCAAATTAAACACAACACAAAAGATCAAAATATTTTTGTTTGACTCATCATGAAAATAATTGGTGTAATAACGACTCGACATGCGATAACATAGTTAATAAGATGAGATCAACATCAATTCAAAATGATGATTATATATATTTTTTATTAATTTATTATAAAATATTATCTTAGATATGTTCTATCGATCGTCTCGTCGAGGAGGATTGATCAAAGGAATCAAATCGAAAAACCCACTTAATTTCGGTCATCCGAAACGACACTTAGGTGCACCTCATCCTATCAGTCCGGAGATGTCGTCTTCACCGACAGAGTCATTTTAGGTCATCAGGAGACGTCCTCAGCTCTTTCTTCTACACGATCCAGTTTTTGGATCGAGCACGCTTTCGCATGCAGTTTCGTCTTCTACCTATCGAAGGTGATTGATTAGAATACAACAAATAGACTAATCCTTCAACATGCTCGATATTGTCCGATCGTTTTCGCACCATCGAAGACAACAGCAAATAGGACAAATAACGATGGACGAATTCATAAGAAAATAATAATACTTTTTTTTTTAATCCTGAGTATTTTTTTTTAATCTCAAAAAATACTAAAAAATAATTCTCATCATAGAATCGAACGAACCACCGAATGATTCGTCGTCGGTACCAAATTAAATCAGAACTATAATTCTTGATTTTTGAAAATTAGAGTCAACGATTTCGGTTCGGATCAAATTGTATTTCATATTAAAAATATCTACAATTCTTTTTTATTTTAATTTTTGTAAATAAAAAATAAATTGAAATCGACATGGCAACTATTGTGTTATATTTAAACCCTCAAGAACACTATAATTAGCATAAAAAAACACCAAATGTTTCACGTTTTTATTATAAAACAAATAAGAAACCTCAGAAATGATGATCTTTGACTTCCTCGGTTGCCATAACTTTTAGGTGAGAAAAATGGGAGCTTTTTGGGATACGGCAAATGTGGCCACACTGATGAAAAAAATAATAAAAAGAAATCATTATCCAGCAATTTTCAAACTGAGAAGCTTTTCTTGTTAATTGACCAGCATACACGAAGAGGTAAATCATGGTTTCCAAAGACCACTTCCATGCTGACAAAGATAGATTTTTTGCTCACAGTTTCGAAAGGATTATAGGGCATTAAGTCAACATGAAAGAATATATATATATA
>LVTN01000407.1:227056-251997 GCA_001649415.1 Musa itinerans
TATATATATATAGAGAGAGAGAGAGAGAGAGAGAGAGAGAGAGAGATATGTGCCAACCTTCATCGAGAGGAAAAGTAAGAAGATGACAGAAAGGAACAGCTATAACTCTGGAGTGTATTGGCATCCTTAATGTGTCATTAATTATTGGCATCCTTGGAGTGGGAAGCATGTTCATTAATTATTTTTATGTGTCTGATAAATAATTTTGAAATCTTGCATATATACATACATATATATATATGTATATGTATATATATGTATATATATATGTGTGTATACATATGCCAAAATATTAAGAGGTAGTGTATTGCAATCCATATCCTCTCCCTAACAGGCTATACAACAAAAGACTACAATATGGTTTTCCTTTAGTTAAACTGCATTTTGATTATTATTAATAGAAGAATACCTGCCGCTATGGCTTCCTTGTGTGCCGCCAAAGTCAATGGCTTCTTCGTTACGGAGATCCATACAATTCTTCCTAATAGTCAATGAAGACGTCCATATCCACAGTAACCAAAGTAAAGAAGAAAGCAAACCAACTTCCATAAAACCCCATCACCACAGTGGGTTCTTCCTCAATCGAGAGAGAGAGAGAGAGAGATATTCTGTAGTGGTCTGTCTCCTGTTGACCTCCATGGAGAACCACCGCTGCAACGGCGACGGCAAGGAGAGCTTCAAGCCACCACCAGAAATAAAGTTCACCAAGCTCTTCGTCAATGGCCAGTTTGTCGACTCCGTTTCCGGTACTGCAATACCTCTTTACATCTCTCTCTCTCTCTCTCTCTCTCTCTCTCTCTCTCTCTCTATCTATTGATGATATTATTTTGCTGATGATAAATATACTGCAACTTTCTCCTGTTCTCTTCCCAAGAAAGCTTTGTTTTCGTTTTATTGTTCATGGAAGATGGAAATTAGAGCAAGATAAAGGCTGTGGGAATCGATCGATGAATGGGTCTTAAGATGATAGTTTTATTGTAATAATCCTCTATTAATTGGTAGAGAGAGATTGTTTCCTCGTGTTCTTTGCCACACAATAATTAATACTACACTTTTTTTTTTTTTTTTTATTATGGACAAAATTCGTAGATGCATCTCCGCATGTTTATAGAATCATTGAGGTTGCTAAATTGACCGAAACATTTCTCAGCCCATAAGAATTGATTCTTCTCTTCTTTTTGGCATAATATTACTCTCTCTCTCTCTCTCTCTCTTGCCTTTTTTCTTTCTTTTTGCGTGCTGCACGTTGTTACGTTGCGTCAACGATGAGGAAGAATTACTGATGTATGGAAGAGTTGACTTTTGCTCGGCAAGAGTGCCATGTATTCTTGGGTGATTTTGTTGAAAATGTTATTTTAGGATTTTATTCTTGTGTGCCGTCTCTCTTTATAATTTATAATTTTATTTTATTTTTTTTAATATTTCTAAATTATTTCGATGAAGGAAAACAAAAAGTAGAATCATTAATATTATGATTGAAAATAAATAAATTATTATTATTTAAGTGATTATCAATAGCATATTGTGAATAGTGAATAAGGGGTAAATAAGGGTTAACAGTAAGTTTCTTTTTTTTTCATCCATATTTACTATGATCTCGTGAATATCCCTTGTTGTCATATTCATCTATCGCGAGGCATTACCATCTCTTGCTCTTAATATCTTCTTTACGCTCATTCTATGATGTCGGGAGGTGTCGACACCTTTCGTGCTAGTCTTTTTATCTTTTATGTTATCACTATTATCATCAACTTTTGTCTATTTTCTCCTTTGCACTCATTCCATGATGTCGGAAGGTGTCGACACCTTTTGTGCTAGTCTTTTTATTTTTTATTTTATCACTATTATCATCAACTTTTGTCTATTTGTTACGTCTTGTGGTCATCCTAGAAGAATAGACGCACTTGAGGATGAGAGTTGAGGTGATGTCAACAACAAACAAATGAAAGAATACAAGGCCAATATGATAATGACAACGAACAAGGATGTGAGTATGTATGAGGGTTTTAGTAACCTCCGTAATACTATGATGGAGAGGATAAGTAACGAATTGATACGACGAAAGTCGAGGGGGCCTCGTAACGGAGAAAAGATAATCAGATAACGGCTAGGGGTATTTATAAGATTAGATGAAATAGAGAAACTCATATAAGAAAAATAAAAACAGTGAGAGAGAATTTTCCGGAAATTCGCCATTCAAATTATAAGTTTGACTTTTATTCTTTGTGGATGATGAGATAAAAATGGAATGCTTTGTATCGGAAGCAACAGCCATAGTTGACGACTAGTGATTGGATCTGCTCGCCGTGGACGCAGGCAAGACGTTCGAGACGGTGAATCCCGCGACAGGCGAGGTGATAGCGCAGGTTGCGGAGGGAGTCGAGGCGGACATCGACTTAGCTGTGAAGGCTGCTCGCGAAGCCTTTGATCACGGCCGATGGCCTCGCATGTCTGGCTTTGTATGATCGCCCTCACCTCGATCGCCTCCTCTCTCATTGACTGTCATCTTTTCTTGGAGATGAAGAAACGAACTTGGATTTGAATCTCGATCAGGAGAGGGGGAGGATCATGTCGAAGTTCGCGGATCTCATCGAACAAAACATCGACGAATTGGCGGCGCTGGACAGCGTCGACGCCGGCAAGCTTCTGGCCAGTGGCAAAACGGTGGACATCCCCCACTGCCTCCACATCCTCCGGTACTACGCCGGCGCCGCCGACAAGATACACGGTGAGACCTTAAAGCTCGCCGGTGAGTACCAGGGGTACACGTTGCTGGAGCCCATCGGCGTGGTGGGCCACATAATACCCTGGAATTACCCCTCCACCATGTTCTTAATGAAGTCCAGCCCTGCTCTGGCCGCCGGCTGCACCATGGTCGTCAAGCCCGCCGAACAGACCCCTCTCTCCGCCTTGTTCTACGCCCACTTGGCTAAGCAGGTCTGCTTCCTCCTCTTCCTCTTCCTCCCTTTAGACATGGTGGCGTTGACTTCAATCTCGTGTATAGGCTGGGATTCCTGACGGAGTGATCAACGTGGTCAACGGGTTTGGCCCCACTGCCGGTGCTGCTCTTTGCTCTCACATGGACGTCGACGCCGTGCGTTTGCAGCTTCTCTTCCTTCTCAGTGATGTTGTCTTACTGCATCGTTGCATGCCGACATCATCCTCCAAACCTTGGTTTCCAGATTAGCTTCACCGGCTCAACGGAGACGGGACGCCTGGTGATGGAGGCCGCTGCAAAGAGCAACCTGAAGACGGTATCGCTCGAGCTGGGCGGGAAGTCGCCCATCATCATCTTCGACGACGCCGACGTAGACATGGCGGTCGCTCTCGCACGCATCGCCATCTTCTACAACAAGGCATCGCCTCTGCGTCCCACCTTCGCCTCCTTCGATCCAGTAGTGATATCGACAGAGACATAACCTTACTCCATGTGACACCTTCAGGGCGAGATCTGCGTGGCTGGCTCTCGCGTGTATGTCCAAGAAGGCATTTACGACGAGTTCGTCCGGAAGGCAGCAGAGAGCGCCAAAAGCTGGGTGGTCGGCGACCCTTTCGATCCTAATGTTCAACAGGGGCCTCAGGTTGACAAGACGCAGTTCGAAAGAGTTCTCAGTTACATCGAGCTTGGCAAGACAGAGGGTGCTACGCTGCTTACAGGAGGAAGACGCTGCGGCGACAAAGGCTACTACATCGAACCCACGATCTTTACTGATGTCAAGGTAAACAAGAAGAGTAGATGTATAATTACTGTAGAGATCGACGGACAAATTGGTTTGCATGAGAGATTATTGTTTCTTACAGGAGGAGATGAGGATCGCGCAGGAGGAGATATTTGGACCAGTCATGTCGCTGATGAAGTTTAAGTACGCTATCCGATCTTTAGAGGCCGGAGTTTGAGGTTAAGCATCGATGTTGATCTCAAGCTTGCTTGCAGGACGATCGAGGAAGCGATAGAGAAAGCGAATGCCACAAGGTATGGATTAGCAGCAGGGATCGTGACGAAGGATCTGAACACTGCGAACAGAGTGACGAGGTCGGTTCGAGCAGGAACGATTTGGATCAACTGCTACTTCGCGTTCGATCCGGGATGCCCGTTTGGTGGATACAAGATGAGCGGCTTCGGGAGGGACCTCGGCATGCATGCCATCAACAAGTACCTCCAGGTGAAGTCTGTGGTCACTCCTCTCCACTCTTCCCCATGGCTGTAACAGTTGCACAACTCAACCAATAATGCCATGGTCTGCAGAATCTAAATTTAGCTGTCTGTAAGGATGATTCGTTTAATCGGTATATCCTTCAGAAAAATCTTCATACAGCTTACGATTTATAAGAATTTGGACTGTTCTTTGATGGCTCACAAACATAGATGATGCGTTTCGACCGCAGTCAATGTGAATTAAGCGAGAGGCATCACACCCTCCCTGTCTCTCTCTCTCTCTCTCCCTCCCGAAAGGTAAGAAGTGAATGGTAGGCAGAGAAAGAGGTATGTGAGATTGAGTCATAAAGTCACTTCAAACCTTCCCATGGATATCTAACCCCCTCTCTTTCTCCTTACTAAATGAATCCAATTGATTCATTCCTTTCAAACGGCTGGCAGAGCAGCATTAAAGATCGAACAATATCTTTTCTCCCCAGTGCGGTCTGATCATTCTGGAACTGCCGCATCTCTCTACGTCTATATAATAGCGGAGAAAGAGAGAGAAAGAGAAGCGGAGAAGAGAGAGTAAGTGGGGATGGGAAAGAAAGGCCTTCCCAAGTCTCTCCGAACGTATCTCTCCAAACTCAAGAAGGTACCAGCTCATCTGCACATACCCAATTCCCCACACCCTGCCACCGCCACCAGTTGGTTGTTGTCGGCGTGCAAGTATCCCAAGACCCCTTCCTTCGCGGCCGATCGAGACCACCCCGACGACGACGGCGGCCATGGGCATGAGCATCGCCATGACCACGGCCTCGACCTCGCCGCCACCCTCTCCGACGTTGACCGCTTCCTCCACGAGAACTTCAACTCCATCTACCCGCGGAAGGACGACAGCGACGAGTTCTCCTCCTCCGAGTCCCCGGCCAGATACGACGAGGACCCGCCGCCCTCCGCGTTCCGCTCGTCCGAGCCCTTCTTCGTTTCCTCCGGCACGTCCAACTCACTCCTCGACGAGGCCCGGGCGAGCGTCACCTCGTCCTCGTTCTCCTCGTCGCCATCGGTGTCCTGCTCCTTCCAGGAGTCGTCCGACGCAGGGGCGGAGGTCCCAGGCGGCGGCGTGGCGGTGATGACGTTCTCCAAGGACCCCTACGACGACTTCCGCCGGTCCATGCAGGACATGGTGGAGACGCGGCACGTGGACCCTAACCAGCCTTTGGACTGGGACTTCATGGAGGAGCTCCTCTTCTGCTACCTGGATCTCAACGATCATAGCGTCCATAAGTACATCTTGAGGGCCTTCACCGAACTCACCGCCAGCTTCCGCCGCCGTGTTATGGTCCGGAGGCGTAGAGCACCGTCGGGTGACAACGTGACGAGTAGGAGGATGATGATGAGCAGGAGACCAGCCGACGCGGCCGGAGACGGGTGTATGTTGGTGCCGCGTCATTTTCCGGCTACCCGCTGACATGGACTGAAACTAATCAGAGAGAGAGAGGATTTCGGGATTGTAGATAGAATATGTTGTCTTAGATTATATATATATATATATATATATATATATAAATATAAATGATGTATCATTTCTATGCCTATTTCGGGATTGTAGATAGAATATATTTTCTTAGAGAATATATATATATATATATATATATATATAAATATAAATGATGAATCATTTCCATGCCTATTTTATGTTAATTTATTTTGACTAGTAATTTTCTTTTAATTTATTTTACGACGTAAAGACGCCTCACCTGAAATCATTTGCATGTTATGTAATAAGAATGAATAATATAATAATATATAATTAGAATTATTTTTAAAATAAATATGTGGTGGCATAATTAATTTATGAGGACGAAATGGCTCTCTGTAGCACTTCTTCTTCGCCTGTTCATGGCGATCTTACCGGAGGGCTTTGCTATCGAAGGAAAAAGGTGAGGGAAAATTCTCCCTTTTACGTTGCCTTTTTCATCCTTATTTTGCCGATTAGTTCTATTGCTGCCGCTGCCGCTGCTTTTTCTTTGTTTTGTTCTTGGCGTTCGATTCCGTTTCATGGTGTATTCTCTGTGAGTGGTGTGAGATGACAGTTGATTCCCTCTAATGGTGGATTACTTTGTTCTCCTTTGGACTGTGGGACCTTTAGATGCTCGATAGGTTCTTGCCGTGTGATGAGACTTTGGGGGTCTGCCTTTTGAAGTCCTCGAAAATGAAAGAAGAGATGTATTGGAGAGGGATGTTGGACAAAACAATTTGACTCTCTTCTTCAATTTGTTCTACCATAGAATTTCTCTTTATTATTTGAGTTATTTAGAGAAGATCTATCATAGATACAACTTTCATCTTTTAACCAAATGGAAGAAGAAAAGGAAAAGCTAGGGAAAAGGATACTTGACTCTGGTTAAGTGGATTATCACATTAAGAAGGAGAAAAAGGGGCGTAATCTTCTTTGTGGGTGCATGATGTATTTTGGGAACGAAAGAGACATTACATTGTAAGAAAATGACTTCTAACCGGACCTGAACTAGGATGACAATAACTCGTACCTAATTCTTATATCTTGTCATCTGCGGATCCTGATCATATTTATAATTGTCGAAGTCATGCTTGAGAACCACATAAGATACAAACGGTAAACACAGTCCTGGTAAGGATTATTTTGTACCCTTGAACACAAGTTCCAGGGAAATGTAGTTGTTACGGAGAGAACAATTTTCTTCTGAACTGTAAAGTCTTTGTTTTGTCATGATTTCAGATTAATAGGCCATGTAATCTGGAGTTAACTACACAAAAAAACTTGCAGCAATCTGGAGTCCATTGCGTTCTGTTTTTGCAATCACCTTCGAGGTGACTGTGATCCTTCGGCTGTTCTGATTCGTCAATTCTAAACCGGGGATTTCTTGGGCAATTCGGTCCAGGCAGGGTGGTGGTCTTTTAGAGATTCGGTGCTGCTAATCGCGGCGGTCTGTTCCGATTCGTCAATTCTAAACCGGGGATTTCTTGGGCAATTCGGTCCAGGCAGGGTGGTGGTCTTTTAGAGATTCGGTGCTGCTAATCGCGGCGGTCTGCTCTCTGGCTAAGGTTTGGTGGATGGATCCCTACGACGGGCAGAGAAGAGAAGTAGGTCGCTATGCTCTATGGGGCAGTGGTGTGGGATCCGTTGCTTATCGTTTCCCACAGTGTCCGCCTGCGCTGCTTCTAATGCTCGACTCTTGGACTGCTCATGACCATTATGGTCGGCATGCGGGATGAGCTTCATCCACTTTAATTTCTCCACCTTCGCTGCCGCTACCATCAACGGTTGGTGCGCAATTGCTCCCTTCTTCTCGGTTGTCTTCCCTGGTAATTCTTCACCTAGTCATTTCGCTTCTTACTCGTTTGTATATGTAGATGATCCAAGAATTTGTCTACTTTTCTGGTGGCACAAACTTGCACGATTGTGCTTATGATTATAATGGTTCTGATTTCCATTAAGTGAACCATTTCTTGATTCTCCAGCCTTGGCCAACTATCCGGTACTTGATCGGTGAGTTCTTGAGCTTGAATCCAGGTTGAGACAAATACTCAGCTAGCTGAGGCATGCTGACACTCGCTGTTGAAATTAACATTATCGTCAAATGACACCAAAGATACTACCACATGGGTTTTTAGTTTTTCTCAATGTCAAGTTCTCCAAGTTTGTTGCTTAGTCCTTGAAATGCTGAAAAGTAGAAGATCTTGAGAGACTCTTATTGAATTAGATGGTGGAGATTGAGATGATAATGTGGAGAAGTGCATTTGGTGTGTGAATGCTGAGTAGCTGTCAAATAGAATATAAACTGTTTGGAATGGCTTAAAGGTGATAATAGCTTAAGGATCATCATGTTAGGGATTAAGGGAACAGTTTGTATTGAAAAATTAAATGTTATTAAGGCGCAGATGTTGAGATGTGTTTTTGGTGTTGAACCAAAGATGGATTTAGAAAGATTGTGGTCATAGTACATCAAAGGTATCATCAATTTGAAATGTTATTTGTGTATGCTGATTACTCATGGTGGAAGCGGGACATACAATCCAAAAGCACATGGTAAAAAACACTGGAACAAGGACATGAGCCCTTGAATTCGTCTGTGATGTTATCTTCAATAGTAAATGATTGGACTTATCATATATTCCAAATCTAATTAATTTGGAATGAGGCCTTGTTTTTCTTTTGTTTTGCAAGGGTAAATCTCCAAATTCAACATGATACTGATTTGGTATCTCTTTCTCTTGTTCTTGAACAAAAGTCACCTATGTCGTACCGATGTTGTTATCTTCTAGATTTGAATCTTAATGCAGATCAACTTGAGTATTGTTAAGCACACTTCTTGATATTATTTTCTAATGTGCTGGGGATTACTTTAGCTCTGTTGGAGCATGGACTAAATATCTTGATATTGTTGTTCTTATGATGGACTATTTTTTGTAGATATTAAGTTCCAGAATATTGCATACACTAATGATGTTTTTTTTGTCACACATGGCTGCACTCGAACTCTAATTTGCAAAATCTATCTGAAAACTTAGCCCTGTCCTTTGGTAGGGTAAAACCCATCTGTTTGAAATATTTATGCAATCATCGATCAACATAGATTTGACTTTTCTTTTTGGGGGAGGAACACAATGATGGTTCAACTTATTCATCCTCATGTTTGTGCTTTCTGCAAGTGCGCATCCTTCACTTGATCACGTGATAGTTAGATTTCGTTTGGGAACACATTTGCATTTCTAATATGCATTTGGAGAAAGAGATTTGAGTGAACGTGCAGTCGTGGAGTACCCTTAAGTGTTTGGTAACTGATAGATAAAAATTGCATTTTTAATATGCATTGACACAACTGTTGTTTGGTAAAATTATATTTCAAAAGTCCATTGAATATTACGTGACAAATTTACCATTATGACTTTTTCTTATATTTATTCAAAAGTGAATACATATTTTTCATTTAAATCAATAAGTAAATACATAAAATAAAATAATCTTATGAAAAATTACATATGGCCTAGGTATATAATAAATAAAAAATATAATCATATAAATGAATGTAAAATAACCTTTGAAAATAAATAAATAAATTTTTATTTTATAAAAGACATGGATCATGTTGGTTTCTCACTAAGTCATGTTGGCAATCTTGTGATCTTAAATAATGTCATTAGGATAATTTAAAAATTAAAAAATTACATTAGCATCCGGCAAATGATAAAATGGTAATGCTACCTTGAGGTAGCAATAACATTCGAGTACTTGTAATGCAGCATCCAAACCAAATATGATTTGAAAAAAAAGTTGCCAAACACCACTCTATATTTAAAATGTGCATTGGACTATCAATGCACATTTCAAATGTGTTCCTAAACGTACCTTTAATCATACCCCTTGATTATTTACTTCAGTGAATTGTTCTCCAATCTCTGCTTCATGTGGATGCTCTGTTATCCTTTCCATTAAGCCACCAATGTTGTATGAAACTAGCCTCATCCACGTCTCTTTTATGTTTCTGACCTCTTGATTTCTTTCACATTACTGGTGAACTGTAAGTAGCAACCCTTCCGCCAGCTGTTAAGACGGTATATATGGTCAGCAGAGGATTGTGCTGCTGCTTCTCTGACATAGGCATGCTGATAGCAACAATGATGAAATGGAAAGTAATCTTTGTTACTCTAGGCAGTGGAGTTGTCCAGCTACACACATTGCCAGGATGGTCTTTCCTATTCAGCTGTCTCAGAGACAAACAGAAGTAGTTATTTCCATTGGATGACATCCCTGCTTTATCACTAGCGACTAACGGATTGCCAAAGTGCATCGTCACTTCTCAGTTCAATGCCAAAAGCAAAATATGTAAAGGGTTTTCCCATTTAGGGAACTTTATATCTAGCAAAAGAGAGTATCTGTTCTGATTTTCTTATCAGGATAACAAGTTTCAGATAGAGTTGGTGATTCAGAATTTAAATTCAAGTCTTATCATATTTTACATGTTGATTCTATCAGTAACCAGTTATGTGGATTCATAGACTCTTACAAGGAAACATGTACATGAAGGACACTCTTTGGAAATTGTTGAAGGTTTGAGATTCACTTAATGCTTTTGTGATTAAGTTTATCATGTGTTACATTGTAGTTTCCTTTATCTTCTTGAGGAATGTTGATGTAGCTGCAGAAGAACCATATGTCCTTAGAGCTACAATGATAAAGATTTGACTGCTTCAACCTGCATATCTATGCGTGTAATAATTTCGTGGAATGCTGTCATCAGTGGCAGATCTAAGTGCTTTATGTAAGGAACTAGAATCCAATAAATCACATTCACTGATTTTTGTCTCCTAGTTTAAGAGTGCTATTGTTAATTGTGCTTAGGTAAATATGTTCCAGAAAATATCCTTTAATTGTCTTTATATTATTTGTTTGAGCAGGCAGTTTACATGTTCTATGTAAATCCAAAGGGCCAGAAAGTGCTTGGACTTTGCAGTAATCATCTACATCATCCATCTTTTTATATGCATCATATATGGGAGTTGGCCATCCTCGCTTGGTGAGTGATTGTGTGTATATTTGTTTGTAATTGCCAGAAATACCTATTTACATGGCTTCATCCAAGTAAGCAAGTTTGTGTTGAATTGCTTTTTTGCCTTTTCTACTTAATATATGCATTGAATGAGCATATGTTTTGAATTGTTTTTTGACACTAGTCATTGTTAAGATGGCTTCTGATCTGACAACATTCTAAAAGTTTTCTTTAATTACTCCAGTACTAAAACTGATAGCTGTGATACTTTGCTTTCATTCAATATAGGCTTGTTATATATCCAGTACTAAAAGTTTTCTTTAATTACTCCAGATCTAAACCTAGTATTGGTGTTTACTAAGTAGACAGAGGGAGGTGTACAACTTGGGCAGGGTAAAATTTGCTATAAGGGATACCTATTGCAAATGAGACAATAAAGAAAATATTTAGGAAAAAATATCTTTGATGTCTTGATTATGTGGTCTAGATATGAGTGCAAGAATGTCCAGGATGTCTTCTTATGTTTTCGAGATGACAATATCGTACTCTTAAGGTGTCATCTATATGAAGAGGTTTCTCGAATTGATTTTTTTGCTGCTCAAGTTAATAATTTTGAGTAATTCAAATCCTTTATATTAAGTTTAGGATATATTTTGATATTTTAAAGGATACTCAAGTTGATAATTTGATATTCTCAAATGTGAATTTGAGTAATTCAAATCCTTTATATGAGGTTTAGGATATATTTTGATATTTTAAAGGATAAGAAAAAACCTGTGATTACCTTCTTTTGGTGACTTAAGGGTTTCACAATTGATAGTTGATAGTAGATGTATATCACTTTGCAGACATATGACATCCTTTAGCTGTGTAATCACCTATAGCCTGTTTGGATGGAAAGCACTTGGGTAAGGAGAAGACGAAACGATCAGGTATTGCGTGACCATTTGGTGAAACGACTCGTTTGTTTCTCTTTGCACTCTGCAGGTTGGACAATGCAGAGGGCATGCCTTCGCGAGGCCAAATGGTGTGACGTATCGTTCCTGTTCGGTTCTCGCTTCCTCTTTGGTTTCGGTTTGCTTTGGGTTCGAGGTCGGGGTTGGTGAGGCCAAACAAATGGTGTAACGTATCGTTCCTGTTCGGTTCTCGCTTTGGTTTCGGTTCAAAGGTCGGGGGTCGGGTCGGGTCGGCGCTGGCCACCGACACCATCAAAAGCGCACGCGGACGTCTCGTGCCGACGGCAGCAAACTTGAAGGCCCCGCCGCCCCCCCTCCTGCCATGTGTCTGCGCTTTGTACCGCGCCACACGTGCCCCTGCGTCCTGCCTCCTCCACCATTGGTTGGTTCCTCGTCCTGCCATCTCCTCACTTACTGGAAAAGGCCAAAAAAAAATCACGTATCGTCTCAACAAAAAGACGAGCATAAACTCCCAAACACACCCCAAGAGACGAGTTGATTCGAATAGGTGTAGGGGACTACGGCGGGGCCCAGGCAACAAATAGCACCTGCTCCCAAGGATGACGACGTGTTCAGGCCCAAGCTTGTGTCGGCTTAGGACACCAACGGTCCGATGTTTCAGAACACTTGGCTAAGCAAACAGTGTTTGCGTATGAGAAGAAATAACGCGGCAAAATAGAGGGTTGTATCCATTCTTCCAGTTTGTGCTTTCAAATGGTTTACACGCCTGACGGGAAAAATAGGAGCGTAGTTGATGCCACGAACCATACATACATATATACAGTTGTGTGGTGTGAGATTGGAGATCACGACGGAGCCGGAGGTGCCACGCGGGGCCCGCTATCTTCGGATGTCGCGCTGTCTCCCTCGCCAAACCAGCCTCGACTACTAATAACGTATTAGCCGTTGGATGCTGAGGCAGAGGCAGAGTAACCGAAAGACACCTATACATTAGAAAACGGTGAACGCGGAGACCACATCCATATCGGATACGTCGGAGCTGCAGCAACCTCCTCGCCACTACCTTACTAACTAACCGCGTCGAGTATATGAAATAATAATAATAAATAATAAAGAAGACAAATCCTCCGTAACGTGCAACCAACCCTCTCTTTTTTGGCTCGATGGGCGTAAAGAAATCCACATGCCATAATTAAACCCAACCGGCGGTACGAGCAGCAGCCGAAACGAATTAATACTATTATTAATTAACCCCCGCTCGCAATCAATAACTAAAAACAACACAGGACGCGAGCAAACCGGTCATCCAAACCGTCCATCTGTTGTTGCGGTGAGGCTTTGAGCTGTCCACTTGTGTCATGCACTCCTCTTCCCTTTTTCCCCCTTTCCGTTTCCCCTCTTCCACCACTTGTTTATTGATTTCTCTCTCTCCCCCCTTCCTCCTCTTCGTCTTCCGATAAAAACCGGCAGCTGCTGCAACCCTTTCTCTGCCTCCTCCTCCTTTCTTCCACCGCAAGCGACAGGACAAGGATGAGATGGTGAGTACTCGGCATTTCAAGCCAGATCCCCGTCTCCTCCTTATCCCCTTGTTCTTGCTCCTCCTCCCTGTCGCCTCCTCGTGCGCCGGCCGTGATGGCCACATGCGGCGGCTACGGCGGCACCTCCAAGATCGGGGGGAAGATATACCGGCCAACTCCTCCGCCTTCCCCAACCCTCGCCTCCGCGACGCCTACATTGCACTCCAGTCCTGGAAGCTCGCCATCCTCTCCGATCCCTTGAACCTCACCGCTGACTGGGTCGGCCCCGGCGTCTGCGCATACACCGGCGTCTTCTGCTCCTCCCTCCCCTCCGACCCCAACCTCACCGTCGTCGCCGGCGTCGACCTCAACCACGGCGACCTCGCCGGCTACCTACCCGACCAGCTCGGCCTCCTCGCCGACCTCGCCCTTCTTCACATCAACTCCAACCGTTTCTGCGGCACCCTCCCCCGCTCCCTCCGCCGCCTCGCCCTCCTCCACGAGCTCGACGTCAGCAACAACCGCCTCGCCGGCCCTTTTCCCGACGTCGTCCTCCGCCTCCCCTCCCTCAAGTACCTCGACATCCGCTTCAACGAGTTCGAGGGCGCAGTGCCCCCGCAGCTGTTCGACAAAGACCTCGACGCCATCTTCATCAACCACAACCGCTTCGCCTTCGACATCCCCGACAACATCGGCAACTCCCCCGTCTCCGTCATCGTCCTCGCCCACAACCACTTCCGCGGCTGCCTTCCGGCCAGCCTCGGCAACATGTCGACCACGCTCAACGAGATCATCCTCATGAACAGCGGCCTCAGCTCGTGCTTCCCTCCCGAGATCGGCCTACTCACCGGCCTCACCGTGCTCGACGTCAGCTTCAACAAGCTCGTGGGGCCGCTACCGGACTCCCTCGGCCGGATGCTCAACCTCGAGCAGCTCGACGTCGCGCACAATCTCCTCTCCGGTGGAATTCCCGCCTCGATCTGCCGCCTGCCGCGGCTCAAGAACTTCACCAACTCCTACAACTTCTTCGCCGAGGAGCCGCCTCAGTGCTTTGCGGTGGAGTCGTTCGACGACCGCCGGAACTGTCTACCCGGCAGGCCGAAGCAGCGAACCCAGCGCCAATGTGGGTCGTTCCTCTCCCACCACCACGTCGACTGCTCTGCTTTTGGCTGCAAGCCCTTCGTGCCGGCTCTGCCGCCGCCGTCCCCTCCTCTGCCTTCTCCGCCGCCACCATCACCTCCTCCGCCATCCCCGTCGCCGCCGCCACCGTCGCCTCCCCCGCCATCTCCTCCACCACCCTCACCTCCTCCGCCATCTCCTCCACCACCGTCACCATCTCCTCCACCACCGTCGCCTCCTCCGCCATCTCCACCGCCGCCGTCGCCTTCACCACCACCGCCACCGTACTGTGTCCGATCCCCGTCACCACCTGTCTACTGCCCACGATCTCCATCGCCACCTGTCTACTGCCCGCGATCTCCTTCACCGCCTGTTTACTGCAAACGATCTCCACCGCCACCTTCCCACAACTCTCCTCCACCACCGGTGCATTCTCCACCGCCTCCGATCTATTCACCTCCGCCGCCGCCCAACTCACCGCCACCTCCGATCTATTCACCTCCTCCACCGCCCAACTCACCCCCACCTCCGATCTATTCACCTCCTCCACCGCCTAATTCACCACCACCTTCGCCGCCTAAGTCACCACCCCCTCCGCCGCCAAATTCACCACCCCCTCCGCCACCTAACTCACCACCCCCTCCGCCACCTAACTCACCACCCCCTCCGCCACCAAACTCACCACCCCCTCCGCCGCATAGTTCACCACCACCTCCGATCTATTCACCTCCTCCACCGCCTAACTCACCACCACCTCCGCCGCCTAACTCACCACCACCTCCGCCGCCTACCTCATCACCACCTCCTCCTCCACTGCACTCTCCACCGCCACCGCCTCCGCCTCCACCTCCATGCATAGAGCCGCCACCACCTCCGTGCGTCGAGCCACCACCGCCCCCATGCATAGAGCCACCACCTCCCCCATGCATCGAGCCGCCATCACCTGCTCCCTCACCTCCCCTGTATGAACCCCTACCGCCCGTCGTCGGAGTCACCTACGCGTCCCCTCCGCCTCCTTTCTACTAATTCTTTTGCAAATCTTCCTCGTCACCCACCCACCCACCCTCCATTCCCCAAATTTAGGATTTCATTTCCTTTTGCCCCTTGTTTACTGAATTCATGTGTTTGCAGTCTCGTCGTCTTCTCCATCAAAATCTCTTTTCCGTTTCTTATTCTTCCCGTCTTTCTCAAGGTGATGAAGACTCGAAAACAAGGCACGGAGAGAGCCGTCTCCATGGTCGTTCGAAGGGTGATGATACATATATATGATTCGGGGTTGTGAATAAACGAATGGGTTTATGAGAGGCAGTCAAGAATCAGAGCGAGAGAAAGAGAAAAAGTGTAGGTGCAGTCAAACTTTAATGTATAGTAGAGCATGCGACTCTAAAAAGTAAACCATCATCTCATTCCCTACTATGCTTGTTTTCATTTCATGCTGTGCTTCTTTGATGTTCAACTCCCGTCTTTTCTTCATCCGATTGCTTGCAGTTTTGCCACACGAAGCTCTTGCTTCGTAATGTTTCTTCTTCTTCTTCTTCTTCTTTTCTTCTTCTTATTGTCGTCGTCGTCGTCCGAAAGGCAGGCAATGACGGTGACGGTGGTGAAAGCTACTTTTGCCGAACGCTTTCCTTCCTTCGCATACGCCTCTGTTCCTATTGTTATCTACTTTCTTGCTGGTTTTTGATGCGTTGGGGAAAGTATAATAATGTACACGAGTGTTACTTAAAACTTGCATACCGGACTGGCTGCCATCATGTCATCCTGTACGACTGACTCTCCACATCCTTCTTTGGGTGCTCCCAGTCCTGTTTAGCTGCTAAGAGTCTCTGATCAACTGAGCTCCCTCGACAGCATCGCGTACAAGAGCTCGTTCCACGCGTCGGGGACTCCGGGGAGGCACCAGTGGCTGCAGTCCTGGAACTCTCCGGGTTTCCGCTTGCCGGCGGGCACGCGGTACACCGACGGGTGGGCGTCCTTGCGGTAGTCCGTCATCCTCGTGATGTTGAGATAGAGAACCGGCGTCGTCATCTCCCCGATCACAGATTCCAGGATGCTCGTCAGCTTCAGGTACTTTGCGAGGTGCTTGTCCTCCGTGATGGGCTCCGTCTCCCCGTCGCAGTTGCCACCCGAGTTCCACTGCCCGCCGCTGCAAAAAGAGCATGCATGCGGCTCATCAGGTCCTGGATCGATCGACGGCGCGTCGCTAATCGCCGCACGTCTCCGGTGGTTTACCTGAAGTGCGACCAGGAGTAACCTCGGAAGAAGACCCGAGTGCGGTTGGAGTTGACCCGGGTGTCCACCCAGGTTCCCCATGTCCTCATCGCCTTCCGGTACGCGTCTTCCGCGCTCAGCTGGGGATAGACATGGTCGCCTTCCTGGTAGAAGTTCCTCCTGCCCAAAGAAACACATCAGATGGCCGAAGCAAAAAGCAGAAACAGACCGTGCCGCCCGCATGTTCCTCGCACCCTTTCGAGGTCTTCTCGTGCGTCCACCAGTGGCCCGAGTTGAAGACGAGGATGTCGGCGGTCCTGTAAGCATCCGACGACGCCTCGATCAAATCCAGCCGGAGCGTTTCCCTGCTCTTCCCCTGCGAGTCCACCCTGGAGCTTTCCCGCACCAGGAACGGCGACCGGAAGAACTCGATCGAGCAGTTGTAGTCCTGCGCGGCTCGCGAGCATGAGGTGCATGAACGAAACCCACCACCAACGACGAAAGAGAGAAGAGAAGATGGATGATATCCTTCGAGGAGGTGTAGCACCGCGTACCTCGAATCGGAAAGCGTACGAATTGTCGGTTCTGAACTCGTTCCTCCCGGACACCTCGAAAACGCGGTGCTTCCTCTTCAGAGGGTGCCTCAGGATGCAGAGCAGCGATTCCCACATGTTGCGGTTCAGCGAGTCGCCCACGAACACCAGTCTCTTCCCCCTCAACGCTCTCAGCATCTTCTTCCCCTCCAGCCTATATAGGAAGCAAATTGTCTTCTTAGGAAGGGTAGAATTTACTACTACAAACCCTCAGTTTACTCTCTCTCTCTCTCTCTCTCTGAGAGAGAGAGACAGACACAGATGGATACATACAGCAGGAAATAAAATAAATGAATTTTAATTATTTTTAATATTTACAATGCTCCTAAATATCCTTAAATTATCATTAGCAATGATATGATTGTACTCAATAAAATTATATATTATTATTATTATTATTTTTTTTTAAGATGATAGTATAAATAAGAGGTTATCAATAAGAAGAAAACAGAGTTGCCAATGACAATCTTCTATATTATTCTCACATCGATCCTACATGATTGTTAAGATAATCCATACAAGAAGAAGAAGAGATCAAATGTTTGTGTTTGTAGTTACAAAGAAGCACAAAGTAAATCTCCAATCTATAAACTTCACCGCAAAAACAGCATCGAAAGAAACGGAAGACACAAAAGAAACGTAAAGCAAGAAAGGGATGGGACTTGGGACCTCGGAATCGAGCAGCCTTTGGGCTTCCACCGGAGTTTGGTGTAGTTCTGATCCGGCCGGCCATTGCCGAAGCAGTCGAAGGAACTGTCGATGAAGGGGCACGAACCCGGCGGGTACGTCGGCGTCGATTCGTCGAACACCCACCTCCCATCGAAAAGATCGCACGTCGCCGCCAAATCTTTACTGCTCTCCAAGGCCTTCTGTCCCTTCTCCCGACTCCCACCCCTCCCTTTCTCGGCCTCGGCGGAGTGGTTCGCTGCGGCGGGTGCAAGATCGGAAGCGTTCTCCGGGCTTGCCTTTCTCCGGACGCCGAGGGAGGTGTTCGCGTGAGGAGGAGCGGGGAAGGGAAGGCCGCTGGCGTTAGCGTGGTCGGCGGGAACCGATCGCGGGTCGGCGATGGCTATGACTTGGGGCTCGAACACGAAGGTGGCGGGCTGAGGGTTTCGGCCGAGGAAGACGACGAAGGCGAAGAAGACGAGGAGAGAGAAGACCGCGGTGTAGAACGCCGGGAAGACGAACAAGAGGAGTTGGATCATGGGCTTGAAGAAGTCCATGAAGACGTACTTGAAGATGGAGGAAGCCATTAGAGAGGGAGAGAGGGTTACAGTGGGCGGTTGGCGCTTCAGTTGCACCCCTATTTGCAGGTGCAAGAAAGCTTTATGTTCTCGATCTCTTCGGTCCCAATCACACTAGTAATACTGATTCTAATCACAGCGACAGTGATAATAGTAGTAATAATGAGGAGTCAAAGAGGGCAAATCCTAATGGAATTCCAATTCCGATGCGAAGCATCCAACTTAAAGAGGCGTAAGCAGGAATGGTAACACATGAATGCATGCATGCATGCATAATGCATATTGTTTCCTAAGTTGACACGATTAGGGATTCGTGTATAAAACACATCTAACCTTACGGGATCGTATGTTAATGAATCTAATGGAGCCTCTCATTAGGGGTTAAGAGTGAGCATATCCTATCCTAACTTACCAAACAAACTTATTTTATGAATCTTGTGGGATCGTATATGGAATTAAATGGAATATTTGATTGAATAATCGGGAAGAATAGATTTGCACTACGTTACTATTCACATTGCAACTGTGTTGCCTTTTAGGAAAACAAGTCATTCATATACCACAATTATTGTTCTTTGACTTTTCTAACCATATATAATTGTTTGGTTATAAATGGATGTGCTATGTGTTGACCACAGTGTATGCCACGTTTGTTATAATCTTGGTGAGAATAATCTCATCGGTCGTTCTTAATTAGACTATTTCGAGTGAAAAATATCATTAGTCTTTATTTATTTTTATCAGTAACGAAGGAAGAATTCGAATCCAAAATCTTACGATGATGGATCAAAATTTTCATCAGTAACAAAAATGTAGAATCATCGTATCTCTTTTGGTATGTAATGGTCCGATATGTTGTGAATGGTGTCACCTTCCTAATATTCATGTTGTTGGGGAGTGACAAAATCGATGTAATAAAATGGCTTACATAATTGACGAACGCTATTGCCATAAATGACGAAGAGCAATTAGTCACCATAAATGACGAACGCTATTGCCACAAATACTCATCATCAATAATGATGAGAAGAAAATATGATTGATATCTTTGTCAGATCAATATGGCTAGAATTTATATGCTTAGGATTGTCTGAAATACCTCTGAAGTAGAAACATCGAACTCTCGAGATGCCAATATATGAAGACCAAGGTTGGAAGATATTTCCTGACCCGATCCATTCGATGCCCAAATTAGTAACGTGAGGTGTATAAGTGCAGACGTGAATAGTCAAAAGAAGTCAGCCCCCTCTAATCATAGTGAAAATAAGCTTTTATAATTAGTCATAAAAATATATAATATTTCGTAAGGAGGTAGCATGTAATTACCTTTAACGGTTCCCTCTTGGCCTATTGTCCATGTGGGTGCTTGTTAATCATAGGTGCCCTATAAGCTAATCATGTGAGTGATTGGCATGTGTGATTTGATACGTAGTTTTTTTGTTTATTATTATTATTTGATATTTTATTACTTTATAATTGACTATTGTTTGAATATATTGTAACGTCCATGGATCTGTACAATGAGAATCAGATCGTAATGAGATCACGATAATGAGATCGATTCAACTTTAAATACAGATCACAAATAATCTCGATCATATGTTACTCGAGAGGGACATAGAGATAACCGGACAGGCCGGTGTGCTGTATATCCGTCCATATGATGGATGCAGCTGGTCTCATAGCTACTCGTGTGGGAACACTAGGGATACAATACAAGTGCTCATTGGAGAATGAGTTCATTGATTGATCCACTTACGAAATACTAGACGGCGGTTGATGATGCCTCATTATCAAACAGTGATTTCATGGTCCCAATAGTGTATATGACCTTTAGATTTGAGACACTAAGGATGTTCTGTATGAGTACTCCATTCTTTGATACTGGACTTATAGGTTTGGAGGTTTCAGATCTCGTACAACTGGTCATTGGGAGTGATAGCCAACCTTACAAGGACTATTGAGTATCGATAGAGGATCATACACTCTCGGTATCATGAGAGGAATATCTTATATGTTCTTGCTCAGACAAATCCCTAACCAAGGTCATTAGGATTGAGAGAGAAAGAGTTCTCTGGAAGAATTCGATTTGAGCGAGACTCGATTAGAAACTGTATGGGTCTGACAATACCATGCTCGCTATACGATCTCTAGGATATTAGATGAATGAGAGACTATAGGTATATGGTAACTGAGGACAGACAGGTCGAATGGATTGGATTCCCCTATATCGTTTGGGGACTGCAACATAGTGGCCTAGTACATCTGCAGTCAATGAGTTGAGTGAATTATTATGGAGATAATAATTCATTGAGTCAGAAGGAGTTCTGATAGGTATGACTCACGATTAGCTCGATATTGAGTCTAGAGGGTCATACACATATGGTAGACGTTGTGATGAGTAGAGGTTCGGATATGAGATATCCACCGGAGCTTATTTCTTATTGGATATCCAATAAGCCCCTGAAATATTGGATCATATGGATGAGATCCAATAAGAACCCATGAGAGATTATTGGATAGAGATTCACTAATCTAAGAGGTATGGATAGTTGGATGAAGATCTAATACCCACTAGGGTAGGATCCATTAGGGTTAAGTTGATAGGGGACCTCTATAAATAGGAGAGAATCAATGGTTCATAAGCTAGAGCTTTTTGGTTGTCTCTCCTAATCTCCTCCCCCTCTCCACCTCAAAGCAGCATTGGAGTTTTGAGGAGCATCATCGCAGCCCTGTTGTGTGGATCACCGCTAGAGAGGAGGGCACTTAATCTCCTTCACCCTCTCCTAGAGATCTGCAGGGATTCAGAGATATACAATCTCCCTAGGTAACACAATTTATCTTATACGTAGTTTTAAGTTTCGCGGATTATGCGTACCAAATTTTGCATGACGACGAACATATATTTGAGAATTTAGGGATTTTGTTTTTTATGTTCTTCCGATGCGCATGTGATGTTGCCCCCCCAAGGTTTTCTTTCAATGCCAAGGAGCGAACAACCTTGAACTGCCTTCCTTGGACCTGCCTTGGACTCTTGACCATGCGGGCAACTCTCACCGAGGACTATATGTGACAGTTAGATATCGAATGACGATTAATCGATAGTACATCTATCATTCCCCCTCTCACGAGGGGTGCTTCGAGACTCTTACGAAAGGGGTTCAAAGTATGACGTTTAGTTTATTTAACATAAGTGCATTTGAAATCTCCTCACACGGGTCAGGTTTTTCTGAGTTACGCGCATTAAACATATTTTACCTTGCGTCTCCGTCATGATAGATTTCTGCTCATATGAGTCGTGTTTTCTCGACTCATGTGTCTCGAGCATATTTTGCCCTACACCTCTGCCGTGACAAATTACTTTCCACACAATTGGGTTTTTCCAATTAACACACCTCGGACACATTTTGTCATGTGCCTTCGCCATGAAGGATTTCCTCTCACGTAAGTCGGGTTTTCCCGACTCACATGCCTCGGGCACATTTTGCCCTACCCCTTCACCGTGATGAATTTCTCCTTTTATGTGTCGGGTTTTTCCAACTCACGTGCCTCGAGTATATTTTGCTCTACGCCTTCGTCATGGTGGATTTCTCCTCGCGTGCCTCAAGCACATTTTGCCTTGTGCCTATGTCATGTATGGTTTCTTTTTACGTGGGTCAAGGTTTTCCGACACACACCTCAAGCACATTTCATCATGTGCCTCTTGCCATGACAAGTTTTTTTTAATGCAAGTTGGGTTTTCCTGAGATATGTGCCTTGGGCACATTTTGTCTTGTGTCTCCCGTTGTGATGAGTTTCTTCTTACGCTGGTCAAGTTTTCCTAACTCACGTATCTCGAGCATATTTGACTTGCGCCTCCCACTATAATAAATTTCTTTTATGCTTTTTGAGGTACCGATTTGTCTTTGACTTATAGCATCATCATTAGATCATAATCCTTCTCGACCGTGTATGGGACATTGACTCCCTCATTTATCAATAGTCTTTCATGATCGATAATCTCAACGAGGAAATAGAGGGGCTAAAGAGGAAAAAGGGAGACATAGTACTTGTCATTGAGGTAGAGGCTCGAGGAGCTAAGCTGGCGAGACAACTAGAAGAGGTTGAGTAATTCCTCGTTAAGAGTTGGAGGTAATCCTTGTCTTGTTTTATGAGGTGTTGGTTTTTATTGAGTTGTCGAGTTTGCCTACTCGATTTAGTACTTGCTGCATTGTCGAGCTTGTTCACCCGACCAGTCTCTATCTCGGTAAGTTAAGGTCTCATTTTGGAGTTATTATATATAATATAATAATAATAATAATAATAATAATAATAATAATAATAATAATAATAATAATAATAATAATAATAATAATAATAATAACTAGCACCAAAAGCATGGTAGACTAAGGCTTGACACTAAGGCATAATCATCATTACCTAACCCCAGGGGATGCTTCTCGATGGTTCAGGTTGGCAAACGTCTCGACTAATGAGCAACCCTCATTTAGGGCTTGGGTTGATACTAATTTAGTAAGTGCATCGACCTAAGCGTTCTCTTCATAAGGGACCTGCAACACATTGAGTCAAGAAAAGCTATAGGTTAATCTCTGCACTTTAGGCGAGGTAACTCGGGTCACTCGTTCCTTCTTCGCATTGGTGACCTCGAGGCCCGAGTGGTTGATAGTCGCTCCTACTTTAGCCTCTTGTGTAACTCCTCATACTTATCTAAGATCATTGCCTTGATGATAATGTATTGATTAGCCTTATGAAGTATCTCTGTTATCGTCGTTAATAGCCTTTCCACCAATGACTAAAAGAGACGAGAGAACTTGAGCCACATCATGAATGTGTGTATTATGAGTGACGAATGGGCATCCACGATGCATTAGATTTCATTGGTGAACTGAGCAACAAATTCTGCAAGTGTTTCCTCCTCCCCTTGCCTTAGTTCAAGAAACGTTGCTGTCGATGGTCTCGAGTGCACATTCCGTTAGAAGTGAAGTTTGAACTCCCTCATGAGCTGGGCAAAATAACTAATGGAAAGCGACTTCGGGTGGGCGTATCATTCTTGTGTTGGACCTCTTAACGTGGTTGGAAAGGTGTGTAAATCAAGACGTTCGAAGTGTCATACAATGACATTTGGTTACTAAAAGCTACGATGTGCTCTATCGGGTCGACATTACCATTAAATGCTTCCAACAATCAAAGGCAGAAGTTTATTGGAATTGGTTCCTCCTAGATTTTTTCGGTGACTAGCGATTGACCCGAGGTGGGGGGTGGGGCCAACTAGCACTTCCCCTTTAGATTGTTAAAACTCTCATCGTATCTTTTTCAAGTTTTGGTCCATTTATCATAGTTGGATCTACAGGAAATCCTCCATCGAATTTACCGATTGGGTCTCGGGTTCAGGTAGGGTAAAGTGGTGGTGTGATTCGTTAAATTTCATGGTTGAAGAGCAAAGTGCACCCTCGGCTCAATGGTTCTCGGGTGCTCTCGCGATGTGGCATCACATCGGGTGGGGGAACCTCGATGAGCGCTAGTGCTGGTAGCGGTTGAGCTAATGACCGCAATCAAATTGGTGGCATCACCTATTCGGCTAACTTAAGCAAAAGAGTAGTGATGGCCTATATCATACCCATTAGTGTCTGCACTTGCTGAGTAAGATTCAAAAACACTTTGACAGAGACAAGCAAGTGGCTTGGGGTCACCCCGGGGGCGAGAAGCTTAGGTTATTAAATAAATTTCAAGTTTTGGTCCATTTATCATAGTTGGATCTACAGGAAATCCTCCATCGAATTTACCGATTGGGTCTCGGGTTCAGGTAGGGTAAAGTGGTGGTGTGATTCGTTAAATTTCATGGTTGAAGAGCAAAGTGCACCCTCGGCTCAATGGTTCTCGGGTGCTCTCGCGATGTGGCATCACATCGGGTGGGGGAACCTCGATGAGCGCTAGTGCTGGTAGCGGTTGAGCTAATGACCGCAATCAAATTGGTGGCATCACCTATTCGGCTAACTTAAGCAAAAGAGTAGTGATGGCCTATATCATATCCATTAGTGTCTGCAGTTGCTGAGTAAGATTCAAAAACACTTTGACAGAGACAAGCAAGTGGCTTGGGGTCACCCCGGGGGCGAGAAGCTTAGGTTATTAAATAAACGCCAGTTTCATATCGACATTTGTATCGATGTGCATACATCAATGTGTGGAAAGGGTGATTGCTGTCCCCCTTAAGTGAAGATAATATGGGTCGAGGATAAAACCTCCTTGCTCGAGCGTTTATTGAGAGGGTTGACGGATGGACGTTCCTGCAACATCGGGCCCTCATTTTAACGATGAAATGATGAGAAAAAATATCATTGACATCCTGGTCAACCCGATGTCATTTGGACCAGCATGCGCAAGGTTGTTCGAAGTGAAAACATAAAACTTCCGAGATGCCACTTGCATGAAAACCGAAGTCGAGAAAGGTTTTTTGATCTAATTCTTTCAACACCCAAGTTAATCCGAAATACATGAGTGCAAACATATCATTGATATCCTGGTCAACCCGATGTCGTCCGAACCCACATGCACAAGGTTGTTCGAAGTGAAAACATAAAACTCCCGAGATGCCACTTGCATAAAAACCAAAGTCGAAAAAGATTTTTTTTGAGTGCAAACACTAAGTAATCAAAACAAATAAACCTCCCAGCG
>LVTN01000408.1:0-48590 GCA_001649415.1 Musa itinerans
GATATTGCTCATGTTTTCAGTGTATAAATTCTAATAGCTTTAATGATACATGCATTCAATTTGAGTCGATTCATGTTCATAAGATTTGACATAGTTAAAGTGTAATCGAATTTAATACAGAATCAAAATTTAAAATATTAGTGAGATTTTATTAAATAGATTTTTTTAAATGAATTTTCCAATAGCTTTAATGATACATGCATTGAATTTGAGTCGTTCATAAAATTTGACATAGTTAAGTGTAGTCTAATTTAATATAGAATCAAAATTTAAAATATTAGTGTGATTTTATTAAATGAATCTTTAAACAAAATATTATTTTTGTTTCGTTTGAGATAAGAAATTATGGATGAATTAATAATTTCGATGCAAATCGAATAATCCACTTTGTATGTTTTCCTAATGTCTTGAGTAAAGTAAAATAAAAAATAAAATAATTTTTTTATTATAATTATTTTGTGTGGGGTAATTTTTTAATTTCATTTTTTATATATTTTAATGGGAGACCAAAATAAGATCGTTTTCACAGATTAATTGGACATATTATTTTGGACCACACCAACAGATATTATTATATGTATATTTATATATTCGATGATTGGCCGCGCAAAGCTGAAAGAGAAATATCCATTGAGAGACACACATCCACTCACACTTGCGATCGTCTTGTGGTGGCGCGTCGAGAGACGTGGCTTCTTAAATGGTGGTCGCAACGCAGCGTCTGCGGACGCGATTACACCGCGCTGCCCGCTGCCTCCACGCGTAGGCGCCGCGGGCCTCATGCCCCTGTCCTCCTCCGCAGCGGCAGCCGCCCCCGCCTTCCACGTCTTCCGCGCTCGCCCCCTTGCCTCGCACGACCGGCTCCGGCCGCGGCCGCGCGGCGGCGGCCGATGGTCGTTCTCCCCGGTACTCGCGGTCGCGGCGGATGCCCCCTCCTGCCTCTACGTCGGCCCTATTGAGACCGCTAGTAAGGAGATGCTGGAGGCCCTCTACCAGCAGGTAAAAGCATTCTTGTTGTGATGTCCATCCTGCAAGAGGCAAATAACACACTGGATTATTCGAGGATAACAATGAAGAGATTCTGCAATCTTCAAACGTGCTAGATGTTAGATAAAGAAGAACAAGAACTGATGTGCATATTTGGAACTCCCTTTTCTTTAAATGTGTTTGCAAAATTTACTAACATGCAGTACTATAAATCTTGAAGTCTATATAGGATTCAGATTCAGCTCTACAGATCAGGGAGATCAGTAATATGCAACATGAGCTTCATTGTTTTGGAATAAACCACTTAAAGCTTCTAATTACCTTCATGCTCCAAAATGGTTCGATATTTTTCTGCCTCATAATACATTTAAGTAAGTTTGGTCATATCATCATTCTTTGGCTAATTATTTTTGTCATCCATTTTTAGTTGGAGTTCATTAATTGATAGGTTTCTGCAAGTAGATGAACTTTAATTTTACGATTTTCGTTGGCTTTTCTTTTGTACCAGGAAGCATGAAATTCAATTAATTTGCCTATGAGATGAATTGACCTACTTTATCTTGTTGCAGTCACTTTAAGTCGTAATCTGGAGCTCTGTTTTTATTTTGATCAAAAGAAATGAAACATTGGGCAAAGCGTTATTTATGGTTATGTCCATTATTAATGATCTTTGGAAGTTCTGCTCAGAATTAGGAAGTTTGGATATGTAAATTCATCTACTTGTTCATCTTGCTTTATGTTGTAGGCACGAGATTCATATTACAATGGTAAACCTTTGATTGTTGATGCGATGTTTGATAAAATTGAGGTACAATCAAGTGGCTGTCTTTCCTTCATGTCCATTTTCACTATCTTTTGCTTAGCATTTGTATTTTCTATAACAGTTGAAGTTGCGGCTGTATGGTTCAAAATCTGTTGTTAAGTATCCTCGATGTAGCCTCAGGCGACAATCAACGTATGCAGATGCTGTGGTAAATTCTTGTTAGCCTGTGTCCTTTTCCCTCTCTATTTTCTGGTTCATGGGCACTTCCTTTTACTTGGTTGAGGTTTTGATTTGACTTGTGATTAGGGCAGGAAGATCCTTCACAAGCTTTTGCTTTAGCAAGTGTTTGGTTGGTGCTACTCGCATTTGGATCATCAGCAATTCTTGTGCCTGTCATTTGTTTCATCACTCTGGCTTTCGCTGATGCGATTAACTCAAGATATTACTTATTCAGTGAAAGATCAACATTTGGATCGCTTATGATGGTTAACAAAACTCTAATATTGGGACTGGGACATCTGGTTGGTTATCCTCTTGCATTTGCTTCAAGTAAGTTGCATCTCTATAGATTAAAATTATGCAATGTTGCAAAAAAGTTTCTGCAATCATCATAAGTTAATTTTACAGAAATTTCCTAATACGAATATTGTTGTACATGCTGGAGGGTGGAGATGGGTGCTGATAGGGATGGGAGACAATCCTACTTATGGTGAAAAATGCAATATGTAAAACAGCATATTGCAGACAACATGGTGCACCTCAACCTGAAAAAAAACAAAAAAAATCCAAAGTTACATATATTAGGTAGTAGTAAGTTGATGCATGTTTCATGGTCAAAGTTCAAGTACAGATCGTAATGCAGAGTGCAAAGTTGTGTGGCATACCTGTTAAAACCTTTTTGTTTGATTGTGTTGTAAACTTTTGATTATGTAACCTGTCCTTCGATAACATTTCTCTTATCTATAATATTGTGTTTATAATTATATAATGCTTATATTTACAGGTGTCAAAGAAATTGTCTAGTAGCTGTTGATTAAGTGAGAAAAATGAAATTGAAATCGGATGGACGAGGTTATGTAAATTTAGGATTCATTTGTCAACCTACTGTATCTCGACCGAACGAACACACTAGCCAGTGTTTGGCAAAAACCAAATTGTTCTTTGTGGCTTTATTAGCTTGTTTGGAAAGCATGTAATGATGAATCAATATCCATCAGCATTAGAGTGTTCATTGCTCGAATGCTTTCTTATGTGTCATGCATATTAGTAGGTCAGTCATCATTGTCTTTGTACTTTCTAGATGATTTAAGTTTATTAAATTCCTAGCTTTCTTTGTTTAATGTTTGGGAGGCTACTAGCTAAATCTGGTTCTTTATTTTAGTCCAAGCATTGCAAGGTCTTTGGAGGAATGAACTGGTTGCAATGAAAGGCTCATGCCCCAACTGTGGGGAGGAGGTCGGGTTCTATTAAATCATTTGCTTAGTCTATGAATACATAATCTCTGCTAGCTTGAAAAACTATGTAATGCTATAATCCATCTTATTGCTCTGCAGGTCTTTACTTTTGTTAGGGCAGAAAACTCGACCAGACATCCTCACCTTGCAGCTTGTCATGTATGCGAGTGCTCCTTGGAGTTTCAAACAAAGGTGGAGGTATGTAGTTTTCCTTTGTATCATATGAATGGGTGCTTCTAAACTGAAAATGCACTTGTTGGCACTCTCTATTCTCATTGTTACTGTATGAATTTCTTGTTGCCATCATATGAATCATCATATGAGGTGTCATGTAATCATGCATTAACCCTCCCGAAATGTGTGAGATGCATATCCATTTGTGGGTTTTCTTATTCCTGTCCATGTTTTTGAATGTAGAAATTGAATGTCAACTTGAGAGTTAAACAATCATAATGATCAGTATGATATACCATAATGAAATCGGAAATTAATCTCTCTTGTTTTGAAGGCATTTTTTTTTCTTGAGATTTCACAATCATATAAAATTAAAATATAGTTATTGTATATCATAAACTTTATTCGTATGTCTCCATGTCTTTTGTGCCTCCTTGCTGAACCAGACATCCAAATACACATCTGAATCTGATTCTCAAATTCATGTTATTGCAACATTTCATATAAGATTATCTGGTGATCTAATTTTAGATTTTGATACAGAATATCAAGCTTCTGATTAGCTGAAGATTGACTACTAAGTTTTGTAATGGTAATGTTTTTTGAAAGTTTAAGCTCTGACATGTGTAATTAGGGAATTATTCGAACTGAAAACATTTTACTCGGAGATCAATAAATATATTTACAACACAGTTTGTTTTATGTTTCCTTGATGATACATTTTTTTTTAAGAATGATGGTCATGCGATAATCTGATCATCAACAGATACTGCGATGTCGGAAGAGCATTAGATACCATCCAAATCCATTTTCTAGACTTTCATTAGTTGCGATCCATGACGATTAAAATTATCATTTTCAATTATTGATTCTTTGTAATTTTGATTTTTTTATAATGCAGCAATCCTTCACGGTACCTGGTAAGCGCTGGGTTTATGGTCGAGTATACCTGGTTCAACAGACCTAAGCTAATCATGGAAAGCGATGCAGATCGTAAAACATTTTAACTGTGGGTTTTTCTCTGATGTGCTTGTTTTGTAAATCACATGACACCAGCATGAACAAATCTATTCTTTGTATGATTCAACATTGTGCATGTAACTATTTCAGAGGCTTTCCTGTTGGTTTCAACTTCTAATTATCATAATCTACAGAAAGTAACCTATGAGATGTTTATGATTGTGTATGGAAACAAGAAATTCCTTTCCATTCTTACATCATGGTGCTGTGCTAGATGTAAATCTGATATGCTGAGACTGTTTGCAAGATTAGTGTTGAGGTACAAGGCACTAAATATTTCCTTAGAAGCTTCCAAATGATATCTTTCATGGTCCATGGTTTCATATATGTGTTTAATATCTGATAGAACACATGGATGTTTAGGTTTCTACAGATGTGTCATGTAGTAATGAAAGATGAGTGAAGTTGAGATATATCCTGACAGTTTCAAATGTTTCTTATTGTTTTAGAAAATTCTACAAAATTTGTAAGTTGTCATATGCCCACATCAGGATTATTCCTCATTTTATTTTTTAAATTGATTATGGTAAAAATAAATATATAAAAAAATTACTTAAGAAGATGAAGGTTAAAATAATTTATTTGCTTAGCCCTGATATGATTGTATTTTTATTATTTTTTCTTCTTTAATTAAAGGATATAAAAAAGATCGAAGGATTGCAATAAGATAATAAAAAAAATCAATGAATTAAGTTTAATTTCATTTAAATGATATATTTAAATGAAATTAAAGTTTTATTTTAAATGGCATTTTTTTATTTTAGATATTAAAGTTTTTATTATCATATTATTATTATTATTATTTTCTTTTTTATTCTTATATTATAAAAATATCAATGACTAATAATCCTACATCACATTTAATATCTAAGAATTACAATAGTAGAGCACTCCAATGGGAATGGGGAATTCGGATGCGGATCACACTGATAAGATCCGTTTGCGACCCGTTCCATTAAACGTTTGGGTTTCCCGGGCGGCGTGGCTCGAATTTAAAGCGGCAAACCACTCCAAAGTGGTCTTTCGTTGGCGAAGCAATGCTGCGCGAGGACCGGAGGAAGCCATGGACGGCCGGATGGCGGAGCTGCGCCGTGAGATCCAGATCCAGCCGGAGAAGGCCGGCCGCGCCACTCCCTCCACTCGATCCGCTCCTTCGTGGCGGAAGCCCTAGCGAATCGAGGTCAGTTCCTTCTCCTTCTCCTCCTTTTGGATTTTAGGGTTTGTCGTTTCGTCGCCTTCAGTTGAGAATTCGTTGTGTGCATATTCTTTTATTCGATCTGCTGCTCTCGTTTCCAATTCCCCTTATAATTCACGAAAGGTAAAGACCCGCACTTCGTTTGATGATCATTTACTGTTTGAATCAACCCATTTTTAACCAAATCATGTTTGCTAGTCTCACATTTCCGATGGGTAATAAAAAATTTACTGCTTTATTAAAACGACCCTAATTGTCGTAAGTCTATCCCGCCATTTATACCCCAAAGTTCTGAAAATTGCATGCCCATGCTTGATTACTTATACAACAAAAAGCTTTTAGTTGCATAGTACTTATTTGTTTTTTTGCCTGTATAAGACTTGTTCAGGATTGTAAGGTAAAAAAGAGGCTCTTTGTGTCAACCTGGAGTCTGCAAGCCCATTGCATAAGCCAAGCCCACATGACCATCAACCCTATCGGCCCGATACAAGAGTTGCAATGGGTATGGCAGGTCAAAATCTAGAGTAAGAAAAACGGAAGATAGAAAATGATTTTTGTTTGAAGTGCAAGCAACTTCCCCGAGGGTGATGTGTTTGCATTGTTTAAGAACTACAACTTGATCTAAGGACCAAAGTAATTGATATGATTGATTAGATTTGACTGGCTTTGAGGTTGTGCATCGTGGCCTCCACATGCAAAGCAGTCATAAAATATGAAGCCCTTCGCTTATACATGTTGTGGCTCAAAGAGTTCATGTCCTGACGATGCCTAGTTGTATTAGGGTATGCATTTAACATGCTTCATGCTTCTTGCAACTCACAGAGGAGCCAGCCAACAACTGCTTCATGATAACACTTTTAGAGGGGTTCAAACCTTATGACAAGCTGACAATGAAAGGGCGAGATGGAAAAATAATTATTATTATCGTTTCAATTTTTTAAAAGATACTTAGCTATTGTAGCTTTAGTGAATCTCAAAGGAGTTCTAAATGAAAAAGACCAAAAAAAAAAACAATAACATTCTAAGATATTCGAAGTTTGAAAAATGTGACTATTTAAGTGATGAAATTCGATTCAACAATGTAGAAACCAAATATTTCTTTATATGCTTAAAGTCGGAAAAGAGCTTTCCGACGACAACTGTTTGCTCATTCCATAGAGAAATATGTCCATAAGCATTCAAATTTAATACGCAAATATAACTTGATTTTTTTTTTTTTTCTGAGCGAACACAGTATTGTTTATGCCGAAGTGTACCAAAAATTAAGGTAGAGAAGGCCACCCTTTATCAGGTACAATCGCATTTGTTAAGTTTTGTATGATCTATAACCTAGTTTGCCGTTATATTACCTTCCCAAAGTACATGCATGATAGCTAGATTCTGAGGTTCAAACCTTGTGCCTCAATAATGGTTCAGGGAACTCGTAACTTCTAAGCATATGGAAGCAATCAAAGATTCCATACAGGCACTGACAGAGTGCATGATTCAGACCAGCCTAAATCTCACATGGCTGCATTAACTTTGGAATCTAATCTCTCCTGTTTATGTTCATGCATTTGCGTGAGAAGGTTCCCAACATTGACCGGTCAACCTTGGGAGGAATCTTTATCCTTGAACACATCCCAGTAGACCTCTGTACATGATGATTCATATATATATATATAAGCTCTATTTACATAGAATATATATTATTTGCAAAATGTACCCAACTTGAAAGCTGTAGCTGGACAGTTCATAAGCTACTAGCATTGTGCTTTCAAGAGGACATCAGGTCTAAATTAAGGGCCTAGTTAGAAGTGGATACTGCAAGATCTTAAACATGATAGTTTATTCCTTTTCTCTGAATGCAAGTTATCACATTTTTGTATGCACTAAAGGTCGATTTTCTGAATTTTAGGAGGCGAGTGATTGAAATTTTTGTATGCACTAAAGGTCAATTAGATTTTCTGAATTTTAGGAGGCGAGTGATTGAAATCTTTGTTTTTTTCTCTGTGCTGATATCAAAAGCACAGTTTGTCTTAGAGTATTGAGGTGATATATTTAGATTTTTCTTTGGTAAATAAAAATGTGATACCCCAGGTGGTGATGCCCACTGCCCACCACGAATCCACACCAATTTCCTCCTTCCCTTTATATATACCCCTAGTTGCTCCGGAAATAGTAGACGTGGTGGGAGAGGAAGTCTAAGATCTACATGGACGAGAAGTGGAAGGTGGCGAATAAGGAGATTAGGAACAGCCGCAGCGGGGGCAGAAGAGTGGTGGCGGCGGCGGAGGAGGAAGGAGGGCCGTTCTTGAAACGGTCGGCGAGCACAAGTGAAGGCCGGCGGAGGACGACGACGATAAAGACGTCGCGGTCCTTCTCCAGCCGGTGTGCCAACCAAGTGAAGGAGCAGAGGGCGAGGTTATACATCATGCGCCGCTGTGTCACGATGCTCGTTTGCTGGCGAGACTACCATTGACAGAAGAAGTACACACTTAAATAGTAGTAGATAGATTTCTTCTCTTTTGTGTATACGTAAGGATCTGTGAGCTCACAGCTTCACTGCACTTTGCAAAGAGTAGTGAGCTCACGGCTGCTCAGCAGAGGCATTTAGGATCCATATGCTTCGCTGTTAGTGACTCTTGCTTCTTTCTTCTTGATATCATCGAATGGGAGTTTACGGATGGAAGAGAGCGGGTGTTGTGATGGCATTGATCGATAGAGTTTACTGATGGAAGAGAGCGGGTGTTGTGATGGCATTGCACATCACTTGTTTGTTGCATGCACTCAACGAGTTAAGTTGCGGGAAGCCATACCGGCAAGCCATGGATGGAGTTGTACGCAGTTGGGCTGTGAAGAGATGAGGCCTCCATGGAGATATACGCTCTCTACCCCATACTTCTCTTCTTGTGTGAATAAAATACAGTGATGTGCAACCGTTGATGCTCCTTCTTCCAATCTCACATGGTATTGCTACACATCCAGAGAAACATTGCTGTCAAGACTAGATCATGCAGATCATGGAAATATAGAGCCACAAAGTAGAACAAATGTCGAGAAACCACCATGTCCACAGTTCTTAGATGCCAATATAATCCATATTCCTGCCAACACCTCATTAGATGGGTTAAGATTGATAGGAGACGAGAACTGAGTAATAATGGGTGTTGTTTGTGGAAGGAAGGTTTGTTCATGAAAAAGAAACAAAAGAATGTTAGAAATCTAGAACTTCAAAAGAATAAGAGAAAAACTTGAACTACTTTGATGTTAACGCACGATTAATTTCAACATGCTATCGAGTCAAGGTTAAAGAATATGAACCAGTGAAATGTTGATTGTACCCGAGTGAAGAAGAAAAATAGACCTAATCATAGTTTACCTTAACCTTATAAATAAAAGATTGTCAAAGCAAATATTCATTTGTATGAGAGACAGAAATTGAAAAAGATTTAAGGGAATAGTCTCGAGCGTATATAAAGTTTAAAAGAATCGGATGAGATATAGTCGATTTGATTAACAAGCTTAGATTTTTAAGTTGAATTCATGTTAATTTTGATGTATGTTTTTCTGACTTGGAACTTTTCATTAATTTCAAAATCGTAGTTGTAAAAATTAGATCTTCTTGATCCACTGTATAGACCATATAAGTATGACTTTTTTTAATATTATTTATCAAAGATGCTTTTTTCTTTTAAGAGCATAACATATGAACTTTTTTCTTTAATTATATATATAACATTGGAATATATTTTACTTTAAATTTTATTACATTACACATTGAGTTGGATGTGGGTTTACGTTCACATAAGTATTGCCTATATAGGTCGTTAAAACACAAAAATGCTAAACACAAAAATGCTTCTCAAACTTAGAGGATGCGAGATCTGAAACTTTCGAAATTGTAATAATGTGCTGAAGGGCCCAAAAAATAATAATAATCTTTGGCAACACTCCTCTTCTCCACATTAATTAGTATTAAGGTTCCACAAAACCCATGGCTTTCCTTCTCGATCACGTCAAATCCAGGATTTGCTTCGTAATTACTTCCATGCGGGGGCCTCTGCTGTTAACAGCCTTCGCATTACATGAGAAAACGTGCTTTCTTTTATGATTAGGATCGTTTATTTGAGGTGAGAAGAATGAAAGGTGAAGATGAATGCGTTAATGTCAAATTAGGATTCGTCGAGCATGGGTTGGTCTACCATATTGAATGATAGAATATATATTATACAATATTAAGATTTGAGATGCTCCGTCTTCATCAAGGTCAAGATGGCCGAGTTGGTCTAAGGCGCCAGTTTCAGGTACTGGTCCGAAAGGGCATGGGTTCGAATCCCATTCTTGACATGTTCTTTTTGAATTAGCATTTTTTTGTTTTAAATTTAACCTTTTAAGGAAAGTATAGGGTTATGCATTCTCGTGCAATATAATTTATGCAGTTAGCGTCAAATAAGTTTATTAGATTAAGGCTTAACTTTTTGCGTTGCATTTATAATTATCATATGATACGAAATATACTATTAACTAATCAACACATAATCATCACATGTAGTTTTGATTATCTTCTATTCGTTTGCTTCATAAAAATTGAAAGAATATTCTATGGAGTATTCTCTGCCCTCATGCTAAGGTCAAGATGGCCGAGTTGGTCTAAGGCGCCAGTTTCAGGTACTGGTCCGAAAGGGCATGGGTTCGAATCCCATTCTTGACATATTTCTTTTGAATTAGAAAAAAATCTAACCTTTTAAGGAAAGTACAGGGTTATGCATTCTCGTGTAATACAATTTATGCAGTTAGCATCAAATACGTTTATTAGATCAAGGCTTAACTTTTTATGTTAAGTTTATAATTAGCATATGAGACGAAATACAATATTAACTGATCATCATCATATGACACATAATCATCACATGAAGTCTTGATCATCTTCCATTCGTTTGGATAAAAATTCGAAGAATATTTCACGGAGTATTCTCTGACCTCATGCGAAATATTTTATGAAATATTTTACCTTCCTACGATCATGTATAAAATGGCATCTTTAACACAATAAGCAAGGACTTACTTTTTCTTATCACCTACATATGTATTCACACACTTCATATTATTAACTTGGGCGTCGAAGGGATCAGACTGAGAAATCTCCCTTGATTTCGGTCTTTATACAGGTGGCGCTTTGCAAACTCGATATTTTCATTGTGGAGGCACTTCGAACAACCCTGCATGCGAGTTCGAATCATGTCGAGCTGATTAAGATGTCAATAATATATTTGTTTATCATTTTGATGCTAGAAGAAGGGTTTGATGTTGTAGGAGCGTTTACCTATCGACCCTCTCAATGAACGAAGATCGAGAAGGTCTTGCTTTTGACCCTTTCACTCAAAGGGTAGCAACCACTTTTTTTGCACATGGATAAATCCATATTGATACAAATGTCGATGCGATATTAGCATTCGTTCAACTACCTGGGTCTCTCGTTCTCAAGGGCGACCTTGAGCTACTTGCTCGTTCTTGTCGTAGTGTTCCTAAACCTCACCCAACATATGTAGACGCTAATAGACATGATGCAAGGTGTTGCTCCACTTTTGCCCCAACTATCACAATAGATGATGCCACCATCTTAGCTGCAATCAACAGCTCAATCGCCACAGGCACCAACACCCATTGGGGTCCTCCCACTCGATGAAATACCAACATATCAAGGGCTTCCAAAGCCTTTCAAATCATTGTTTGAGGAAGCACCCTACTCCCTAATCGTGGAGTTCAGTGGACTACCACACTACTATTCTACTCTACCTGAATCTCAAACCCAATCGGTAAATTCAATGGATGATTCCTTAAGGATCTAGCTATGACAAATGAACCAACATTTATAGAAGATACGATGAGAATTTCAATAATCTAGACTGGAAGGCTTTTCCAACCCTATCTCGGGTCGATCATCATTCACTCAGGATATTTAGGAGGAGTTAATCCTTGCCAACTTTCGCCTCTCATCGTTGGAGACCTTTAATGGTAGTACCAACTTGTTGGAGCGCATCGTTGTTTTCTACGCCCAAATGTCATTGTATGATACTTCAGATGCCCTGATGTGTCATGCCTTCCTAACCATATTAAAAGGCCATACAAGAAAATGGTACGTTCGTCTGAAACTGATTTTTATTAACTTTTTTCTTAACTCATAAGAAAATTTGAATTTCACTTTTTTGAGAATGTGCGTCCGAGGCTATAAGCGATAATTCTTCTCGGACTTAGATAAGGGAAGAAGAAAACACTCAAACTTCATCATTTGATTCACTAACAAAATCAAACTAGAAAACCAACCACTCGCGTGACTACAAAACCCAACTCGTCAACGATATTTTTCTCTATCACCATATAATATTTTTAGTTTTTCATACTTCTTAATATGTTCCATCATGCAATGATAATAAATATCAATACAGTTTTCAATGTTTTTTTTTTCTCGATAATAGAATTTTCCCCTCTTTTGAGGAGGTATAATATATTTTTTTTCATCTCTCATAAATAGTCCATCAACATGGACGTGCCTTAGAAGACCAATAAAATGCACAACTTCAATCAAAGATCTCCCACAAGAAAAGGGAAAAACTCCTATTCAACACATACACAATTTATACAAGCTTGTACGTATGGCAAACTCCTATTCGAATTTGATACGGTGCTGAGCTCATGCGAGATTTCCAATGGTCCACACATATGGCACTCTTACAGGCACCTCAGCAAAGGGTGGTCAAGAAGTTGCACCTCGTCCCGACCATCAAATCTGCTACAAACTTGGTGATCTTCTGCAACCACACCCTGGTTAAATGCAGAGTAATCCCCTTGATGCTTCCTTTGCCAGTTCCTGAGACCTTTCCATGTTCCTGAGAAGCCAGGAAGAAGAAGCAATAGGGTGAAGAAAGAGAGGAAGGACAGCAGATGGCTCAAGCAGAACGAAGCAGATCATATCCGGTCTACCCTCAACGAGAACAGCTTATTCCAAACAAGAATCTACGCTCCCAGAAAGGTTCAAATCTTGACATGATAGTTCTCCACTCATCTCTACGTTTGCTTCTTATTTTGCTACGTCATTGCAATTCAATGCATGTGAAGGCGAATCATCTCCAAATGGACATTGGTTGGCGCCGACAACACCAACACTGGTAAACTTGTACAACGATGAGGATGATTTCAGTCACCACCAAAAGCAGGCAAAGAAGTCGATCATGGTGAGGGTGAAGGAGAAGGCAAAGAAATGGAGGCAGATGCTTGTGAAGAAAAGACATGGAGACAAAGAAAATAGTGTCACACCGCCCTGGGGAGTTAGCTTGGACGAGGCAGACGAGGAAGATCCTAACTACCATGGAGCCCCAAGTAATTAGCCACACCCTGCACCATTAAACCAAAATCTAAGAGAACTTAGTGTTTGGCTCATTCACCATAATGGCTTAATCTCAGAGTACGAACCAGAGATGGCACTTGATAGTTATGAAGATTCGGGTTCGGATAATCAGTCAACAACTCACTACCCCAGTCCCAGCGAAAAATCAACAATCACTCAGCTCAGCACTTTTGATAGAGAAATAGAGATGAAGCAAGCTAATGATGGGCATAGGCAACCAGCATCGGACCATGGTGGCGACGTAAAGGTTATACCTGCACCACCAGAAACAACAGTGATAACTCCAACCAATGACAAGACAATGGTGAAGGATAAGAACTTACCTCAACCACCGGTCAGCAATGGTGGTGACAATGACAAGACCCTGAGCGAGATGGTATCGGAGACGCTTGCTCCGGTCTACGCCATGATTTCAGAGGCAACCCAAGCACTAAGCTCCAAGAGCCAAGAATCAGGGCCAAGGTATGAGACTACTGCAAAGCAAGTATGGGATAAGGGAGTCTCAATGAAAGAGTATCTGATGCAAAAGCTGGAGCCCAGGGAGGGAGACAAAGCACTCTGTGAAGTCATCACCGATGCAGTAAGCCCAAGGAATGTTAGGCATAGCTTTGCTGATGTTGGCATTGCATCAAACAGGAAGGAACCAATTTCTTCTTTAATGGCAAAGGAAGAGCCTATACCACTTACTGATCCTCACTCAGGTAGGCAAATTGCACAAGTGCGTACACACACAACATATTAAGTGACTGTTTAGACCCCAAAGTGGTGGAAGTTTTCATCGAAATGCATCAAAAGAGATGGAAGGGCACTTCGAGCATACACAAGCTGAGGAGGTAGAGATGCAGTATAGCAATGAGCAAGAAGCATCCGTAGCAGGGTATCATCATATACAAATGTTTTAAATTTTCAAGAGGGTAAGACCATGCCAACTATGGTAACACATTTGTTCATTTAGCAGGACTGAGCCTAAGAGCTATTGCTCACAAGATCATCCTTTGCAAGCTTTCTTAGTACAGTAATTCGCTTTCTCACTTCATAGTTCTCAGCATAGAGTTTAGACGAGTCATGAGTTTGCCTCGCCTCATTTTATAATATGCCTATGCATCTTTAAAATGATAGAATTGATTGTATGCATCTTCAGAAGCTTCGATGTCTGACATGCGTCAAGATGATGGGTTTACACGGCTGAGCTGAAGACAACAACAGCTTGAAATCTATAGAATAACCATATTTCTAAGTATTTTTCACTGAGATATGCGACACTACTCCACCTGAAGTAATCACTTGCATAATGTCAAGTCAATTGCCAAATAGGTGAACAGTCATTTGTTTAGAAGACTGTCTGACGGTTAAAACTATAGGTTCTAGGCACCAAATATTCATCAAATCCTGTTATAGGTTCGGCATTCAAGCCAAACTTGGTCTAGGACATAAGACAGTTTAAGCTCCAGGAATAAAAAAATGAAAACATTGCACATCAAGGTGGTGATAAAAGAATATCATAAAAAGGTATTAGATAAATTCTCTCCGTTTAAATCAGTTAAGCATACGAGGCGACAGAAGGAATAACTACATACAAGATTGGCAAATGGTCCAGCCCATTGACATCAAAGCTGATGTATAGAACAATCTTTGTTGAACAAAGGAGAGTACCTCTATTGTTTTTCTTGAGAATATGTGCTTAGTTCTGTAAATTATTCAGCATCCAGCATGAGTACATGAATGGGGGACACTTTAACATGATTAAACCATATGAGCAACTTCAAGTTTTTAGCACTCACAACATGGTTTCCAAGACAGCCAATTCAATACTTGAGAAGATAGGCTTTTATTGTAGTTGATAAAATCACTGATAAATTTCAGCTGAAGCTTCTATGAAGGCTGCAGTTTGCCAAACCAGAACAATCCTCTTTGAAGAATTCAAAGAATCTCTGAATTCCATTGAAATTCTATATAGACTCTAATAAAGATTCAACTATAAACAACATACCCTAATCAATATCCTAATATCTGTGTACATTTACAGGTGAATAAGCATATTACATTTAGCAGACACAACACGATCTGAAGCCAAAAGGTTGCTAAACCTAATCATTCCATTCGTTTGATCCGTCACAACGACGAGAAATTGACCAACAGACTCCCCACAAAGACACCACGAACTACCTCATAAGGTCTAACCCTAGCGCACGATCGGGCGAAGCAAACCCTAGAAACATGAACACGGCAAGGACGAGAAGGGAGAAAGATGAGCCAGAGTGGAGAGAAACCGAACCTGAGTCTCGCGAAGGCGTCCATCTCCCCACCACTCTCACCGGCATCTCCGGCGACCGACGCGATCGTTATAAACGACGCGTTCATCGACCGGCCTGGACCTAAATTTCCGAAAGGGGTAATGAACCGCCGAGTGAGCTCCCGAGCCGGGTCATGGGCCGACGTTTTTGTCGTTAAGGCCCAGTACAAATTCGGATGCTTCTTTGAGATGTGTGCTTCTCCGATGTGTCTTTCTTTGAGATTTGTGCTTCGAAGTAAAATTGACTTTGGAGATGCATCAGAAGAACCCAATCAGCCTTGATTTGCATTGCTACCTTTTCATTGATTGCTTGTTGTTGGGCTAATTTTGATGGAATTAATCCTCCATTACGTTAATGTGATTTTATTTAGTATTACCATCATCATACAAGCAATTGGATTCCATGATGATGCATTGTTGTGATCACAAACAAATAGGCCTTCCAAAACTGAGGAAAATGCACATAATAATATTCACCCACTTGTCCACACAAACTACAAGCCTGGAATTTATGCATGCAGCTCTGCGTTCATCGAGGATCGTAATACACGGATGGAGTTACTGGTAGAAAGAGCCAGTCTTCATGGCATCTGCGTTGGCGTCTCCGAGCGCAGCCTCGCTCAGGTACTTATCGGCCAGCTGCACCCTCTTCACGTTCTCCTGTTCCGTCACCAGCATGTTGCCATACTCCATCAGCTTATCCAAGCTCATCTTGGGCTGTTCAAAGGTTGGTGGCCCTTCGAGCGAGTTGACCAGCTTCTTTCCAACCTTGTCCACTCCAATGTCTCCCACCCACTTCCTCACTTCGTCATCGTAGACCCTGGCCCGAAGAGCACCAAAGAAGTCTGCACGTTGGCCATGGAGATACATGCAATCGGATGAGTCGGTGACAGATCATGTGAATCTTGTGTTTTTGGGAAGCTTACCGATGGACTGCCCCGGGAAGGTGTCTACGAGCTTGACGATGTCCTCCGTGGGGACGTTGTCGGTCCTGAAGATGCCCGTGCAGACGCCGATGCGGTCCTCTCTGGTCGGAGCCCAGTAGAACTTCTCCATACGGCCGTCACGAATGAGAGGCGCGTAGAGAGTGGAGAAGTCGTTGCCGGTGACGATGATGGGAACGCGAGGGTTATCCTGCTTGTTGTACATTCCCGGGAGCTGCACGTTGGTCGGGTTGTCGGCGATGTTCATCAGCGTGGCGTTCACCATCTGGTTGTTGACGGTGTATTGGGTGGTGCCGCCGAGCCTTCCCGCTCCTGCGTCGAGGTCGTTGATGAAGAGGCAACACATCTTCCCCTTCTTAATGATGTCTGCTGCCTCACGGTACCGCTGCCTGATCAGCTTCGCTGGCTCACCTGCGTTTCCGCTTTCCAGTTCTCCGGCGCTCATCATGATAGGGCTGCCAAGTGTTCGACACGGAGCATGAACGAGAGACACCAAAGACCTCTGAGCCGTAACAACATGACATGAACTCAAGGAAGCACTCACTTGATCCCCATCTTGGCGAACACGAGCTCACATTGGAATGACTTCCCTTGGCCTTTGCCTCCCCAGATACCCAAGATGAGGGGAACCTGTCACCGCCCAGTTAGAATCCACATCAACCAGAAATCAATGGCAGCGACCGCATGAGATGAGGTAGGATGGGATTACCTTGATGTTCGGGAGGGCCATGAAGTTCTTGGTGATGTGCACGACAAGCTTGTCCATGAAAGCCGGAGCTATGTAGAGGCCGTCCTTGGTGTTGTCGAGGTCGTATCTGAGACCAAACGGTTCAGTGGATACCGACGAGGAAGAAGGCTGAAAGCTCTGATAGATCAAGATATCGAATGGTTCCTTACTGGCGAAGACCCTGGCTGATGTACTCGTAGGAGGTCATGACGGGGATGTGAGTGCCGTCGCCCATGGGAGCTTGGAAGAGCGAGTCGACGAGGCCCTTTCCCCTGGTGATGTCCTGCTGGTCGTCGGAGACGTCGTAGGCAAGCCCTGACCATTTGTCCTTGGAAGTCTGCTTCGACTCATCGAGATCAGCAGCCAAGACCTTGAAAGTGGCGGTGGAGTTCCTCCCATGGCTCAGACCGGAGTTCACTTTCTTCAGGCTGCTCCCGAAGAAAGCCGAGCTCGGCACCGGGGCTCCCGAACTGGAGCCATGCAGGCTCAACTGGAGCAAGAAATCGAGCTACATAACCAAGAATTCTCGACAAGGACGAAGAGAAAGGTGGGCGGAAGACAGCAGTACCGGCACTCTGTTGACGGCTCCCACGGTGGAGACACCGGCAGCCATCTGGAAGCCGAGGGAGAGAGCGAGACAGATAGACGAAAAGCTTCGACGGACGGAGATCGAGGAAGACGAGCCGCACCACTCGAATGCCAAACTTGTTGGAAGTGGGAGCCATTTTATATGGGGAAGCTGTGGACTGAACCATGGTGTGGAGTGCAATCTCCGAGCTCTTTCTTCCTCATGATCCTGTGGATCGTCTTGATGGACTGTAAGGGCCACAGGCTCCAGATTAGGGTCGGGACACGCGTCGCCGCCGCAGCCGATAACACTGTGTTCCGTGAGCAGCGTCCAGATCAGAACATTCAGATGCGTGTGGCTTCGGTGGAGGAAGAGAGCGGAGTGTGGCTGTGAGCGCAGATGTCTTCCTTGCCACCCGATGTTCTTTGGGTGCTCATCACCAGATAAAATGCAGAGAGAAGGCATTAAGAAAACACAGGCCCTATGTTTTCTTGTGCATCCTTTTCGTCCCAAAAGAATCGAATGGAGTTCAAAATATTTCGGAAGGCCATGACAGCAAAACAATTGTCATTATTGCAGGACCTGTGGCAACACAAAATTTGATTGGTTGCCTTGCTACCCATTAGAATCCTCAGAATCACAAGACACCAAAACTTTGCCTTCTCTTACTTGGTCAAGAAGCTGCAGATGATGAGCCTGAGGAAGAAATGAGAGCCAGGAATTCTTGCAAGAAATCTGTGTGGTCAGCAAACGAAATGGCACAGAAGGTCCTAACAATTTTTCTCCATCTTCCTCCCCAGAAAGCTTTTGTTTTAAGGTTCTTCTACTGAAGCTTATCACACATGCCTGGTTAAACTCTGGTGGATGAGCATGCTTTCCAGTGAAGTTAGATTAGAGTTGGGACTTCAACTTCAATCTGGCTCAGTAACAGTGGGTGGATGATAAGCTAAGCTAAAAACAATCGCGAAGGACATGCAAATCAACAAGAAGGTGCACATCAGACTCTTCTTTTGCTCCTGCTGTCTGAACTACCAAACCACACTTAGCCACTTCAACATGAAGAGCTTCTTCTAAACTAGACTTGTCCTTACATCCACTGTTAGTTCATTAGAATACATGGCACATTGATCTTAGAATCGTGAAGATTGCAGTTGAAAGCAATGAAAGGTGCAAGTGGTAGTATCTAGAAAGCTGTCCTATACTATTATCAACTTAAGAATGAAAATAAAAAGAAATAACCATTAGAAATAAAAAAAAATGACACTGGATACCTCAGTAATATGTGGTATACTCTCGTACCATATGTGATTGACACCCTCGTACCATATTCGAATTTGACACGTAATTAAACATACAGAAACATCCAAATAACTTTGATCATCACCTTATCTCCAACCCTGATTTTTGGATACTCTTTCAATTTTTATGATCATCTGTCTTGTCATCTGTCCTATTATATGAACTCCTAGATATGCAATTATAAGATCATTACCAATGCTGAATTCTTCTTTTTCGGTCAATATCTCATCACCAATAATATGATTTCAAATTTTCTCTATTTTATGCCATAAAATAAGTCACCATATATGATTATTATTACTTAATTCGAATCTATTGTTCGTCGTATAGCCAACCCGAGTGACAGTAATGCCAAATACATACAAGAGTCGTATTCTTATACTATGAGGTCCTCAGGAGATACCAATGGGCTTATATTTCTTCTACGGATCAGCCCATTCTCTTGGCCCGTTTAATCCACTAGTGGGCCCAATATGAGGGCCAACACACGGCGATGTTCCCCGCGCGAGCCCAACTATAAATGCGCGATCTCTGCGTTTCGAAACCATCTTTGCCGCCTGCGCTCTCGCACCCGCTCGTGGTTCTCTCATCGAAGCCCTAGAGGAAGGGGAAGAAGACGTCGGGCGGCTTCTTCCTGTTCCTGGTAAGCGAAATCCTCTTTCTCGCGATCGAAGGAACCGATTCGGTCTTTAATGGATTTACTGTGATAAGGCCAAGGATTGCGAGTAGGGCGACCTTCTTGGGTTTGAGGATGAAGGCCTCATTGGCTTTCGTTTATGGACTTCTCGATGTCTATGCTTTTAAGTATATCACTGTTGTGCAGAATGCAGATGCTTAGTTTTAAGTTGTTATGCAGGTGGTGGATGGGAAACATATTCAGATCCAACTCACGGGATTTCTGGAAAGAAGTTCTTGAGGAGCTTTGGGGATTTCTGCTCAGTTCACAGAACAATTCCAATGGTGGCATAACAGCCCAATAACAAATGTTTGGGGGAAACAAGCTAGCCATGTCAGGTTAAGTTCATTCTTTTGTCTTCTCTAATGCCAAACTTGATTCTCAAGTTATCTCTGCATCCATGCTGATTCTAATGCTCGGGGAGAATGTCTGTCTTCGATGAAAGGTAACAATTCTGCAGCAGGTATGAGAAAGCAAAGGACCCATGCTAATGAATTCATTCGTGAAGAGAATTCTTATGATGGATTAGCTGTTGATCAGTCTCCAGGCTCCTGAGGTCATTCTGCTAACATGAGCTTAAAAAGGAAGGAAACTCAAAGTAAGAGGTGATCAACATTTTACTTCTGCTATTCTATTGTCAATTACATTGTTACATCTTTCTTATGTTTTGAACAAATTTCCCTATCTCCCTTTATGGTTATACAGCAAAGCAATTAACTTTTTGATTAATTTAAGTGATCATAGACCACTTCAAATTCTGAGATGACATAACTATAGTAGTTGTTATAGTTTCATAGAAATCATTCAGTTGAGAAGTTGTATCAATGATGTGTCTGAGTCAAACTGGTTAAAATTAACACATATGAGATTAAAAATCAATTCAGTTAAAAAGCTTAAGCTTATTAAGTTATGTGCCAAACCTAATATATCATACAACTTTTTCAATCCTTAATTATGCAAGGCTATTCTAGTCCTTTTAATCTTCACCTCATACATAAATATTCCTTTAACATCTTTCCTTTATTCATAAGAATATATCAAATAGCGATTAGACATGTTCTCTTTTTTTACTTGACTGTAGTCAACATCTAGCTTTCTTTTTTTTGCTCACTTATTTTTCCTTTGAGGATCTTGGTTTTGATATCATATTGAACTTAACAATGAATCACTCACTTAGTTTTCCTTTGAGGATCTTGGTTTTGAATTTTGATATCATATTGAACTTAACAATGAATCTAAAGTCAAACTAGCCAATGTTAATATACATGAAATTGAACAATAATTTAATCCAAAAGATTAAGATTCTTAAGTTATGTATCAAACCCGATATATGCCACCTGAATCTTTCAAACCCTAATAACAGACATGAATATTCTCTTAAATATTCTTGATATGATACTTATAACAGGGGGCAAGTATATTAAAATTCTAACACATTCTGGCTTAATTATTTCACTAGAATCCGTGAACTGTGATCTGTATACAAAAAAAAAGGAATTGGAGATGGTCTCACTAGACTTAGGTTACAGAAGGAAGTCATAGAAAACTAGATCTAAGGAATTGATGGCAGAAATCTGGGATAGCAAGAAAATAAGATGGCTATTGTGGAAAAGTCTGAACATGGCAAGGATGGAAGGTGGAGTGCGAAGTGAAAAAGTTGTAGAGTGACTCGAATGACTCTAAAGAATTACCATGTGGGTCCTTTATAAATAGATAAAACAGGTTGCAGAGACAGCCTGTTAAGTCTTTGGTGCAACAATTAGAAATCTGACCTGCAAAAAGAAAAATGTGAAGATGGGAGCTGCAGCAGCTCTCTATAAAATGTTTCCACATCTCTTAACCGATCGCTTGCCGATTCTGAGTCTGTTTGTTGACTGTGATTGGTTGAGGTTTGTATTTCCATCCAAATCAGCTAATTGTATGAATGTGGACTAGCCAATGAAATGTTTAGGTTAGTTTCTCATCCCCATCTCATGTGCTGCACTATTTTTGGTGTGGGTTCCATGGAATTAATTATCTGTACATATTGCTTTGAATCATCACGTGGTTTATCGACTGGGGATGGACTCGGTTATGCTGGTTGCATGTTCAATTGAATTCTTGGGAGGCACTTATTGTTTTCATATAGGTCCCACTTTTTATTTCAACCAATATTCATAAATGCATAGGGTGAAATAACTGCTGCATGGATATAGTTGCATACGGATAAATTTATTTATTGTGACCGCACATGTTTTGAATCACATATAAATATTTATAAGTTCTACAACGACAATCTTTTTGCCCTTTGATGTTTTCCAGTCAACTTTGCTTTTGATATCACTGAGTTAGTGACTGCAAATAAGTTTGACGTGCTCGGTACAGATACTGGTGTTGAGCGATGCTCCCTTTTTCTTTATTTGCTTTTGTGATTTTTTGTGCAAATAGTCATTAATCGCCGATGGCGCATTCTACCTAATTATATTTTTGACAGACAATTGGATCTTCTGAAAAGACATGTACAAAACAAGTTGCAGGATCTTCAAACAAAACGGAATATGGTCACGGAAGGGTAAAGAACATTAAAAAATGGTATTTCTCATGATAAATGACATTTGTCCAAGATGACCACATGAGATGCATCTGTGTCCAAAGAAGTGTCTGATAAGCTGGTCCTTAAAAGCTCTTATGTGGAACTTTCTGTATTTGATGCCATAAATCGTTTAGTGATGGTATACAGAGAGTCATGTTGTCATATTATCTGTTAAGATATCTAAGAGAAAAACAGAAACAAGCAGTGAAATTCATAGGTATCATTAGGATTCTGAAGAGACCGATATGCCTAAATATTAAAGGAAGGTCATTAGGCATAAAATGTTTGTCTCCATAGATAAAGTTTTCCTCCATCACCTCCACTTTGTGTTAGACAATCACCGTAAGGATTAAGCACATCTTTTCGTATAGCGTACTGTTTGATGCATTCTATTTTACTTTGTCAGCTAAAGTAGCAAAATAGGGATGCCATTGAGTTGAATTTGTGGTGCAACTTTGGCACACATGACTGCTATATCTTCTTGGTATTTATATATAGCTTTATAAAGAACTTTTTTTTTTTTCTTCTGTTGGAGCTTGAATTACTTTTAAGGCTTTAACTTTGCTTTGACTAGCCACATCTTGTACTTGATACTTCCTTTAGGATCTAATGCTAGTTCCCTGTGGTTCAAAGTCTCATCCATCATAAGCTGCGAGGGCCTCGGCATGATATCTCTTCAGTATTTGGTATTGGATAACATCCTCAGGAAAAAGTGACCTTGTGGTGCATATGGTGTATCGAGAATCGAAAGCTCTAGTCATATCGCAACTATTGAGATCCCAAATGGGTAAAGGTAACTTCATTGGTAAGTGTTAGTACTTGAAAAAAATAGTTGCTCTTTTTTTCTTCAAGTGGAGACTGAATCGACTTTGTGGTTAACTTATAGATCGGAACACTGTCAAGAAAGACGTGGTAGAGCCTCCCATGCGCAAGACCTCCTTTACTTCCTCAAATCAGAATTAACTGCTGCAGATATAACCTGTAATCCACTTGCTTTGCAGTTGACATTCTATACATAGGACTTTTTGATATCAAGGCAACTCATAAGATGTATCAAACATGAGCTATCGGAACAATGATAATTTGCTATGTATCGGCTTGCAAAGACAGGTTTGAGATACTTCAGACATAAATAATTTTGCAGTGTCAGTGTGCACAAGGTTGAAAGGGTAAGACAGACATCATAAGTTAGGACTTTTTGATATCAAGGCAACTCATATTACTCATACTAACTTATGATGTCTGTCTTACCCTTTCAACCTTGTGCACACTGACAATGCAAAATTATTTATGTCTGAAGTATCTCAAACCTGTCTTTGCAAGCCGATACATAGCAAATTATCATTGTTCCGATAGCTCATGTTTGATACATCTTATGGTGTAGACTGAAAAGTAGTTACATCACAAATAATTCTTTGAATTTTCGCTATCGTACTTAAAAGACTTATCGTCGTGCTTTCAGGTTCACTGCAATTTTGTTCTCTTCGTGCAACGAATGGAATCCGTGGCTGTACCTGTTTCACGAGGAAACGAGACCTTCGGATCTGCCATGCCAAGATTTTCTCTCCGTCCAACACAGATCCGGATAAACTACACACGTTCGATAACTGTTCGAGGTCAGCACAACAAAGCCGAAGCAGGGATGGCGGCCCACCACAGGGACAGGACAAAGCGCGAATTGATGGCGAGTCGGAGGCGCAGATTGGTCGACGCTCCTCTGCCGTGCAGATGCATGCAACCGGACATTGGGATAAGAAAGCGGCAAGCGCCGGATGTCGACACACCCCCCTTTATTGTGCTCAATGATGTGAAAGATTCTGCAAGCACGTGGTGTGGAAAGGTACCGTCTCTTGCTCCTTCACCACAACTTCCTTTCTTTTAATCCCTAGACACACAGTTGTACTTACTTGATATCACGTCTCCCTGTTCTCTTGCTCTCCAGCACCACCAGGGACTTGCTTCACAACAACAGGGTGAGAGGACCCGGAGAGGTTGTTGGTATTATGAGAAGTACAGTTGTGTTCTACACCACACACGCTCCAGGAGAGAGTGGGAAGCTAAATAGTCGATAGAACAAGGACGATGGGAGCCCTGTCATCTCCTACAGAAGTAAACTTGTCCTTAACCAGTAGCATAAATTGGAACATCAAATTCCCTTAGAATTCCTTAACCAGTGCGTATTTAACTTCATTGACAAAGTGCGCTCATAAGATAAGGGTGCATCTGGTTTGACTCTCGACTGCTGTAGTTGGAAGTTTGTTGTTTACCCACCCTTTGAATTTTCCGCAGAAGATTATAAACTAATGGCCTTTGACCCGGAAACCTCTGACAATGACACCGCAAAACAAATGCAATGAATTAGCTTTCTTTCTTCTTTTCAGGATATGTTTCAGAAAAGAAGGTTTGGTGAAGACCATGTGATGAAATGAACCGAGAGAAGAGAGATGAGAAGCTCCACCGACTGTCCTCACATTGTTTTGATAAGGTCTGAGACAGCAGCGCAGGAGATTGCCTTTTGACCACAGACGACTGAGACAACAGGTTTCTGGTGACTCAGAACTACTCTTACCCCTCGAAAAGAAGAGTCATCAGTTTTCCTTGTGTTGATATTTTTGTTAGTAATAGAGTTTGTCAATTGCCTGTGAGCAGGTTTAATATTCTTCACTCGCAACCACGAAGGATCATGCGGATGGATGATGTTGCATCTAACATCTCCTCCACAGATGGTTTCCAGGTAATACTCGGTTCTTGTTCATCAAATAACTACTTGACCAGTAATCTGCATGAATGTCATCAGTCGTCTCTGGCATGAATAATCGTCCATGAATAGTTGTCGAAGGGAAACGAATGATACCTTGTGATATATATAGATCACTGCAAATACTATAAAACTCTCAATTGGAAATAGGCAACCAAATGATAAATGAAACATAAAAAACAGAAACACGAAGGTTGCACTTTGAGGTTATACAAACTCTATGAATGAACACGAAGAGCACTTCAGTTGTAATTAGATTAGTCACTAAAAGATTAGAATTATCGGGGAAATTTTAGTAAAAGGAGTGCAGAAAACCAGAAAAGGTTCTCTCGACACACTCTCCTTGTTATCGAGTTTAGTAGAGTATTTTATTGAGAAAGGAATGGTTTAGTAGACACAGATGAAGGCTGCCTAAAATTGAACTAATGTTTCCGTAGCAGAAACAACATGGGATTTGGAGTTCATCTTTCTGCTGCTACCTACATGCATAGCATAAATAAACACAAGCTTTGGTCAAGTACTCATTTGAATTATGAATAGTTCAAGAATGGAGCTAATAATAATAATATATGGAAAGCTGGGCACTGTCATAGGAAATGGTTTATCCAATTATGAATTTGGATCATTTTCTTCTACATTAAAGCTAAAAATGAGGAGAATATAAGCAAGATGTTGAAGAATAACAGCAAGTGGCTTAAGTTGTTAAAATGCATATGTTCATATCATCATCTACACATTTCTGTATATGGGCAGACCAATATGATCAAGTAAACTATAAGATATGATGCTAAAAGATTCACACGATATTAGCACATAAACATAAGGAAAACCTATAAAGCAATTATGTGTAAAATGGTTGGAGAAGCATGCAATCTGCCTTTGCCCACCGGCAAGATTACCAATGCACAAGGCTCCTGCGTTCTCTTATGTATTCCAGGATGATTTGCCCGGATTACCTCCAGACAAAAAAGATAAATTTACTTTTGATTTAATCCTTGGGATAATCCGTAATATCTAAGTCTCTTTATAAAATGACAATCACAAAAAACACTCATAAATATGTAAAATACAGGTTAAATCATAAAATAACTATGTATTTTCGGATGAATTTGATTTTGCTCATATAAATAATGTCTTTAAATCCTTAGAGCAAAAACAATTGTTGCTAATTTCATATCATGAGTTAGATAATTATGTTTGTAACTCTTTAGTTGTCTAAAAACATAAACAATCATTTTTTTGGGGATCATTTGAAAGATATATTAATCTAATTTCGGATACCAATGAGTGATACGGTGACATGAACAAATTTAGGTTAATCGCAAACAAGCATGAATTCATATCTAATGGTAGCCTCTCTTCGACCCTGAAAACTAAATACGATTATCTGCTTGTGCAATTCAGAAGGATAGACTTCAGGAGCAAGCGAGATGGCTACATGAGATAACAATAGTTGATCTCAGATCAATCTCTCAGAACATGAAGCTCTAATTCTGATAAATACAAACTCAAAGTTTGATTCCCAGCGAAAACAGAAAACTAAATGTAACAAGTCAACTGATAGTCTTATACGCCACGCAGATGGCAGATAGGGAAAAGAGAACAAGAGGATCACTATGCCATTCCTGCAACTTGCAACCTAACGTTTTACCACCATTGTCTCTAATGGGTTCTTTTTCTTACCTAGAAAAGACCAAACCTAATAACGCATGGGTGCACATCTCCCTTTCTTGGCATTGAAGCATGCACTCCAACCCCCCAACATCCTCATCCAAACTTGGAATGGAAACAGCCGACTCAGGAAAGATGCAGTGGAGCAGTAGACATTAATCAGAAATCCTCCTCCTCTCTCTCTCTCTCTCTCTCTCTCTCTCTCTCTCTCGGGCAAAATATATAGATTGAAGAGAAATGGTGAGAAAGAAAGAAGAAACAAACCAAAAAGAAACTGCAGCTAACAATAGTACACGTCTAAAAGTTCACAAAATGATGCAAGAGTATTAAGATGGAACAAACAACATGACTATTGGTTCTCCTTCTACAGAAATGTATGTTGTATATGAAAGAGAGAGAGGTTTTGGTACTCAGTAGGATGGCGGATGACGCGAACTCGTTGAGGTCCACGCACCGAACACCTCGTGCGGCATCTGCCCATTGGGAAGCAGGCTCGGCGGTGGATTGAAGAGAGGGGGGTCGGTCGCCAATCCGGCATGCAGCTGGTGTGACGACGAACCACCACCTGCTCCATCTCCTCCTGGGCTCTGTAGCAACCGCATTTCCTCCGATCCAGGTGGTGCTGCAGCCGCCTCGGGCTCGTCGTCGCCGAGCGGCAACCGTTCGTAGGTGGCGTTAGCGAAGGTGGCTGCTATGATCAACACCGGGCCCGAGGCCACCAATTCCCCGGCCACGACCCCACCCACCACCTGCCCTTGCCCACCGGCGAGGTACACGGTCAGCCCCGTGGCGCCTGGGGGCGACGGCGCCGGAAGGAATGCGCCTGACACAGAGAGGATCTCGAACCGTCCATGGAGAGTGATGACGGAGCCTGGCGGCGCGGCGGGCTGCCGGAGCGTGACGTTGGTGACGACGCCGCTGCCGCTCAAAATCGAGACGCCGCGCTGACGGCGGCGGGCGAAGACGGCGATGGCGTCCATGATGTCGGTGCCGCTGACGATCTCGAGGACGTGAGAGCGGAGCGCGTTGGGGCTCTCCCTCGTGATGATGACGGGCGGCTTCGGCTTGTTCTTCGACCCAGGCGGCCGGCCCCGAGGGCGCCGTCCGGAGTTGCCGCTACCGCCTCCGCTCCCGCCTGATCCGGCTTCGACCATGTCAAGGCCACCACCGCCACCGCCGGAGTGGTCGTCTCCGGTGCCGGCGTCGTCGTCCTTGACATGGTTGTTGTTGTTCTTGCTGCTGCTGCTGTTCGGGGTAGCCGGGTTGTCCGCTTGGTCTCGGCGGTGGGGGCTGAGTTGGGCGTTCGGGTTGCGGAGATGGAGGGAAGGGGTCGAGGGAGTGGTGGCGACGACTGGGTCTATTCCGCCCATCGCCACGCTCCCCGCCCACCACCGGTTCGCCAGCTTTCCTCCCTAAGCTAACAACTCCTTGCGCGGAGAGCCAAGGCGGAGACAATCGAAAGGATTCCTTAACGAGCGGTACTTCCCCTATTGCCTTCTACGATCCATTTCCTCCACCCAAACTCTCTCTCTCTTCTTCCGTAGAACACTCGCTCTTTTTCTCAGGCTCTTTTGGAGTCTTCTCCCGTGGAGTCTTCAGTAGATCTCGTGAAGGTATTGGCACCTTAAACACGTCCAGCCCCTTGAACTCGACTCCGACACCTACCTAGCCAAGTATCCACCTAACCAGCTTCTGGTTCCTTGTTCCTGTCCACTAATTAAGATCCTCAAACACAGAATGCAGTGCAGTAGACCTTTGCACGTCCGTTCGACATCCACGGAAAGATAGCTTCAGATCCACCTCCTCCTTTTGTAGCGCAAAGTGGCTTCCTTCCCTTGTTTTTCTGGTCGCTCAAAGGTCGGTAACATCAGGTGGGTGCCTTCTTCTTCTTCTCTTGACAGGACAAAGATGACCCTGCCCCCTCTCTCTCTCTCTCTCTCTCCTCCTCCTGGGCAAACTCTAATTTTTACCCGGCAAGCTCCTACTTTTACTGCATGCTTTCTTCCCACACTTTTGGCAGTACACTCTGCTTGTACTTGCTCTAGCGGAATCCTGATTTCCTCATTCTCTGCGGTGTGCGCTTGCGATGATGATGATAGCGAGCCCGGAAGTGGGTCTGAGACCAACGGGCGACGCATGTGGTGGGGAACAAAGCGCGCAGTGTCCAAAGACGACCACCCTGGGGGACAGCGTCCATTAATCTAATGGCGGATTAAAGACGGTCCGGTCTCCTAAACAGTGCCAGCGCAGACTCCAACACCCAAACCACTGAGCACAACCCACAACTTAGCCTGTAATTAATTGGAGCTCCACCGTTTCTTTTCTTCGTCTCCTTTGTCTTCTCGATGCTTTCGGCTGCCGGTCGAGCGAAAGTTTGCGGGTTTTTTTTTTTTTTGCTTAATTTATTCCAGCACTTAATTTATAATCTTATATACAGTTAGTAATTTTCAAAAAAAAAATCTTTTTTAATCTCGTGTCTAAAATATTCTCAATCATCTATTTATTTTTCCTCCCTTCTCCTATAAATCCAAGACAGATCGATTCAATTATAATGTTTAAAAAATATTATAACTATATATATTTGTCGTTTTGTGTTTGAGAAATGTTTTAGGTGTTTGATTTTAGCTGTCAAACCAACCACATTATTATTTTCAACACAGCTCTTTGATATGTCATATATATATATATATAATATATCCATAATTGAGAAGATAATTTGCCTTGGCCTGTTTGACCTGATTAAGGAATACATCATGCATTCCACATCAAGCTAAAATTGCGCATGATTCATTAGATAAAAGACACACGTAGTTAGCTTACCTAATTTAATTAAGTCAATTGTGAGAGAGGTCAGAAGAATGCTAACCTTGACTCAATTAATTAAGTCAGTTTGGGAGTTATTATTATTTTAAATAATATTGATTATGATGATGGTAATGATAATGATTATAATAATAGTAATGTCGACTGAGGTACAACGGTGACGTTGACCGTTAATTGTGGTAGCGGAAAGTATACTAGTTGGAAAAATATACACATCGATAACGTTACTGATGATATTGATTCCGGTGCAAAGAATGGTAATGATGGAGACCACCGTTAATGGCTGACAGCCGCAGCCCCCTCTCGAGAGTTCCTCCATTCACCAAAAGGAGAGGTGCTTACCAATGACAGTATTACTGCCCGCGTCGCAAAGGATTCTGCAGTGGATAAGGTGCCATCGTTCCCGCCGGAGGTGTGATGGTGTTCGCCATGAATGCATTTTCCGCCCTCAGTCCCCATCGCTGCTGCAACTGCACAGCGCCCTCCCTCGCAGATCGTCAAACCCTGTAGCTTTTGATGGTTTCGACACCCGTTGTTTTTGATTGAACCACGCACGGGAAAGTTGTATCAGTGTGCGTGAAAGAGAGAGAGAGAGAGATGGCACGGTAAACATCATGCGGTAAATCCTCGGAAACAGTCGCATGGTTCGTCTCCGGTAATGGCGTCAGGCAGCATTGAATGGCTGGGGCGGGGAGGGCAAAGGTGGAGCGCGACAAACCCACGTGCATGCATTGCGTGAAGGCGAGAAATTACCGAGGCCGTGAAACGCCGATGGCGGAGGAATCCACAGCACGCCACCTCCAGGCCTGCTGCTACCGTCGACGTCCGTGTTGGAGAGAGACGGTAAGAGGGAGGGACCAGAGAGGGCAGTGCTGCTGTCGCCGTGTCCTTTCTTCTCCTCTCACCACGGTAAATCCTGGGTGGTCAAACGATGGTACCAAAACATTAAGGTAGGAATCTAAATCTTTTAATAATTTCATATTTTATAATAATTATAAGATACAAATCTCTCTTACGGGTGGTCATACTTTGACCTTTTTTTCCCAGACTGGTCAAACGAATGAGGTCAGACGTGACGTATACACACGCGCAGCCTAATTTGATGGGTGGCTTTGCGTTCGTTCAAACTCCACAATCTGCGTTATATTTATCCACCTACTCCGTGCTGTGTCCGCGAATGGGACACTGTGCGATCTGCACCCGACACTCCAAAGAAAAGGTTGGGCGTCTCGTCGATCCGATGCCGGCGGTGTTCGCCGAGTGCTTCCACAGCTCAAGCTCCGTTCGGATGATGATGGAGAGAAAGAGATCCTCCTTCTTCGATTGCATTCTTCTAGGTTGATTCTACTCACAATGATAAATCGAGATGAGGTGTGACGTTTCTCACACTCACCATCACCTAATTTATTTCAGGAGATCGAACTGAGCAACGGAGAGATCATATCAGGAATCCAATCACTCAAAGTCTATCATCGATATATTTTCCTATCAGAATTTTATTTTTTATCCTCGTATAAGACCTCAAACTAGCATTAGAGTCAGAGTAACATTGTCAAATATGCTACTAGCAATAATGTTGAGCGAGTCATCATGAAGATTTTTAATGTTTCGATTCTCAAAACGTGATGGCCTTTACAAAGTGGATGGAATCAGCTCAATTTTGATGTGGATCGACTGAGTTCTAATAGATCCTTTAGAGCAAGCCTCGCATGAATTTGAAGTTGGGCCAAATGGGCCGATAAGCCCGCCAATCGTTCTAATCGAACCTGGTGGTTTAATTAGGAAATATAATGAATATTCTTAATTTAACTATAAAAAAATTAATTCTTTAATATTAATGATAATAAATGATCCATGTAATGGATCCCAAGTAGTTGCTTTATTATATTAAGAGTATTAATACTTAATAGTCCTAGAAAGTAATGGGGATATATTAATCTCGCGTCCGCGTTTGGTCACGAAGCATTGATCCGTCATGAGTGGTGTGTTTTAAGGTGTAACTTTCGTGGCCATCAAAGTCAGGATCTGTCCAATCGGAAGACGTCCGTAATAATTACCACAGCAACGGACGGTTGCGATGTGGATTTTGGGACATGCTGCTTAAAAGTGCAGTTGGAGAGGATCCGGGTCCCAAATGCGCCGACAGTGGTCGTAAGCGTGTGCTCTTCCAGTGAAAGTTCGTTCGTCCGTGGAGCGCCTCGTCTCAGATCTGGCGGGCAACGGGAGCTGCAAATCTCCGATGCCGCTCGTCGATTCCGCAAGCGCAGGTGATTTCCATTTGATTCAACAACGCCAAGCCCTCGATCTCTTTCTTTTTCCCGTTTCTTGCGAGATTTGAACTCCATTGGTCGCGCGGCTTTGGATTCGGTGTCCCTTTTACCTAGATTTCCCTTGATCCATCTACCTAGCGCTGTAGATTTGGTCCTGTTCTTCTCTTTACCGTATATTAGGTTTAAAGAATTCTTTTTGGTTTTCTTTTTACTTGTAAGAATGCTATCTTGATCTCCCCCTTCGTTTACGTTGTTCATCAGCATAAGAGATTGCGACAACTGGAAGCCATGGCAGCAAGAAGAGCAGTGAATCAATCTCGACGCTTGCCTGACAGCGCAAGCATTCCGCTTGTCAGCTCACTGCACCCAAAGTCGCGGAGCACGCCATTGTTATCTGTAGGGCTGGTCCTCTTGGTATGGTGCTTCCTTGCTTTCTTCATATAGGTGCAGAATCGTGCAAATTGATCGAATGCTCTTTCTGGAATTGCAGGGTGCTTTTCTTCTCATTGGTTACTCCTACAGCAGCTCTGGTACGTGAAATTTCCCATAAAGATTTTTAGTGTTGTGGTTTTTGCAATAGCTTCCTGTCGTTCTGGTTAATTGGCTGATGTGATGTGACCATTTAACCTTCTAATGGCCAGGTGGATTTGCCAGTGACAAGGAAGCAATACACAAAGGTGAAGGTGTGTATCGTTTTCTTCGTTTCATCCTATCAGTATTTTTGTGTCAAAAAATCTTCCGGGCTGTTCAAGAGTTATTTTGGAATGGTTCTTTTTCTTTATACTGCCTCACCCACCCTCCAATCTTTTCATATGTATGGCTGTTCTGGTGAAAGCCACATCCTATTTCCTAATAGTTAAACTTTGATTGGGATGTATAGAATGGTTTGATACGGTATTCAGTACTTTCTTTGAATCTCATTTATATATAATGTAACCATATGCCTATTTCGTGAAGCCATTTGCCTCGTACTGCAATAAGGTTGATTTCAGGTGGAGATCGACTTGGAATTTCACTTTATATTATATAGCTTAATGTGGGGCAAGAATCTTGATGCTACAGCTCCTTTAGCCTTGCCAAATGTCATATGCTGTAGTTCTAACTGTATGGTTTGCCCTCTCCTTTCCGACCTTGGATTATTTTTCTCCGTTATTCGCAGGTGCTTCCTGCACATCAGAAGTTCATCGGGCGATACCTTTTCTGAAGAAGGCTTATGGTCAAAGCATGCGCAAGGTTTTGCATGTAGGGCCTGACACTTGTGCGGTTGTTTCTACGTTGTTAAAAGAAGATGATACTGAAGCTTGGGGTGTGGAACCATATGACTTGGAGGATGCTGATAGTAGTTGCAAGAGGCTTATTCGTAAAGGATCTGTGCGTTCAGCAGATATCAAATTTTCTCTGCCATATAGGCCAAAGTCGTTTTCTGTTGTCATTGTCTCAGATGCATTGGATTACTTATCTCCAAAATACCTTAACAAGACGCTTCCAGACCTGGCAAGAGTATCATCTGATGGACTTGTTATATTTGCTGGTAATTATTTATCTTATGCTAATCTATTATGAAGCAATATTTTCCAAATTCTGTTTGCAACCTTGAGAGTATGTCAAAAACCTTATTTTTTGCTGTCGTGGTTGGCTACCCACAATAATGTTTAATATGTAAGGAAACTAAAACATCAATTTTTTTTTAGGATTTTACTTTCGTAAAATCAATATTGAACTTGGATCTGTTACATGGAATACATTTAGATTTGAAAGGACTGGTTTGGTACAGTTGAAATCCATAAGTTTTAGGTGTCATTGTTCAGGATGAGTACACTTTTCAGTCATGATGATTTACCTTTTGTTTGTCGTGATGAATACTTTTGTTTAGAATTTGGAACGATATCTAATTTCTATACAGCATGAAGCCATGAACAATAAGTTTTGTTAGAATTCGAAAAAATCACTCTCAAACCAGTCATGATTAATAGCGAGAGAATATGTTTGTCTTCTAGTTCAGCATGATTGGATTACTGTCTCCATTGTCATTTTGTACTAATCAGAGTTGATGTCTATCGCCTCATCATTTTGTTTGGTTTTTAAATTGTTGTTGAATTGGACTTCTGGTGTAATTTATCATATCTGGTGAAGGATCTCTGAGTTTGGGTCTTCTGCTAAGCTTACTTTTAAAGCCACATAGGTTCCACTTGTCATCCACAGTTTGCACGTGGTTTGTATTCTCATATGGGTTTTGTATGCATTACCTTCTGGATAAGAACCAGTACTTGGAGTAATAACCAACATAAAATCATAGAAGTGTGGAAATTAATTAATTGGTAAGCTCATTTAAACCTATAAATTGGAGAAGTTTGAATACTGTCTTGAATGTTGGGATGGTAATCCTCTTGAATGGAGAATGAAATATGGCATTGTCCTCTCTCCTTGTTCTTGTAGCAATTTGCAACTGTATTTCATTCCAATAAGATCTGGATAGTTTCTATTGTCGATCATCATTTGTCAAGTTTTGCATCTTAGCCTTGCTTATAGTGGCATTTTTATGCAACAGAAAAACCTATGCTTTGTGTAAAAGTTATATCTACTCTCAAGTTAGTCACTCAAATTTAAAGTAAATGTTCATTGTTCTAGAATCGTTCCTAATGTTGTAGGATATCCAGGTCAGCAGAGAGCCAAGGCTTTGGAGCTTGCAAAATTTGGAAAACCGGTATGTCCTTCAATTAATATACATCTATTATGCTGGTACTTCAATTTATGGGGAAGCTATTGTCAACCCTTCCCATTGAGCATTTAGACCTTGTCATGGTTGCTTTACAGCTGTCTACTACCATTTTGATTCTATTTCAACACGATGTGGCTTTCCAACTTTTAGTCAGCCATAATGTTATTAACAGTGTGATCTTATTAGAATTAGAACCTTCAGTCTCTCTTTTATCGGGCAGTCTTATTAGATTCATCTTGTTCTGGGTGGACCAACAAAGCAGAAAGATACAGCAAGCTTGTCTAGCTTTTTAGGAACAGTAAGTTGGGAGGTTATCTTATGAGCGTTAACGACTGATGAAATTATACTAAATGCAATGCCAGAGCTCTGAGTTTGAAAATTGGTGATCTAGAAAGAATGCAGGAGAGCTTGATCAAATTAGAATGAGTACATTATAAAGTCCAAATATAGTGTGGGGCTTTAATGATGAATAATTCTTAATTCAAATCTTACCATACCGTATGTTGGGGTCAGAAATAGCAGGGACAAAGCTTGGGATGGGAACTTTACACAAAAAAAGGTGATTTTCTTTTTTTCACTGCTTCTGTTATCCATCTTGGTCAAGGTAATATGCAGTCTTGCGGCCTACTTCTATGTGTCACATGTCACTCAATTTTATGTTTTCTATTCTTTCGAGAATGCTGAAAATGTCAGTCAGCATAGAGATACTTGTGAATTTACAGGGTTCTTTATATTAATCTCTCATCGCTTTAAGCCCCTTAATCTGACAATAAAAATAGTGTTTGTTGGTGTTGGTATCATGGCTTAGTTGCAGCAGTCTTACCATTGTTTTGTTAAGCATTCCGAATGGGTGATAATTCCGTGCTTCGGTTTGTAGGTTAAATTGCGGAGTTCATCCTGGTGGATACGATATTTTGTTCAGACTGGCTTACAAGAGAATGAAGCTGCCACGAAGAAGTTTGAGCAGGCTGCAAGCAAGGGGTCTTACAAGCCGAGCTGCCAGATTTTTCACCTCGTCTCATAGATGATGGATCGTTTCTGCTATGCTGTGGACACTGCCAAAGTACTTTGTGCACTGTCAACTGTTGTATTCAACCACTCGAAGTATCACTGTACTATTGGAGTTTTAGGAGCACGTCTCCTTTGTGAGGTTTTAGATTTCCGTTGGATGTAATTGTATGACTTGGACTAGTTAATTTAAGCCTATGAGTTAAATAAAACATGTATTTTGGTATGTTTACATGACCACACGACATTCTTTTATTATTTACATCCATAAAGAACTATCGAACCATAACATGCATAATACCCTTATCTCAAGTTACTAATAATATCAATATTACTATAATAATAGCAATAATAATTTTACAATACAATAATTTATTATGATTATTATTGTTATTGAGTGTTTATATATATATATATATATATATATATATACATCTCCCAGGATAACTAACTCATCGGTATGCATCGGGTATAAGAGCAGAGGACGGAAAGGGTAAAGGAGAACCTTCTCCCATGGCGACCGACTTCTCTTCTTCTACTCGGAGACTATTCAGGAGCGTACGGCGCGGCAACTTTCGTCTACGAATTGGATTTCGCGTTTCATTTTCCGTGTTTTTGGTTCTTCATCGTAATATTATCTGCGGTATCTTTTGCCCCATTCTTGGTTTCTTTACCCGCCGCAGTTGATCTATCTGGCGGTTCAAAGATGCCGGATCGCGGAGACTCTCTGCAGACTGTCGATCTCGATCAGATGCTTCCGCGTGTCGAATCCTCCGTTCATGCGCATCTCTAGTGAGAGCCCGAACGCCAGTATAATTTTGGTTCAATCGGTAGTTCGAATGTTCTGTGAAGCATCTCAGATTTTATATGAATGACCAGTTTCAGACACTGGGGTCGGAAGCAGCTTGGTGGAGTTCCAGGACCTGGACCGGGGAATGTGTTCCGTTTCATCCGACAAATGGGGTAATGCTGGATAGTTGATCTAGAATAATGATTGTGATTTCTAACTTCCATCTAACTTAAATATCCTCCCATCTTGTTGGGAGTCATCGCTATATGATTGTTCTACCTGTCATTTGGTGATTGCATACGTTTAATCAGGTGTATACACCTTTAGTTCTTTAGGTTGGTAATAAGAGGTTTCGTAAACCATAACTAAATGCCCATAATTTGTTGCATAACTGGTGAAACATAATAATAGGTTAAAAAACCATAGTTGGTGAAACCCATCCAGTAAAATGGGAGTAAGTGTACGTTCTGGAGTAATGGTTTGCTGGCTGGTTCAACATTTGGGGAACTTGGACTTAAGGTACAGGTTGCACGTCATGTACTGGCAGATTGTCATGTACGTGTACATTGTGGAATAAGCTTAGCGATATTAGACTGAAGATACAGGTTGCACATGCCATCTAGTTGGAGGTTGTCATGCCAGATCCCTTATGGCATAATGTGATGTTTATTGTCTAATGGTATGCATCTGTATCATATGTTGCTTCTGCCTATTTCAGCAAGTTGAATTGCAGCCTGGCATGATACGAGAGAATCAATACTCAAATCTTTGGTATTAACAAATGTAACATGAGTTATTTCTTATTTCATGGTTCCTGGCTTGATTAGGAAAAAAACATGCAACAAACAAATTCCACTGATAAAACAAGAAAAGGAGAACTGATTGAGAGTCATGAGGAGGATAGGGATGGCAGAAGATAGTTGAGGGTCAATCCAATTGAGATTTAGCTGAATTTAAAGGTGGAGCAGAAGTAAAAACATAGATACTACTTGAACAAAGAAAATGGTAATCTGTGATTATCATTTTTCAACTTTTTCAGCTAAATCAGCTCTCATTGTATTCATTGAATCAGGAGCATCAGCCTAACAAATTTCTGAAGATATTCCTTTGAGTAACTCTATTCCTGCCATAAGAGATGACATAAATTGATAATTTAACTACACAATGAAGAACAAGAATAGGTGTAAGAGAAAAACTTTTTTATTTATAATATATTTCTAGGAGTTGTTTTTCTGAAGTTGGTTTCTGCATTGAGAATTTCAGGCCATAATCATAGAGTGGCTTTATTGTTGGGTACTTGAGTGTATGGGTTAATCGTGTCATTGTACATGTTAATAAATCCCAATATTCTCATCAGTGCCTGTAAAAGGTAAAGCCACCCAACATTCTCATTAGTGCCTCTAAAAGGTAAAGCCATTCATGTAGTAAACACATGTAATCATATATGTTAGCACATTCTGCAATTCATTCAAACCAAATGAAAGGTATCTGATTTGAAAGAATACAAGGTAAAGCAATTCATTCACAACAAATGAATCATCAGTCAAATGTCCCAGAATTTAAAATTTTCGTTATCCAAATTTTGAACTATGTTTCAGCACTAACTTCTCGGCTCACAATGGCTACCAGCTACTTCGTTTTTATTGCATCCAAGTTCTTGAATGAGATTCTGCATAATGTAAGATGTTATTTTCCCCTTGTCCTTTTGCCTGTTAATATCTCAATTTCAAAATTATGAGTAAAAGTTAAGTAAGATTTCAATTACAGTGATTACTGCTGAACTACTGGTTCTTGTAACTGCTTCAAATTAAGATGCGGATTATCTATAACATACAGTTCATTCCTTCATATGGGCTTCCTTATATTTGTACGTTGAATTTAAGTGTTTCCCTTCTCTGTTGTTGTGGAGCATGTCTCCATATAAAAAAAGAGAGTGATTTCGTAAATTTGAAAGGCCTTCTTGATGAAAGGGATTTGCATATTTTGTAAGAAATCGTACAATTGTTTCCTTTCTGTTTTTATGTATTTACCTTTCTGATAAAGATTTTATCAGTTTATTTACCATGTACTGTTTTTTTCTTTTTCATTTGCAGATGGAATGTTGTCAATAACAACTACTGGTAAGTTGTTATTTTGCTTAAATAACAACTTAATTTGTTAGAAATTCCATCATACCAGAATTAAATTTGCTTAGATCCTTGCTTTTCTGATAATAATTAAAATATGGTCTATGAAATTCCTATGCTCATTTATAGTAAGGTTGGCCTTTATAAATTTTGTTAACTTGAGTCTGTAATTCTAAGGAATTTCTGTAAATGATTTTATTCCTTATGATACATTTCTGATTCTACTGAGTACTCCATAGATAAGCTAGCATGGAAGTGCAATAAATGGCATACTAGCATATCCCATGTCACAGAATAAAGCAACCATCATTGACCCTGACCTTTCCAGTTCTCTTGCATCTTCACCATTCTTATCAGTATAATCAGGAAACCATGCAGCCCATGTAAGTTTCAGTTAATTTTATTGATGTTCAGGTCTTGGACTTGGTTGCTATATGGAGTCATGCATTATTAATGATTTTAAAAGAATTGACATGCTGTGGAAACATCTTGCACACAATTAGGTGAAGATCAGAAGGACCATCAGAGAATGAACATATGTAAACATGTGCTACTTTATTAAATATTTGAACATCAAACATCTTTTCCTCTTTGACTTAATGACATTTTGCAGCTCTTCCAGTGGTTAAGAAAAAGCTGTTCCCCAACAACATAAAGAAAATATGCAACCTTATATTACTTAGATAATTGACCATATCAGTCAAATATTATTAATAAAATTAAGAACTCTTGAAAGTTGGAGATGTTCTAAAGTTTATCGTCTTCGATACTGACAAATTGCAGTTTACATGCAGTCAAACTTTTAGAACTTTGTGAATCAAGTGGTAACACTACACTGAAGTGTTATGCTCAAATTCTTGGCATTTAATGGATCCTGTGTCAAACTTCTCTTACATGTCATTAGTGCTATTTCCTATGATGCCTCATTTGTCTTGAGATGGTTTTTCTTAGACATTTAAGTGTTTTTCGTTGACTATGTTGAACTTGTACCAACAATTCTTCAATAATTTATATTTTTATATATGGCTGCAAACATCAATTGCATGTTCAGCTATGTGCTTACCTTAATATGCACAGTAAGGTACTTTGATGAATAGTCAATTACTCCAGCTATTATTCTTATGCAGTAATGTTGTAGATATAGACTGGTCATATTGTGTATTGAACTTTTGGTCCAGGAATTAGAGACGAAGATATACATAACTACTATCTGAATCTTAGAGAAGCATTAACTTCTAAATCAAGGTTGAATACATTACCACCCACATGCAAGAATCATGGGACATTCAGGCAAGATTTGCTAGATTATTCTGTATTTCCGTTGCACCTTCCAATACGATCATCTCTTTGATGTTGGCAAATCATTGGGATAGTTAAACTTATGCATCTAAAACTACATTTTAGTGGGACCGAAGTTTGCTTTTCTACTGCAGAGGAAGACAACATTGATGACTTCATGGCATGGGTGTTTCCCTTTGTTCAGAAGGTTCATCTCTGTGCCTGCTACTTAAATCTAGTCTGAATGTAACAGTGAATATAATGGAAATGCTATAAGATGAGACAGTTATATTTTACCTTAAACGTGAACAAAAATAAAGAGAATGAATAGTTCTGGATCCAGCATATAAGTTGAAAAGCAAGATTACATACTTTTCATTGATTTCAAACCATATAATGGATATCTAGTATCACCCTAGAACAGCCCTTTTTCAGTTTTTCCTAAAAAATCTAGATCCTAGAAAGATGGCAGCATTTGCATTTTGTGAAAACCATTCCACATCATCAGCATTGAATGTAGTCGACATGGAAAACCAAGCAAGCCTAGCTTATGTGACGTTGGATGGTTCATTTTAGAACTTCAATTTAAATCACAACTACCTATTTTAATGGTTTGGGATTGGTGGTATAGCATAATGGCAGCATCCCTTGTCATATTCCTTAATTTTTTACAATCGATGTACCAAATTTTATGGAGTAGAATTTGTTCCTATATTGTTTTATATGCATCGTCATAGTGGATATGCCGACCTGTGCACCCTCAGCATTGACCACCAACATATGTGGGCATGCCCTTGGCATGCACTATGCACACCCTTAGCACAAAACTTAGATCCTTGATACAGACCAGACAGAAGCAAATTTATAGGGTAAATTGTGATGCCAACAGTTGTTCAGATAAAATTAAGCTTTGGCGTAGCCATTACTTACCATGATTACTGTTTATTATCAGACCTAATTTGCATTAATGCAATTATAAATTTGATGGAATTGTAACTTCTTAGTTTCTTAGCATATGTTATTTTAATTTGATCAGGGAAAGCTACAGGCTTCTGGATTCAGTTATACATTTCAAGCATTTGATCCTGTATTAAATCATCCTCTTTTCTCAGACTAGTGTTTCTTTGTCCTTTGCTTTTGCAGATATTCCTACTGAAGACACCTGTAAGTTCATCCATATAGTTGATTTGTGTTCTAATTGTGAACTGACATCTGTTTGTTTCACTTGCATCTTAGTGTGCTTCAATATTGGTAATATGCTTCCAAGTGTTACAAGCTTAGTTACTTCAAGCTATTATCATGCTACTCCAGCCTTGCTGGATACTTCGTTGGATTTCATAACATTGTCATTAAGATGGTCATGTTTCATGATTTATGGTGCAAGGGTCAGACAGATTGAAAGCTTATATAAACATATCTTGGTGTTACTTTTCAGTGATTTCAGGATTCCTCTTCTCTATGAAGTGTTTACCAATTTAGGTTTATGGAATACCTTCTAACTTAAAAATAAGGATTGAAATATCTGTAGTACTTGATGAAAATTTTCATCAGCAAATTTAAGGTAGGATAATGTGAAGTATTGTGGTTATAAATGACTTTGACTGTTGCCTGTTCTCATTGCCCCTATATTATACTAAGCCACATGATTGTGAGTTTAGACAACTGCGAATGCTATATGTCATCGTCATCTTACTGCACTTTCAAGCTTTGATAAACATCATGGACAATAACTTCATGATCCCAATACGTTGCTGTGAACTTGTCAATTTTCTGAGATGGTCCATTCATACTGGTTGCATTTTATTTATGATATCAGGTGAGGTCATTGCCCTAATACATCATTTGAAAATTGCATATAGACTCTTTTAAGTTAAGGCCCTAAAGCTTGAACTATTTATTTCCTTTTTGTAAGCTGATGATCATCACATCAACCATGCTGATTTATTTACTTATTTGAATAGTGAATGTTTTAGTTCTGCATGATTCACTAGATTCAACTTGCTACTCATGTAGGCACCAAATAGTTGCTTGTGGAATTGCACAAAACTCCTTTACATTCATATCTAATCATGTCAATGTTTTCTTCCTTGGGCTTTAATGCTAAAGTCCTGTTCTTGCTTTCAATAGATTGTTGATGTTAGGGTCCTATTGAAATATCTTTTTCTTTGGCATGCACATCAATTTCTGGAAATAGGACAAGTCTGATGACTATAACTACTCAAACTTGTACAGAATCTTGCTGTGGATCTCACAGTTGAGCATACAGAAAACCTTGGGTTGCGATACAATCACCTTCATCAAGAAACTGATGACATTTACCTGCCCCTTTCATTGTCAAATAACGAGCGGCTACTTTTAAGCCTTCAGAGCTATGTTCTCAGGCACAGAAATGCTTTAGATAAAGAGTGTCAGCTTTGTTTCACAAGCAGGTAGTCTAGAACATGCCAGTTACATTTTGTTCCAAATGCTGATTAATCTTTATACATTGTAATTGGTAAACATACTTGTTAGAGATTGTGTTCATCTGTTTCTGGAGTTTTTTTTGTATATTTACATATATTTTGGCAGAAAGGATGACTACCTTTTTTTATTTGCACTATTTCTTTTATCCTATGCTTCCCTTAGGTGTCATTGATTTAAGAGGACCAAATTGTCATTTTGTATTTATTGTGTTAACTTCTGAGACTTTACATTAGAAGTGTCAACGGGTTTTGGTTGAGATGAGGTATTAAGGACAGATAGTGCTGACCCAAAACTGATCTGATCCACCAACAGGTCAAAATTTCTTGACCTGAGCTTGTACATGTGGTTAATAAGTTAGGTTGGCTGGCTTTGATAAAATTTGCTTCAGAAAATAATCAGCATTAGATCAGGGTGAACCTTAAGGAAGCACATGTTTGATCCAAACCTGATTTTTGAAAGGATCAATTTTTTTTTAATTGGACCTTAACCCATAAACCCCAATGGCTTAGGTCTGGTTTGACAAATTATTTCATCCAATACAATGTAATTATTGTTCATTATAAACTGTTTATAAACTATCGTACAATTATTATGTTATGTGCAATGTCGAATGTGAAAAAAGTTGTTCATCAATTGCCAAAATCTCTATCCTAGAATTCTAGCTACTGTAATTTATAGATTGTTTTCTTTGTTCCAAATAGTGATCATTTAAAGTTTGGAACTGGGGTTGCAAGCAACATCCAAAATGTCAGAGGTTCTGGACGGAGAGTGGAAGTGGCAATAGTGATAACATCTGTGCAATCACAGTGTTGTCTGTGGAGATTGAACTATGCTACTTCACAGGTTTATATTTTTAAATGACTCTTATCTTACCACCTTTTATCCCTTCATTCCATTTAGCATTACAAAAATATTTCCTTGTGGAACTTAGTTTAACATTTTAATTAAAACCATTATCTGAATATTCAAAGTTGAAATGTATCTGTGTGGCTGATTTATTCAATGGAATTTGATTGGGACAGATTGCAAAGTCATTCATGCACCTGTATGTTAAACTATTTCATACATTTGAAATTCGAATTCTTGTTCTTAATTTTTAATTTTGAATTATTTCAGCATCTTAAAGCTGATAATTTCTAATAAACCAGTGGCAGTTACTGTGAAACATGAATTTGACATTTTGGTAAATATGATATTTAACTTTTATACAACGCTATGATTCTGACAACTATAAGTGGTGAAATTTAGTTCTATCAGTAAAACGAGTGATGGTGTAGCTTTAAAGTTATTAGGTTGATGATTGTTTATTTGGTTCGAGATTTTAACCTTTCAAGATAATTGATGTCTGCTTGGACACACATAGAAAGGAAATTTAACTTTCTGGGCAAGTCTTCTTTCATGAGTTAGGTCACTATACAATGTTATATTGTAAATCAAGGGCATGACCAGAGTAGAGATGACTGAGTTGAAACAGGTCTGTGAAAATTATAGACCCACCTAAAGAGGAGATCTTATAAAATTCACTATAATTTTTATTGTTCATTGGCTTGAAATATTTCACCATATCTTTCATCACACTTTTTTTCTTGGAACTCTTTCAGGAGCTTAAATATTTATAGATATTTGTTCTTATGTTCAACTATTTCTTGGAAACTAGGATTGGCCAATTGCCACATAGCATACTGAGAAATCTATGCTTATACTTGATTTGATTGAACTTTTATCCCATACAATTACAATATTCAAATTTTGTTCAGGTTATGTACTTCCAAGAATTCACACCCTTTTCAGTCTCTCAATCGTCGATTGATGCATTGACAAGCATAAATTGGCAAAATTATGGTTTAAGATTAAGGGAAATTATCATGGATGGAGATGGGAATGCAGTGCTTGAGTGGGTGGACATGCCATCATTTGGCTACATGGATATTGCCATCCATTGTTACCATCAAAGATATCCAATTTAGGATGTATTGTTCTTGTCAGGTCATACTTCTTAGGATCTTCATTATTTTACAAGCTCATCCTGCTATTTGAGCAAAATTTTCCTTAACCTATTAAATAAAATTGAGACTCGAGAACGCACTTTGGCTGATCGCAATCTCATCAAGAAAGCAGTTAAGATTGCCCTGGATGACTTGAAGGCAAAATATGCAGGCCTTCTTCTCAGCTTTCGTTCCGTCAAGGTATATCTCACCATCCTTCATCTAATCATGATGCTTTATTGGTCTATATGAGTTTCTAGCATGCATTTCTGCTTCTAGCAAACATCAGATTTCCATATAATTCCTGTTAACTAATTACCAAGATTGTCGCTGCCAAGGCTGGACTTTGGGAGACCAGACATTCCTACTTTGAAATTTTGTAGCCAATTGTACTGATGATATGCCAAGTAGAACAAGATCCTTCTCATGAAAAGTACCATTCCACACATATATTGCATAGTTTTGTAGTTACATCTAACGACTTGAAAAAATACTAATGCAGCATTTTTTATATGTGAGCAAGCTCCCAGTGAGTCAAAACTGTACACTGACCTGACACGTTTACTTTTGAACGGGCTCCCTGTGAGTAAGTCCACTATTGCCAAGTTAAGATGGAAGTCCATCATATCAGTAGTTAGGTTTTGTGCAAACTTTCAGACAGGAAACATACTATCATATTGAGAATATCCATCTCATACATGTGAACACAACACCTGATTGTTATCATCGCAATTGATGTCAAAATTAAGCAAATTTGGGGTTAGTCTGTTATTTTATACCTCCAAATAGGGCTGTCCACAGGCCAATTTGTTTGGTGTGGAGGAAAATTTTGGATCAAACTAAACCTGTTCATTTTTTCAGAATCTGAACTGAAACAAAATGAGTTGACAATGAACACCTAACAGAAATTATTTTGTTCCAATGTGTTAAGGCCCCAAATACTTGGGGCTCATGGCTTTGTTGTTGTTGTACTATATTTGTGTTAAGGATAATATTTTACCTGTCATAAAATTACATAGAATAGGTTACATTCGTAAGTATAAAATTAGTTGCATTCATGTACTATGTTCTGTACGTAACTACAATGAATAAGTTGTGATGTCCCAGCTACTTGGTGCTGATTATATGGACTCTTATCTGCCTTTAAGCAGTATTTGGAGTAATTTTACTAGTTAATCATTGTTTCTTATAAAGTTTCCTTGGGTCTCTCTACATCTCCTCACAAGTTTTTGATCTTGGTACCAAACCTTATGCCTGTTGCTGGTTGGACTGGTGTCGACACAAGGAAACATTATACCGTAGAAGAGGGTTATCATTTTAATTAGCGATATTAGAACAGGGACAGCAAGAGAATCAGTTAATGCCAGCTAAAGCTCAGGATACATATATCCATAATTCTCTGTACAAGGCTTAAATACCTTAAAGAATCTATCATGTTCTCTGTTGCTTTGAATTGTGATTAACCAGTGGATGAGCACTTTAATCTTGTGACTTGAAGATTTTACTGATCCATGCCAAGAGGGAACCTAATTAAATGGCACAGAAGCAATAAAAACAATGAGATATGGGCTTGATTTATGAGCAGTTGGGTTAGATTTTGTTTTTGTTGTTGTTACAGCGGAGTTGAACTCAGGTTGCAATGGTAATGGGACCGATGTTGGAGGTCGTTGGGAATGCAAACAACCGAAAACAAGGAGCTTATTTGCATGCTTGACTTTTATTTTTTCATGTTACCTGAATCACTTATTCTCTTTCATTTGACCCCTTCTAATTGTTTACTGTATGTTACGTGGTTCTTACCGTTTCTTCAGATCCGCAATCACATTCCTGACCTTTCAAGAACAATTGCCGGTTTGATCTTGTCATCCAATGATCCGGAGTTCCATAGTGAATGTGCTTCCCTTCTCGGACTGCAATTCAATGATGCTTGCACCGAGGAGACAGTTGATTCTTGCATCAGGGAAAAGATTATTAGGATTATAGAAATGAATGATGGAAAGAAGAAGATAGAAAGGGGAAGTGCTCCCTGCCTTTTTGAATGTGAGGGCCACCTAAAAGAACATTGTCCAGAAGAAAAAGATGATGATTCTGACGAAGGTACGAGTTGAGTTCTCGTAAGTTTTAGGTGATTTGCTGTATCCAATTAAGATAAGCTTGTACATGTTATGAGTTATCATCTACTAATAACTTGATATAAATAGCTTCTACTTCCAGAATGAGGGATGCGGCGTCAAGCCAATAGATCAGATTACTACCAGAGCTCAAGTATTATACTCAATGAAGGACCTCATCTACAGCATTGTCTTATCATGGTGCTGGGATTTATTTCCACGTAAGGAATTTAAATGCACTTCCTCTTCCTTGTTTGGCTAGCTGAAGAGTATTAATGTAGCTTTTAGACTCAGTTGATATATCTTGGCAGGAAAATTGGGCTTTGGAACTCCTGCGCAACCTATAATTTGGCCACAATTATGGATACATGTTTAGGAATGAACTATTTTCCAGTTTCCATATTGCAGTAAATTTCGACATGGAGCTCAGAGCCAAAGATTGCATAGCAAAGAAGATCTGGATCTCTGATAGCTTAGTAACCTCTGTTGCTATCGTACGTATAACTGAGGCATGGCATAGACTTCACGTTCTTGCATGTAAGAAGCGTAGAGTCTGCTTGTTTGTACCCAGTTGTTAATTTGCTCATCACTCTTTTCTTCTCATACGCATGGTTTCACGTTCCCTGAGACAACAGCAATAGACGGCGATCCTGCATTCCACCATATCAATGATTAATCATGCGTATGAGAAGAAAAATAAATAGACTTCACGTTCTTGCATGTAAAGAAGCGTAGTCTGCTTGTTAGTACCAGTTGGTAATTGCTCATCACTTACATGCAAGAATGTGAAGTCTATTTATTTTTCTTCTCATACGCATGATTAATCATTGATACGGTGGAATGCAGGCTCGCCATCCATTCCTGTTGTTTCAGGGCAATGTTGACACTCCAGCAGTGGATTCATGAGCGACAAACATCCTTGTTCCTCCAAAGAGCTCAAAACTATTAACCCAGATCTTCCACGATGCACTGATGATCCCAGGACAGACATGAGACACCCAGTCGGTGTCTTAGTCTTAATTAACAACGATACAGCAATCGGAAAACAGCTTGATGAAGTATTAACATTTTTTTTCCCAGTAAAATGATTTTGCAGTCATCAGACGAGCACTGGAAACCGCAGCAGCCTGATATAAATGGACCGGTTTCGTTATGCACACTGTTAAAATGGATTTGCCTTTTGAGTGTAGTGTTTTGTCGATAGAAATATAGGAATCTAAAACCAAAAAAAAAAGCTCCCCGGGCCGCAATCTGACATAAATGGACAGGTTGGCAATGTATTAAAATATTTATTTAATTGAAACAGCATCGTTAGTCATTGATTAACAGTTATATAGATTATAAAGATAATTAAAATGTCTCAGCCCGGGGACCTCTAGTGTGTGAGACCAGCATGATGACCAACTACACCACCCAGATAGAAATTTAATCCTTAAGATTCAAACCGAGGACCTCTAGTGTGTGAGACGTGATGGCACGGGTTTGAACCGGGGACCTCTAGTGTGTGAGACTAGCGTGATGACCAACTACACCACCCAGACACAAACTTGTGTATTTGAGACTGGGTTCGAACCGACGACCTCTAGTGTGTGAGACTAGCGTGATGACCAACTACACCACCCAGACACAAACTTGTGTATTTGAGACTGGGTTCGAACCGACGACCTCTAGTGTGTGAGACTAGCGTGATGACCAACTACACCACCTAAACACAAATTTGTGCTTAATTTTTAATTAAAATAGTTTTAGGGGACCTCTAGTGTGTGAGACTAGCGTGATGACCAACTACACCACCCAGACACAAACTTGTGTATTTGAGACTGGGTTCGAACCGACGACCTCTAGTGTGTGAGACTAGCGTGATGACCAACTACACCACCTAAACACAAATTTGTGCTTAATTTTTAATTAAAATAGTTTTATTAGTTATTGATTAACAGTTATATAGATTATAAAAATATCTGAGCCCGGGTTCAAACAATCGGGGACCTCTAGTGTGTAAGACTAGCGTGATGACCAACTACACCACCCAGACACAAACTTGTGCTTAATTTTTAATTAAAACAGTTTTATTAGTCATTGATTAACAATTATATAGATTATAAAAATATCGGAGCCCGAGTTCGAATCGGAGACCTCTAGTGTGTGAGACTAGCATGATGACCAACTACACCACCCAGACACAAACTTGTGCTTAATTTTTAATTAAAACAGTTTTATTAGTCATTGATTAACAGTTATATAGATTATAAAAATGTCTGAGCCCAGGTTTGAACCGGGGACCGGGGACCTCTTGTGTGTGAGTAGCGTAGTGACCAACTACACCACCCAGACACAAACTTAAATTTTTAATTTAAAAAGTTATATATATTATAAAAATGTCTAAGCCCAAGTTCGAACCGAGGACCTCTAGTGTGTGAGACTAGCGTGATGACCAACTACACCACCCAGACACAAACTTATGCTTAATTTTTAATTAAAATAGTTTTATTAGTCATTGATTAACAGTTATATAGATTATAAAAATGT
>LVTN01000408.1:50488-98492 GCA_001649415.1 Musa itinerans
AATTTTATTAGTCATTGATTAACAGTTATATAGATTATAAAAATGTTTGAGTCCGGGTTCGAACCGGGAACACAAACTTATGCTTAATTTTTAATTAAAATAATTTTCAAACTTATGCTTAATTTTTAATTAAAATAATTTTCAAACTTATGCTTAATTTTTAATTAAAATAATTTTCAAACTTATGCTTAATTTTTAATTAAAATAATTTTCAAACTTATGCTTAATTTTTAATTAAAATAATTTTCAAACTTATGCTTAATTTTTAATTAAAATAATTTTCAAACTTATGCTTAATTTTTAATTAAAATAATTTTCAAACTTATGCTTAATTTTTAATTAAAATAATTTTCAAACTTATGCTTAATTTTTAATTAAAATAATTTTCAAACTTATGCTTAATTTTTAATTAAAATAATTTTCAAACTTATGCTTAATTTTTAATTAAAATAATTTTCAAACTTATGCTTAATTTTTAATTAAAATAATTTTCAAACTTATGCTTAATTTTTAATTAAAATAATTTTCAAACTTATGCTTAATTTTTAATTAAAATAATTTTCAAACTTATGCTTAATTAACTACACCACCCAGACACAAACTTATGCTTAATTTTTAATTAAAACAGTTTTATTAGTCATTGATTAACAATTATATAGATTATAAAAATATCTGAGCCTGAGTTCGAATCAAGGACTACTAGTGTGTGAGACTAGCATGATGACCAACTACACCACCCAGACACAAACTTGTGCTTAATTTTTAATTAAAACAGTTTTATTAGTCATTGATTAACAATTATATAGATTATAAAAATATCTGAGCCTGAGTTCGAATCAAGGACTACTAGTGTGTGAGACTAGCATGATGACCAACTACACCACCCAGACACAAACTTGTGCTTAATTTTTAATTAAAACAGTTTTATTAGTCATTGATTAACAATTATATAGATTATAAAAATATCTGAGCCTGAGTTCGAATCAAGGACTACTAGTGTGTGAGACTAGCATGATGACCAACTACACCACCCAGACACAAACTTGTGCTTAATTTTTAATTAAAACAGTTTTATTAGTCATTGATTAACAATTATATAGATTATAAAAATATCTGAGCCTGAGTTCGAATCAAGGACTACTAGTGTGTGAGACTAGCATGATGACCAACTACACCACCCAGACACAAACTTGTGCTTAATTTTTAATTAAAACAGTTTTATTAGTCATTGATTAACAATTATATAGATTATAAAAATATCTGAGCCTGAGTTCGAATCAAGGACTACTAGTGTGTGAGACTAGCATGATGACCAACTACACCACCCAGACACAAACTTGTGCTTAATTTTTAATTAAAACAGTTTTATTAGTCATTGATTAACAATTATATAGATTATAAAAATATCTGAGCCTGAGTTCGAATCAAGGACTACTAGTGTGTGAGACTAGCATGATGACCAACTACACCACCCAGACACAAACTTGTGCTTAATTTTTAATTAAAACAGTTTTATTAGTCATTGATTAACAATTATATAGATTATAAAAATATCTGAGCCTGAGTTCGAATCAAGGACTACTAGTGTGTGAGACTAGCATGATGACCAACTACACCACCCAGACACAAACTTGTGCTTAATTTTTAATTAAAACAGTTTTATTAGTCATTGATTAACAATTATATAGATTATAAAAATGTCTGAGCCCGGGGACCTCTAGTGTGTGAGACGTATGTGAGACTAAAGTGATGACCAACTACACCACCCAGACACAAACTTGTGCTTAATTTTTAATTAAAACAGTTTTATTAGTCATTGATTAATAGTTATATAGATTATAAAAATGTCTAAGTCCGGGTTCGAACCGGGAACCTCTAGTGTGTGAGACTAGCGTGATGACCAACTACACCACCCAGACACAAACTTGTGCTTAATTTTTAATTAAAACAGTTTTATTAGTCATTGATTAATAGTTATATAGATTATAAAAATGTCTGAGCCCGAGTTCGAACCGAAGACCTCTAGTGTGTGAGACTAACGTGATGACACCCGAGTTTGAACCGAGGACCTCTAGTGTGTGAGACTAACGTGATGACCAACTACACCACCCAGACACAAACTTGTGTTTAATTTTTAATTAAAACAGTTTTATTAGTCATTGATTAACAGTTATATAGATTATAAAAATGTTTGAGTCCGGGTTCGAACCGGAACCTCTAGTGTGTGAGACTAACTACACCATCCAGACACAAACACGATTTTTAATTTTTTTGATAAATTTTTAAATATATTAAAACTACTATCTCGATTAATTAACCAAAGTTTTACGATGGGTTTGGTTCCATAGATCATGGATGCGCAAGACGTGGAAAAAATATATTTCGTGATCTTTAGACTTAATAATTATCATGAAATTAATTAAATTAAAAAAATATACATTGATCCATCAATATATGTTTTAAAAGAGGAAATCAAATTTACTGATAGATATTCAGATAGAATTTTAGGTTTTTTTTATCCCTTGATTCGACATATTATATTGCATATCCTCTATTAGTTGAATGGGGAGGAGTTAATTTTGAATTTATAGAGATAGAAAGAATATATTTATCAAGACATTAAATCAGAGTTAGAATTTATCTATTATAAAGACACGAGTCACATATTTTATTATTAATAGATATGATAATTCAAATTAAATTTATCTTTCTAATACATCAATAAGATTTAAATAATTTATTAATCATCATTAAATGTGATATGAAACCTAATGGTCAACTTGAGTAGTATTAATTTTGACATTCTCCACTTTACCCTTCTAACATAAATAAACTTCATGATTTAATAAATCATTAAACAAAAACTATTATGCCAAATCCTTTCACATAATTATCAAAGTCATATATCTTTAATAAGTATATTATTAATATGACTAATAGTAGTATCCAGAGTAAAAGGGGAAGACAAAGTTACCCTCCACCCGTTTATCCACATGGGTAAGGGTTAAGAGATTTCTAAATTAAAAATATGAAAAGAATGGGTCAATAGGAGAATTTATTCAATCATATAGTTTGGGTTCCTAGAATATGACACCCTTGTAGCAAACTATGTGGTTGTACTGAAAGACACACTTTTCCCTATTAGGCTCAGGCAAGCGGATCATTTATCATGAAGAGAATGAGCTTTAAAGAGAATAATTCGGAGTTCTTGTATAATGGAACCATATAGTACCTGACACAAGATAAATCTTCCAAAGAATAAAACTTTTTTCGAATAAGCCAATTCATTTGGGACCCTACGAATCCATTTATTTTCCAATTCAAAGATCAACCTTTTATCTCTATATTTTCATGTCGAGAATTCTTTGTAGACGAAGAAATGTCAAAGGGGCTTATTACTTCCCAAACAAATCCTCCTACATCTATATATAAACATCCGTTCATCAAGAATATGCAAGAAAAGCACTTTGAATTGTTGATTCATCATCAAAGATGGCTTAGAAGCAATAATCCATTATTTAATGAATCTTTCCTTTCTACTACTCTATCCGAGAGTTAAAAGCAAACGGTTATGAGCTGCCCTCGCTCCCTCACATGGAGAAAATGCTAAAGGGAGACTGTTAAAAATAGTTAGAGGTTATCTCCCTGTAGAATATTTCATAAAATATATTTCTCTTTTACGATCATGTATAAAAGTTTATCTCTAATATAATAAAAATGACGTTGACCTTTTTTTTACTATTCATGTCTGCACTTATATACATCGGGTTACTAATTTGGACGTTGGAGAGGTCGGGTTGAGAAACCTCTTTCGACCTCGATTTTCATGCAGGTGACACCTCAAGAGCTCGACATTTTCACCTTAAAGGCATCTTAAACAATCATATACATATGAGTCTAGATCATGTCAGGTTGACCAAGATATTAACGACATCTTCACTCATCATTTTGACGCTAGAAGAAAGGCACGATGTCATAGAAATGACCATCAATTGACCCTCTCAATGAGCGAAAAGGCTTTGCCCTCAATCCATAGTACTTTCACCCAAGGGGATAGCAACCACCCTTTTCGCACATAGGCGCATCCACCTCGATGCAAACGTCGATGTAATATAGGCATTTATTTAATGACTCAACTCTCTCACCCTCAAGGATAACCTCAAGCCACTTGCTCGTTCCCACTGATGTATTCTTAAATCTCACTCGAAAAGTATATACACTAACAAATATGATACAAGTTGTTGCTCCACTTTTACCCCAATTAACCCAACAAGCAGTGTCACCAGCTCAATCGCCATCATTGACTCCACCACGATTGGCACCCGTCGAGGTTCCCCCGACCTGACATAATGTTGACATCCCAAGAGCTCCCAAGACCCGTCAAACTATCAGTCCAAGGGGCACTTTGGTCCATAATCATGGAATTCAGTGGACTACACCATCACTTTACTTTGCCTGAATCTGAGGCCCAATCGACGGAGGATTCCTTATAAATCCAACTACAGTAGATGGACTGACATTTGGAGGAGATACGATGAGAGTTCTAATAATCAAAAGAGAAAGTGATGATTGACCCCATCTTGAGTCGATCGTTGTTCACCAAAAAAATCTATGAGGAATCAATTCCAGTGAACTTTCGCCATCAGTCATTGAAGACGTTCGATGGCAATGCTGATTCGATGGAGCACATTATAGTTTTTCGTGCCCAAATATCATTGTATGATACTTTGGACGCACTGATGTGTCATGCCTTCCCGACCACGTTAAGAGGCTCAGCACAAGAATGATATGTCCACCTAAAACCACTTTCCATTAGTTCTTTTGCCTTGCTCATGAAAGAGTTTGAACTTCACTTCCTCGGGAATATAAGCTTGTGGCCATCAATGACAACACTTATCAAACTCCGATAGGGGGAGGAAGAAATACTCACAGACTTCGTCGCTTGATTCGTGAGTGAGATTTAAGACGTGCTAGATGTCCATCTGTCACTCATAATATAGACCTTTATGATGGGACTAAAGCCCTCTTGTCTCTTCCAATCGTTGATAGAGAGACCATCGACAATTTACCAAAGGCACTTCAAAGGGCCAATTAATATATCACCACCGAGGTAATCAGGTAAGTATCAGGAGTTACACAAGAAGTTAAAGCAAGAGTAGCCATAATCAATCTTGACCCCGAGGTCACTATAGCGAAAGAGAAACAAATGACCTAAGTTACCTCACCCAAGGTCCAAGTTGACCCTCCTAAATTTGACTAGAATTGAAGTTTTTTGTAGATAAAAGAGAATGAGCTCTTGAAAGACCCTTACTCGATAAAAACCCTATTGGCGAAAAGAGATAAGTCCAAATATTACTCGTTTCACGGGGATTATGATCATGACACAGAGGATTGTCATGACTTTAAAGCACAAATTAAAGAACTCATACATCGAGAACACCTTGAGTAGTTCATCCAAAAGCATCGAGAACCCTCACCTCGACCTCAAGGGTTGGTGGAAAGATAGATTGATGTTATCATTAGTGAACCTGCCTCTAAGGGAGATAACTCCTTGAGTCGTAAGGCTTATGCCTAAATTATCATTAAAAAGCACCCGAGAATGAAAGACGATTTAGAGATAACCTTTAAGGAGGAAGAAACAAAGTATCTTGACCTGAATCGTGACGATACTTAGATAATTTTTGTATTGATGATAAACGCTCGGGTGAAGAGGATCGTGATTGACATAGATAGCTCTATTAATGCCCTCTACTTTGATGCTTTTTAAAAACTCAAGCTATCAACTAATGACCTTACTCCTATGACTTCTTTATTGACGGGATTCACTAGTGACTCTATCTTGCCTCTTGAGATCATGAACCTACATACACATTCGGAGACAAGGCTTGCTCCAAAACAATACTAGGTAAATTCATGATAGTGGATATCCCCTCGGCATATAATGTGATTATAGATCGATCAACACCAAACAGACTGAGGGCGTTAGTGTCAAACTACTATAACATAAAATTCCCAACGAGGATCGACATTAGACAGCTGAGAAGTAACCCAAGGGAGTCGCTCCATTGCTACCTGATGACGATCTCCCTACCAAAGAAGGACCAACCCGAGATGCCACTTATGGACCACCGAGACCTCGCCAAGTTCATCTCATGTCTTGAGTTGGTGGAGTCACTAATTGAAACACCCCTAGAAAAGCCCTGGTGCTTCAAAAAGTTGAAATCAAACACCCAACTAGATCTCGAGGTATACTAGCGGCAAATTAGAAAAGGCCATATCAAGTTATCGATGTCATCCAAAACGGAACCTATTGCCTCAAGACAATATAAGGGGTGGTGCCTTCAAAAGCATGACATATTATAAACTTAAAAATATTCTACCCGTAAGGCATTCCCCGAGGCTAAGTTAGGGTGACTATGCCCCGAGCATTAAGCCTTAATCTGCCATGTCTTTGGCGCTACTTGCAAAGACATTTAGTATATATATATATATATATATATATATATATATATATATACACCAACTCTATCGGGCCTCTACATCCAAAATGAGATGACCTACTAAGGTAAAGACAGGTCAAGTGGACAAAGTCGATGATGTAGCAAGGAAAAGACAAAAGGGTTAAGTAGGCATACTAAATGACTCAATAAAGACCAACACCTCATAAGACAAGACAAGACAAGAATCGTCTCCTTTAAAAACCTCACAACTTATTCGACAAGCTTAGAGTTGCATCGAACCCAGCTCTTGGTGAGACATCGCTCGACATCTTCTAATTACCTCTTCGAGAGTTGGGTTCGATAAGGTATAATAAGAACTTGACCCACGTAATAAGAACCCTCCCACGACAAGAGACACAAGATAAAATGTGCTCGAGTCACACAAGATGAGAAAACATGATCTCGATAAGAAAAAAATTTACTATAATAGGAGGTATAAGGCGAGATGTGTCCAAGGCACATGAGTCGTAAAAACCCGACCCCAATAAAAACAAGTATGCTACAGTGGTAAACACAAGGAAAAGAATATCTAAAGCAAAGAGGTAGAGCGTTGACCTCTTCTTTACTCAAGGTGGGTAAACCATTATCCAACGTAACCCGTTAGCCTGAAAATTCATAAATAAATAAATAAATAAATAGATAAAGGAGGAAGAAAAGAGAGAGACACCTGACAGAAATTGAGCCTCCACATAAGAAAATAGATGCAGAAAATTGATGGCTCCAATGCAAAAACATGATCAATCTGCTGCGTCGAAATCGTCTGACTTCCCTCTGAAGAGGCTCGCCTGCAAGGTATCAAAGGGCTTCCCCTTTGGCAATCGCGTCAGTTGCTCAAGCAACCACCTGAAGAGCCCCTGAAGCAGCACTCATCGCTACTGCCGATGTCATCTCACTGTCGCCCCTCATTTCCATCCCATGGAAGCCTAAGAGAGGTCGAGAAAGGCAGAGAGATCGGGAAACTCGACCCTGCCTCCGCCGGAGGCATGGGGGTCGGAAGCCCGGTAGACGACAGTTGTTCTTTTCCAGACTCACGGCAACGTTACAAGGATCTATGACTAGTCCGCTAAATTGATGAGATGAATCCGGCCTCCATATTTATAAACACAAACCGAAATGTGCCAGATTTCATCAAAAACCCTAAAAATCAAAGCGTGTATTACTGACAAAAGAGTAGATTAAGAGCATAAAACCAGGCATTTGTCACTGCAGCAAGAATCTGAGAAGTCCAGGAAACCAGATTTGATATCAAACAAACGGGAAGCTAATTATGATTCCTTTTCCCTCATCCAAATTCGAATCAAATGAGGTAGATAGATATTGCACCTTCTCTTTCTCGAGATTGGTTGGAGGGGGCGCCGGCGCTCGGATTAACCATGCGAGGAAGCTTTGCCCGAGGGATCAAAAAGCAAAAAGAAGCAGATATAGATTGGAAAACCACCCACGCAAGAATCAAGAAAGAGAGATCGGCAGGGGATTGGAAGACCTCAGTAGCAAGGAATTCGTCGTCGCCGGGGGGTGCCAAAGAAACGCTATCAGCGGAGGCCCTTCGGGGTTTACGATTTATAGGGTCGTCAAGCCGGTAGAAACAATTCGGACGTTCCAAGTATCAAAACCGTCCATCACACCTCAAGATTTGTGGACTAACCTGATAAGTGGAGATGTATAATTTTTCGCTGTGACGATGGATGTAAATCCAGATATAAGGGACCGACCGGACCCGCCAGTCCGACCGGAAAACCCGTGAACCGGTCCGGTGACCACAGATCAGCTTGATTATTAATCATTTAGATGTTGATGACTCTGAGATATAGTCTATTATTATTATATCAAAATCCGAACTCGGATCAGATTCCACGTATAGTAGTATTTATATGTGTTATATTGTTACGTAATAAATTAACATTATGTATTTAATTATATAGGCCAAACAATTCCTCTGGTTCTAAGGCTCCCATGATTGTTATCCTCTGGCTATCTTCAATTAACTAAAACGAACTTAAGAAGGGCACCAACAAATTACACAAATAAGTTTGTGATCATGTCTTTGTTATCTTAATAGCCTTAGGAAAAGATCAAATATTAATGACCTTATAAATGGAAATTATAGTTTTATGTTTTTTGGTTATTGAGAAGTTAGCTTCATGCCATTCAGAGCCAGAAACAGAACAATGGGCACAATTAATCTTTTTTTTTTTTGAATCGGCTGTGATAATCCTTTCACATTATCTCTCATGTCCCTAATTCACTCAGTAGTGGCATTCAAATCACCCATTTCTAAGTCATCTGTGAGCTTCATATACATCATTTGATGCAATGAAATTTTTTTCATTTTGAAAAATAACATTTTTCACACTCATAAAAGCTAAATACAAGAGCTCAACAGATTCACACTCATAAAAGCTAGCAAAAGCCTTTTCCACAATGTTTGAACCTCAAAGGATCACTACCAAAATAAAATCAACCAGAAAAGATCCATTTGAGCCAAAGAACACATGCAAAAAAAGGAGACAGAAAGAATTCATCCATTGAAAAGAAATAAATAACCCATAAACTCTGAATGATTATTAGTGTACATAAACACAAATGGGTAAGAAAGAATAAATTGAACATACGCAGAGAAAATTGTTAGGATTCCAAGTATGCTTTATCTCCCATATTCCATCTTCTAGATCAAGAAAATTAGTTCAGTTAGCAACTTGCAGACTAGTTATTCATTTGCTGGTGAATTTTTTTGATCATATGAAGCATATCTTCCACTTCTAATTGTAAATTGATCCACAATGAGAACTTATCAGGTGACGCTCAATCAATCTTGTGATAGATGAAGAGAAGCAGAGGACTTTGCAATTTTGACAAAAGTAGTTACAGTTTTCACAGAGGTCACACGATCTGGATCCGATTTCATGGAATGCAATGTATGGCAGGTGAGAATTAAGTATGTGAGCATTTCAAATGAAGAATGAGTTTAAGAACCTTGAATGTTCGCATCATTGTCGGAGACCACTTCGATTGGTGTCACAGAAGAGCAATCAAATTGATCTGACTTTGAACATCCATTTCCAGCATCATCCTCGTGGCTGGCATTAGTTTGCAAAGTTAAACATGAATCAAGAAGAAGATAGATACTGAAAAGACTTTCTAAAAGTAACACAAGAATGGAGTCTTTACCTTAGAACTGAATGAGCAAATGAAGGCTGTCGATCACAGTCAAGATTGATATCAGCTAAAAGTTCCGAAAAGGAGAAATCACTATTCAAGATGTCTAAATCTGGAAGATCAAGTTCAAAGTTCCCAGACATTTCCCCTTCAGTTGAAGGTGTCAAACTGTCAACAGCAACTGGTTCTTCTGAACTTGTCTCGATGTCAGGGTTATCAAAGTCTAATTTCCCTTTTATATGCCCCCTTTTGCTCTTTGAATTTAGATTGTAGGGTGAAGAAATATGGTAGCTTCTCTCGACAGCACAACACCCTGCATGTTTTATAGGGCTGACTATGATAGTTTCTGAAGCAAATGTGGAGCAATTGAATGGAACAATTTGCTGCTTAGAGTTGCCACCATCAGTGATCGCTAAAGGTGTATTGTCCGATCGGGAATCTGATTCATGAGATTGAGATTGGAGTGCTTGTGGAGGTGTTCTGGGGGAGGAATCGACCTGGCAATCAGATGGTTGATTGAACAAGCCTTTTCCCACAGAGAAACCTCGAACTGGAGGCTTATTTGTCGGAAAATTAGTTGGTGTTGACTCGGAAGCTGAAATATCAACCTTTTTAAAAGTTCTCATGGCCACTGTTTCTTGAGAGGACAATGCAACATCTGAAGGTGCAAGGAAAATATAAATTCTTGTGAACAAGAACATTGTAAAGTGTACATAAGTGCTCTTAAAAATGATGTTACCACCTCCAGTTGCAGATGATGCAGCAGGTGATTGAGTACGCTGTTTCTTCGGTTCTAGAGGAAAGTTCATAGACATCTTCAAGGCCTTTCTCTTGCTGCCATTCGAAGAAGACGACTTCAAGGCCTTTCTCTTGCTGCCATTTGAAGAACTAGGCATCGGTGATGAGTTGTTAGCTTCTAATTTGTGAGGAAGCTTGATGGATGGTTGTGCATACTTCACGACTGGTGTTCTATTTACTGTATGACATGCACATGAAACAACCATCAAGAGCATTTCAGTGAAATCATACATTTCAAAGTGATAACAATTCCAAACAGGCTCTCATGAAGCAGACAATGGCATAAATGGATCCATTTCAAAATTTGAAATGCCAAATTCATCCATTACATCCACGATTTTTCCCCAATTTGAGGAGGCAGCAATAGAATAAATGGCCCTCTAGGAGATCCAAACAAACTCAAAAAAGATTGACTTCATTACTCTATAAAGATTGAAAGATGGACCTATGTCATGCACAAAAAAACATTTGAAAAGGGACAAATGTACGGATCAAATTTGAGGAGTCACAATCATCACTTTTTAATTTCTCAATAAGACACCAAAAGATTATTGTCATTGCTATTGTCAATTCATAAAAAAAAGGCTCCCATCAATAAGAGGGGTTTGGGGAGATGCAGAGGCCTCCATCAATACGAGATCTAAGGATACTCAATGTATATGTGCAGTTTTACCTCTAAATATAGAGAGTCTATTTCTGTAACTCGAATTGGTCTCTCATGCCAAAAAAGAGCAGCCTTACCATTGTACCAAGGTTTGCTCTCAACAGTAGACCATGAATTGGCTATTGCCAATTCGTCAACATGTCGATTAACCTTTATATTTCAACTGATAGACCTAAATTGACCCAACTTCTAGCATTTATACACTCGTACATCTCTCGTGAACATCGATTGGTGCCATGTATATCTCAAATAATGCAGACCTATATCTTCCTTGCTGTATTTACCGTTTCTTAGGAGCAAAACAGCGAACAGTTGAATAGCATCGGTGACAAACAACAGGAGATGAATATGGAGAGATTTGGAGCCCGAGGTTATGTACCTGGAGGGGATCCGCGGGTGCCGGAGTACAATGCGGGGAGGATCGGGGTCAAGGGGACGGCCACGAACTGGGAAGGGAGGAGAGGTTGCGGGGGGCGATGTGCGTGCCCAGTGGAGTGGTACACCCGCAGCACCTCCTGCATCCCCTGCAGCGCCATCTCCACCCTCCGCCTCTCCTCATCCAACACCACCCGCTGTTCCTTGAGGCTGATGTACTCGTCCAGCATCTCGTCCAGTCCCATCAACCCCTTCGGCACCTGCACCGCCCACCCGAGCTTAGTGGTACCACGGCAAGACGACAAATAAGGCAAGGAGAGATGGGCGAGAAACGGTACCTCTTTGACCTTGGTCTTGGAGAAGAGATCGGAGGTTTCGGAGCGGAATGCGGCGAGGGTGGCGGTGAAGTGGTGGTCGGCGAGGTATCGGTCGACGATAAAGGCGATCTGGACGGGGGTGATCCTCCCGTTGCCGAGATTCTCCGGCTTCCTGTGTTTGCCGCCGCCGTGCTTGGCCATCGCTGGCTATCTGCTGATACGACGGGAGACGAGCCCATCACGAGGGATCGAGAGGTATATATGTGGGAGCAGTGGGTTAAAAGAGGAGGGAAAGAGTAGGAGAGAAGGGAGGAGAGGGGGAGAGTGGGAATATGGAAGGCGGAGATGATGGAAAGAGCGGGAGCGTCCCAAATTTAAAACGTCTTATGGGGGGACGACGCAACCCACATTAAGAGACGTTGGTTCATCCACAAATACACAATAATATTATTTTGTATTGTTGGGGCAAAGACATGAAACGAATTTAAATATAAAAATAAAAAGAAAGTCGAATAAAAATAAGTCTTATTGATATCACTTGCATTATATATTATAATGCAAATAGAATTCGGATAGATTTTTTTCATTATTTTCATAAATACAACAAAAGGTTGGATACAATTTATGTCATAATAACATAGTGTAGAATTTAAACTCATCAGTAGAATTTAAACTATGAGGGGTGTATTCTCATCTTTTATGATTGGATGACATTTAATATTCCAGCTGCAATGTATACCGATATTTTTTTTTTGATAGTATTATAAGTAATAGAGAAAGCGATAACACGAGCATTGCATCATTGACTCGCCTAATCGTGAGCCGCCACTTAGAGTCGACACGTGCGCAAGCTTGCGTCGCCCCCTCACATAACCATCGAATGAAGCACGATCTCCAAGGAAATCACACAAGTCAACCATCAATGCATGACAACCAAGCCCATCCTCTTAGCTTCTCCCTCGATTGCATCATCGGATGCCAGTGACCTATCACTCTTGGCCATGATTTTGGAGAGACTCGCACACTTAATCACAGGGAGCATTAATCCAAGACGGTATGGCCCAAACTTTCTCTCCATACGCTTGACACCAAGCCCCATATCCTGTCCATTTCAAGCGTTCTCTTGCCTTGACAAACAATGGGCCCTCAGTCATCCTTTCCTAACATAACAATTAAGAAGACATGTTCACTGGTCATTGATATGAATGAGCCCCTAACGATACAAGAGGCTCGAGAGAGGATGAGCGGTTGGCCACAGTCCACCGATGAATCAAGTATAAAAGCCATCTCCCGAAACCAAACAAGGCAAGGAAGCTCAACTTGAATTCTTCTGAGCCCTACTAAACCCCCTCCACTTACTCTACTAATTTAAGTGTCAAAAAATTTTGGTCGGATATCCCCCGATACTGACCGCTTGTTAAGGACCCCAGTGCATCTAAGGAGCACCTCGAGACGATACGGAGCACTTCCAAACAAGGCCATTGCGCTCATTGGGATGATCGCGGGTCAATCACCATGAGCCAACAACACTTCAAGAGTCAACCTATCACCCTAGCTTCCCACTCAAATCAGACCCACATAATTTGTGTGGGCTTCTTAAATAGGTTTGCACCTTCAGAACAATCAGACCATGTTGATTCTCCGATCAATGGCACCAAGGTAACAACATTAAGGTTAGACAAATCTTATATATTTTATTTAATTTTAATTTGCACCCATGAGATTGTAGTAGGATTTGGGTAATTATCCTAATTTGTTTGTTTAGTAGGATGGTGATGGGAAGTCTTTGAGGATATGTAACATCCTTCTACGTGCTAACCCTAACTCGGAGGCAAGAATATAGAGTCAAGTATTTGTATAAAACTATTACCCAAGTACGAAGATATACCATTCAAGACGCATGATAAGGATCCGGTAATTTGGTCAAAGTATTGCATTGTGTTTGCATATGACTCTCATCGATATGGTGGAAAGGGGAATTATTTTTATTGTTCGAATCTTAGTATCCTAAGTCATAATTTGTAAAAAAATAACTTGTAATACTGGCACACCCTTTTAAAACATAATTATTTTAATAGAATATTATTTTATAAAACTAATAATATTCTTACTAAAGTTAGACATTATTGATAATGTTGGATTTAAATTTTAGTATATTAAAAAAAGTTAAAAGAGAAATAGTGTATATATTACTATAATTAAGGATGTTAAGAACAACACTGTAAATGTGACAATATTTAGAGACATAATTATAATATTAAAATTTATTTTAGGAGAAGATATTTTTAATGTAATAAATGCTTATGTCCCTCATGTGAGGGAATGATCAAATCAAAAAAGAATTTCGATTTAGATGATATCATTCAAAAATTCAAAGTAAAAATGATTATATTATAAAAGGATAGTATAGGTATAACAATATACAAGGATCCTAAAAATAATATTATAAATGTAAACAGATTTAAAATTTGTTTTAGGAGAAGATATTTTTAATATTATAAGTATTGATATCCTTGAATGTTATTTATAAGCCTTCATGGTGTTTTCAATGATTAAATCAAAAGAAAATTTTGATTTAGATATTATTGTTCGAGAATCCAAAGTAAAAAGATTATATTATAAAAGATTTGAATGATAAGTAGTAAAAAAAATCATGAAGTTAATATAAGGCATAAGAATTATGTATAAGAATTATAAATTTATGTTACGTGAATATAGATTGATGATAATAAATATTTGTTATGAAAAATGAAAGAAGAGAAAAACAGTAGATTAAATTACTAAGACTAGATAGTGAAATTTTAAGAAACTAATGTAAGGATGTTTTAAGTGTATGAGTTTGGCTAACTAATTACTAGAATTTAGAATATCAAGAAATGATTTGATTGGCTAATCTATTTAACAAACTTTTGACATATTGATAAATTTCTAATGAGTATCGGAGGAGTTTTTAGTATTAATTTATAAGAATAAGGATAATTTTTAAAAACTATTTAAATTATTGAATAATTAACTCTATGAGTCGTAATATAGAACTTTAGGTGTGAAGAAGGTAATCATTCAAACTATTTATTTATAAAAATAATCTATAGACTATTTACTTAGATTCAAAAATCAATTTTATTTTATTTTGTGGTGATCAATACTCTTAGGGGATATTGGCATCGATGTCCGAGTCAACTCATTGTGGTCCAAACCTAAAGGTATAAGAGTATTCTTAGTGGCTCCTAAGTAGATCTGGAGTGGCTCCGAGGTGCCGTCGAGGAGGGGGGCTAAGCTTCCGAGGTATCGTTTGTACTAAGATCGATGTTAGAAGAAGTTTCCCAACATAATCCCTTTGACATTCAATTTAGTTCGAAGTCCTTTCTCGGATATAAGTTTTTCTTAAAAGGAGAGTTCCTCGGCATAGCACCGGGGGTTAACTGTTATACATCATTTGTAGAAGAGACAGCTTGCAACTACCCTAACATCCTCCTTGGGCGTTTTGTTTGTTAAGATCGTAAAGGCACTAAGAGGAGGGGGGGAGAGTGAATTAGTACTTTCAAAATAAAGTTTTGATTTGAAAATTTTTGATCAAAAAATACGTATTAGAAATGCATTTAACTTAAAATATAAGTAAAGATAGTGAGCAACTAAATCAGTTAATAATAGTAAAGAAAAGTATAAAAAAAATACAAACTAAATTTATAATGGTTCGGTCATCCCGACCTACGTCCACTCCTGATTCCTCTTCCCTCAAGGCAATCGACTTTCACTATCAATCTTCTTTTTAATGGGTGAAGATCAACTACTTTTGTTACAACTATTTTTTCTTTTTAGAAGAGAACCTTTACATCTCTCTTTTACAAGAAAACCATGCACCTCCTTAGTATGACCTCTGAACTCGAGGTGGAAATGACTCAATACTTTTCAAGAGAGTTTACATACTTTAAATCATAAGTTTTTATGCTTACACCAAGCAATCATGAGTGAGATATTTATAGACCCTAAATAACTTTAAAAATAGAGCCAAAAATTTAAATCCCTAGGTTTTTGGGATACTAGCGGTATTATTGTCGACGTCGGGTGATACTACCACTGAATAGAGCCCGGATATCTGGGCTCTAGTGGTACCACTACCAGCTTGGGTGGTACCACCATGCTACTGGGCAGTACTACCGTCAGGTTCCCGAAAAAGCACAAACAGTGATTTTTGGCTCTCAAGTGATACCACCACTTGAGCCTAGTAGTGTCATCGCCCAACCCAACCCAACCCTAGGTCACTGAATTAGCCTTCCAACAAGCCTAATTCGACCTTAGTTCAGGCCTAATGGGCTCTTAATCAAGTTGTCATGGTTGAAACCTTGGTTCTGAATAACTTCGATCAAGACATAATAACTCTAATTATAATCGTGAACCCTTCAGCATGTTGTCTGACATATCATCTATTCATTTGGCACTTTGTTTGAACCTTCAGTGCATCATCCTTTCCTTCGGCGTATTGCTCGATCTATTGGTATGTTGACCTTCCACGATATTCAATCTTCTTAGCGCAATACCTGATCCTTTTGGCCTAATACTCGAATTTCTGGCACGAAGTCTATCCTCCAACACGTCGACCCATCCTTCAGCCTAACATCCAATCTCTAATATGATGCTCTCCGACCCACCGTTTGATTCTTCTACTTCAACGATTTGTCTTTCAATGATTCAAGTCCATGATCAAAGTTTATCCTGCGTCACTTATATCAAATGTTTATTAATCCATAAACTCATCAATTGATTTCATCATGAAAATATGGGATTCAACATTGTCCACATGGGAGACAAGGGGGAGACAGACTCGAACCACCTCCCTTAGACTATTGTCCACGAGAGCGGACAGGTGGAGAGTGATTGAGATATTTTTTTCCATGCCAGCCTCCATGTGGTGACAAGTGTCAAATGGTGATTGATCTTCAATATGTTCCTTACCATTTGTCCCCTCCTCCCCAAGGCAAGCTTCAGGGCACATGTTGAAGGGTTCATAACATGATGTTCAATTCATCTAATAAGTTTGTCACCAAGATATATCTACTAAGGTGAAGTAGGGTCAAATGTGCTCGAGGTGTGTAAGTTGAAAAACTCGACACGCGCTAAGATAAATCTACTATGGTGGAAGCGTAGTGTCATGGACAAAGCTATAAATAAACTATTTAATATAATGCTTATGTATATCCGTGTCTTTTAATTTTATTCATGTTTTGCATAGCATATAAAGGGATGACAATAGGCTTGACAGTCCTATTTTGGTTGGCTTTGGTGGTCATTTTAGACTTGTAAATAAAGGTTATGTCATGTGGGCACTTATAAGGATATCGATCTGTAGTAGACCATCTTAGACCCTTTATTGTATAATCGTTCAGAGCTTGTGAAATCTATATTTATAATTTAAATTTCCTATAAAGTGTTTGTTAAAATGGTTGCTTATAGATCCTGAGTAAAATGTTTTTTCTAACCCATCTTCTCTTTTGTAGGTCATTGAGGGACAATAGGAGGTTTCAAGGAGATTGACCCTTTGTGAACGAATACACAAGGGTGTCGTGCGATTTAGGCAAAACCAGCTAAGTTTATGATAGTAACATCAAAGTGAGACAAGCATATATAGAAATAATTGGCATACAAACTTGGGGACCTAATGGAGCTGTGTTGAGGGTAGCCAACACGCACGACCATTTGGGGGAAATGGATATTGAGATATAAGGAAATGAGTCACTCAGGGAAGTGGACATCCAATCTTGGTATTTAGAGGAATAGCCGACCCTTTGTGTCAGAGGAACCACGAGGACAAGCGAGTTAGGAAGAATGCATTACGCACAAAGGTTGGAATGGCTAAGTTTGAGTTACGGCTCAACATTGGCAACCAAACTTGATGGTGCTCAAGGCAAGTAGGGTGCTTAGTAAAGGGTTAGACCATACAAAATGGGATGGATTACTCAATGACCGAAAGAGTTGTGCAAAGCTCACATAAGTGAGGAAAATTGCTAACTCAAATAATTCGGTCCTCATACAAGGGCTTGTATGCGGATGATAAAATATCTATGGTCATCTTAAGGCACCACGGAGAATTAAAACTTTCTCTTTGGTATAAGAATGATATGTCTATAGGAGGCTAAAGGGTGGAATAAGTTCAGTATATTGTTAAGCCTTGAGGGATGCGATGAGGACTGTATTGGCCCCATAGTCACAATCTAGCAAGTGCATTCATGGGGGTGAAACAATACACATTTTGCTCAGTAAGGTAGAGTAGCCTAAGGGGATGGTGGTTTTCAAAATTTCTAAAGAGAATGATGCAAAGAGAAAAGTTCCTTCAATGGAACAGATATTTATGAGGGATAAGTCTCAATTCTCCAAAGGGAGAATCATATTGAAGAGGGGGTATCTCAAGACAATAACTCTATAAAGCTCAACGGACTAAGCGAACAACAAGGAGTCATCGTATGATCTCATATGAGATACTGCGTTGGTGGATACATTACGAGATCAAGTGGGGAAGCGACTCAAGACAATACTAAATGAAGGCAAACTTGGAGCCGATATAGGGATTGGACTCAATGGAGGGCTGATCCGTGGAATGGTGGGCATGAGAGCCACCATCAACTCAATGCAAACTGAGGAGTGGAACAACTTGAGTGAAACTTAATGAAGTTCCTAAGCAGCATGAATAAAGTCAATATAGAAGATGAAACATGGAGCGGAGGCACGAAACTTTCCTTAGATAGAGGTCAAGAACATAAACTCTTATAAAGGCAAGAGCAAACTCATGTCATTCAATAAGTCCCTCATTCTAATGGAGCAAACTCATCCTATATTATGTTAAAGATGAATGGAGCTTCAATGCACATACACTTATCATGATGAAGCATCTGACGAAGGAACTAAGGTGACTTAACTTGCAGAGTTGAAGTTGGGGTCAGAAGGCCTTGACACGAGGCAAAAGAACATAGAGGCGGGTACTCTTGAATAATATGTCATGATGCTACAATTCGAGCTACCATGAAGGAAGTGGTACACAATATAAATTGTATTAGTGAGGGCAAAGGCCCATGATCCACATAATGGTACATTAATTTTAGTGAAGTCAGTAGACTTTGGGAGCTGCTAGGCAACAGACTGTCCTAGAGTTATACTTCGTCCGAGTGTGACCTGAGAGCGGGTGGACGAAGGTTGATTGCCAAAGGAGCGAACACAATCATAGGTAGTAGAGGGCCTACGATATGTTAGTAGAGGCCACACATGGAGATATCATAGTCTAAATTTATCCCATAATAATTATAATGCAATGAAGATATCACCAGTATGTGATATGATGTAGTGAATCATGGTGGAATAATTCAAGACAATACAATAGACATGTGACATATCTGATGAAGGATTGAGTCATATGAAGGTATGATCGAGAGCTACTATGAGCTCCACTAGAGATATCAAAGTCTGAATTTATCCCATAATAATCAAATGCAATGAAGATATCACCAGTATGTGATATGATGTAGTGAATCATGGTGGAATAATTCAAGACAATACAATAGACATGTGACATATCTGATGAAGGATTGAGTCATATGAAGGTATGAAGAGAGTTACTATGAGCTCCACTTTGATAAATAATGCGATGGTAAGAATAATTATATGTTTAAGGAGTAAATGTTATTATACAATAGAAGCGAGTATTCTATGCATACATCGAATTTTGCATCGAATGAAAGCCTTAGTCATCAGCATATTAGAGCTATGTACTATCGAGAGAGGAATTTTGAATGCAAGTACCAGTGAGTCTCATGGGAAGACTTGATCATAAAGGTATGATCGAAGCGGTTGAAGAGTTAGATTGCTCCAGAGCTCCATATTCACTTAAGGAAGCATAGTAAGTCAGAGGACAAGACCAAGTGAATGTTGCTACTAAGGAAGCTAAGGATAATAGAATTGATATGAGCCCTGCAACATGATAGCGAAGGTCATACATGAGACTTGTAATCTATTTCTCCATTAACTTAAGGGAATTGCTTGAAGAACATAGAGATATTAAAGCAAGTGGTCGAAAGGGCCAAGGAAGCGACGATGAGTCTAGAGGGACTCAGCTACCCAAAACTAAGAGTTGGTTAAAATAGAGGTGGACTCGGAGGAGTGTCACAATGGCGTAGAGGTTAATATATCGATCATGAAGAAATGAACATAGATATGACGCAACATATAATAGTGCCATGGGCATGGCAACGCCATAATGCTACAAAGGCAGGACTTTCGTGGAGTCATTGATCCCTTACTCTCAAGAAGGGAGAGTGTTAGTCGTGAAAAGAGCCGAGGAGGTGAGAAGATAGTACAATCCGAGAGGCAACCAAAACTATTAGAGACTTACTCCAATTTGGAGTGAAAACTTCTTGCATTCTAGAAGTTCGATGGCAATAAAAAGGTGAATCGTAGAAGCTAACTCGATGCAAGGAGTGTAAACATTTTGAGTGCTTTGGAATGTGAGTAAAGAGTAGGCGAAGGCTAATAACCAGCTTTATGCATGGAGTATAACTCTCAAGGATACATGTGAAGTTGAGTAAACTTTATCTTCTCAACCCTTAAGAAATTAGACGAAATCGAGTACTATAATTCTCTTATTTATCCTACAAAGGAGCTCTACATAGGTTTAAAGACCACTTAGCAGAAGATAATAGTTGTTAAATCATCACCAATGGTGATCGATGCTACTGAGAGTAGACTGTATGCTTTATTTCCTAATATAATGTCAATAAAAAGTAGAAGTGATGTAAAACCTACTTGGAAGTGATAAGTAAGTGGGATATGAATCGATAGGTGAATTTTTTATGAGAAAAAACCCCAAAAACCTTAAAGTTTGTGACGCGATGTTCATTTAAACTCAAACAAGCATCCATCCAATTTAAGTGACATGAGACATTTAAAAGACTAGTGCATAACAAGGATAATATTTTTCTTCATTTGAAAGATCCGCAATAACTAACAAGGATCAATATAACTCGACCAACTCCATACCAGAGTTAGAGTCATTAGCGAGTGATAATAGTTGTTAAATCATCACCAATGGTGATCGATGCTACTGAGAGTAGACTGTATGCTTTATTTCCTAATATAATGTCAATAAAAAGTAGAAGTGATGTAAAACCTACTTGGAAGTGATAAGTAAGTGGGATATGAATCGATAGGTGAATTTTTGATGAGGAAAAACCCCAAAAACCTTCTGTGACGCGATGTTCATTTAAACTCAAACAAGCATCCATCCAATTTAAGTGACATGAGACGTTTAAAAGACTAGTGCATAACAAGGATGATCTTTTCCTTCATTTGAAAGATCCGCAATAACTAACAATGATCAATATAACTCGACCGACTCCATACCAGAGTTAGAGTCATTAGCGAGTTGAAGCAGTATGATGGATAAAAGTTCGACTACTCAGCAATAACGACAAAGAGTAGTTGGAAGCCAAGAGACATGTTGTAACTAGAGCAGAATATTAAAGGCTAAGCAAAGGTGATGAGATGCCAAAGGTTTTGACGAGAACGTTGAAGGAATAAGTGGGAGAGAATGTCATCAATAAAGCTATAAATATAGTGTTCGATGTAATGCTCATGTATGTCTATGTTTTTTGGTTTTATTCATGCTTTACACATATAGAGGGTTGATAGTAGATTTAGTAGTATTATTTTGGTTGGCTTTGTGACAATTTTATGTTTATAAATGAAGTTTATATTATGTGAACACTAGCAGAGATATCGATATATGATGGACCATCTTGCACCAATTATTATATGACCATTTAGAACTTACGAAATATATATTTATAATTTATATTAATTATAAAATATTTATTGAGCTTATAAATCTCGAGTAAAATGCTTCCTCTACATATTAATTATCTTAACCGATAAAAATCTTATTATATTATGAAAGGATGCCGTGATCAGATATTACTTTTCGCCCCTTTGCCCGAGATGTAATTTTTGTATGAAATATGCTTCAAGATCGTATATTCTTTCATTCTTTCTCGAACATAACGAGCAAATGTACAAACTAAAATAAATAGGTGGACGGGGTGAGTATTAAACATTCCTAAATTAAGATTCAAGTTGGCTATTAATACACACGACTAAAGGTTACATCTCCCAGTCGGAGACGGCGTAGTCAATACCCGCGCCGAAGAAGCAGAAACGTGAGCCCGAGTGAGCGCTTCTCTTGACCTCTCCACGTCCCAACTCCTCTATTTCCGGAACACCTCTCCCACCCTCGCGGCAAAACCAGAACCAGTGAGAGAGAGAGAGAGGAGAGAGAGAGAAGCGACGGTTCCCGGACGCCAACGATCACCGTGAAGTTTCCCGGGGTTTTCTCCACCCCTCGCTCGCCACCTGCAATCCCTACTCCCTGCCACCCCCCTTGGTGCAACCGGCCATGGTGATGATCGCCGCCGGCGCCATTCCCTCGAGCGCAACCACCAACAACCCCATCGTCTCCGGCCCGACGAGGCGGCGGCTGCCGGAATTCACTGATCCGGAGAGGACCGTCGCGGACGACGAGGAAGACGAGGACGCCGACGCCCACGATCACGATCACGCGCCGGCTGCAGGACCCATCGGTGCAATGAAGCGTACCGTCTCGCGGAGGCTGCTGCTTAGGCATGGCAAGGGCGGCGGGGGGAGAAAGAACGCCTGGATGAGGCTGCTGCCGCTGGTTCTCCTCCTGGTCCTGGCTGCCACCGTGCTCTTAGGCACTGCACGCGTCGGTGTTTCTCATGAGAGGAAGGACGTGGTGGTGCAGATCGGCAACGTTCGTGACGAGTGGTCGAGTTGGACGCTGGAGAACACGAGCAGGATAAAGAGAAGGCCAAATCCTCCGGTATTCCGATTCTGCTTTCGTATCAGCCTACGCATATACATATGCTTGCATTTATGTTCTCTGCAATTAATGGAGTTGATGGCATTGGGTTATTAATGATCCTGGAATGCCAAGGGCATCACCATCACCATCGTTGCATCATTGATTTTAAGATGGTCTCTCTTCTATAAATATTTATTTTATTAACCTCTTAATCCTCAGCCCTTTCGAAATTACTCATTGTAGATAATTTCGTGGGATAATAAACTTTCTAGCATTGACTCTGAAGCTGTTCTTCTTTGTTCTGTCTACAGATTCCTGAAATATGGATGAATCCAAACAACAATGGTTACGAACAATGCATATCTCGTCCAAAGGGTGACTGCAGTAAGTTTTGCAATGCCGAGTAATTTTCTATTGTAATTTTGGAATTACTATTCTTCCTCGGTCAACGTTATCCATAACATTCGACGAAATGATCGTTATAGAGACGTGTAATGCGACGGCTGGTTATCTAATAGTCCATGCTAATGGAGGACTCAATCAGATGAGAATGGGAGTACGTCTTCTTCTTCTTCTTCTAAATTCGAGCTAAATGCTATGAGATTAATACTAAAAGAAAAAATCCGAGTTGCAGATAAGTGACATGGTTGCTATAGCAAAGCTAATGAACGCAACGCTCGTGGTGCCCCTCTTTCTCGAGTAAAATGCTTCGTCTACATATTAATTATCTTAATCGATAAAGATCTTATTATATTATGAAAGGATGCCGTGATCAGATATTACTTTTCGCCCCTTTGCCCGAGATGTAATTTTTGTATGAAATATGCTTCAAGATCGTATATTCTTTCATTCTTTCTCGAACATAACGAGCAAATGTACAAACTAAAATAAATAGGTGGACGGGGTGAGTATTAAACATTCCTAAATTAAGATTCAAGTTGGCTATTAATACACACGACTAAAGGTTACATCTCCCAGTCGGAGACGGCGTAGTCAATACCCGCGCCGAAGAAGCAGAAACGTGAGCCCGAGTGAGCGCTTCTCTTGACCTCTCCACGTCCCAACTCCTCTATTTCCGGAACACCTCTCCCACCCTCGCGGCAAAACCAGAACCAGTGAGAGAGAGAGAGAGGAGAGAGAGAGAAGCGACGGTTCCCGGACGCCAACGATCACCGTGAAGTTTCCCGGGGTTTTCTCCACCCCTCGCTCGCCACCTGCAATCCCTACTCCCTGCCACCCCCCTTGGTGCAACCGGCCATGGTGATGATCGCCGCCGGCGCCATTCCCTCGAGCGCAACCACCAACAACCCCATCGTCTCCGGCCCGACGAGGCGGCGGCTGCCGGAATTCACTGATCCGGAGAGGACCGTCGCGGACGACGAGGAAGACGAGGACGCCGACGCCCACGATCACGATCACGCGCCGGCTGCAGGACCCATCGGTGCAATGAAGCGTACCGTCTCGCGGAGGCTGCTGCTTAGGCATGGCAAGGGCGGCGGGGGGAGAAAGAACGCCTGGATGAGGCTGCTGCCGCTGGTTCTCCTCCTGGTCCTGGCTGCCACCGTGCTCTTAGGCACTGCACGCGTCGGTGTTTCTCATGAGAGGAAGGACGTGGTGGTGCAGATCGGCAACGTTCGTGACGAGTGGTCGAGTTGGACGCTGGAGAACACGAGCAGGATAAAGAGAAGGCCAAATCCTCCGGTATTCCGATTCTGCTTTCGTATCAGCCTACGCATATACATATGCTTGCATTTATGTTCTCTGCAATTAATGGAGTTGATGGCATTGGGTTATTAATGATCATGGAATGCCAAGGGCATCACCATCACCATCGTTGCATCATTGATTTTAAGATGGTCTCTCTTCTATAAATATTTATTTTATTAACCTCTTAATCCTCAGCCCTTTCGAAATTACTCATTGTAGATAATTTCGTGGGATAATAAACTTTCTAGCATTGACTCTGAAGCTGTTCTTCTTTGTTCTGTCTACAGATTCCTGAAATATGGATGAATCCAAACAACAATGGTTACGAACAATGCATATCTCGTCCAAAGGGTGACTGCAGTAAGTTTTGCAATGCCGAGTAATTTTCTATTGTAATTTTGGAATTACTATTCTTCCTCGGTCAACGTTATCCATAACATTCGACGAAATGATCGTTATAGAGACGTGTAATGCGACGGCTGGTTATCTAATAGTCCATGCTAATGGAGGACTCAATCAGATGAGAATGGGAGTACGTCTTCTTCTTCTTCTTCTAAATTCGAGCTAAATGCTATGAGATTAATACTAAAAGAAAAAATCCGAGTTGCAGATAAGTGACATGGTTGCTATAGCAAAGCTAATGAACGCAACGCTCGTGGTGCCCCTCTTAGACCACAAATCATTCTGGACAGATCCAAGGTACTCGAATGGATTTAGGAGCCTCTTTGTTGTTGGCATCACAGTCTCAGACGATTCTTTCCTGCTGAGCTCTGCAGTGAATTCAAAGACATATTTGATGTGAAGCATTTCAAGGAAGCTCTCAAAGGTGACATCGTGGTGGTCGACTCCCTCCCACGACAATACGCCAAGATCAAGCCGCTTCAGAGAGCTCCCATCTCGTGGTCCAAGGTCAAGTTGGTTTTACCCGGTAGGGGAATTCTTCTTCTTCTTCTTCCTTCTTCCACTGAAGGACACTTGCTCGTGTTGCAGGTTTCCTACTTCAGAAGCTTCGGTAGTATTTTGAACAGGCGCAAGGTGGTAGAGTTCACGCACACGGACTCGCGCCTCGCGAACAATGGCCTCCCGCCTTCCATTCAGAGACTCCGCTGCCGTGCCACCTACGAAGCACTTCGATACACACGAGACATCGAACGGATAGGACGGAGACTAGTTGACAGGTTGAGGAATGGCAGCAATCACTACATCGCACTCCATCTAAGGCAAGCTCTAAACAGCGTTTACGTCGACGTCGTCTTCGTCTTCGTCTTCGTTCGGGCACACAACTTAGAATGACGATGTTGCAGATACGAGAAGGACATGCTGTCGTTTACCGGCTGCAGCCACAACCTGTCTGCGGTGGAGGCGGAAGAGCTGAGAGTGATGAGGTACAGCGTGAGGCACTGGAAGGAGAAGGACATCGACAGCAGGGAGAAGCGAGTCCAAGGAGGGTGTCCGATGACACCGCGCGAAGCCGCCATGTTCCTCAAGGCGATGGGCTACCCTTCCGCCACCAGTGTCTACATCGTGGCCGGAGAAATCTACGGCGCCAACAGCATGGGCGCGTTGAAAGCAGAGTACCCGAACATCCACACCCACCGCAGCTTGGCATCCGCCGAGGAATTGGCGCCGCTGAAGATGTACCAGAACAGACTTGCCGCCCTCGACCACATCGTCGCCCTCAGGAGCGACGTGTTCGTGTACACCTACGACGGCAACATGGCCAAAGCGGTGCAGGGGCATCGAAGGTTGGAGGGGTTTCGGAAGACCATCAACCCGGACAGGTACGCGATGCCGTTGTGCTCCATCATGAGTTCGCCACCGAGCAGCTGTCTTCAGCCTGCAAATGTCTTCTCAGGCAGAGGCTAGTGAAGCTGATGGATCAGCTGGATTCGGGTGGAATAAGCTGGGGGAAGTTCCAGCAGCAGGTGAAGAGGGATCACGCAGACAGGCTCGGGGGGCCGTACGAGAGGAAGGTCCATCGAACACGACGACACGAGGAGTGCTTTTATGCCAACCCTCTTCCCGGTTGTTTGTGCACGAAGCAGTACAAAAGCAGGTAGGACGGAGGAGGAAGGGAAGGCAGTTCTGAGAAGCTCACGGGCTGTAAAGATGATGAAGCTCTCGAGTTGCCAACAGATGAATCCTGCAATCCAACAACGATCAGGTGTATAAAATACTCTACCAAATTTTGCTCACAGACTGTAGTTGTAATCTGCTGCAAGTAGGCTGAATTAAATCCTGATGATCCTAGAGAATTAGAGAAGGAGCAAACAAATCACAATGTTTTTGTTCTTGTTTTTTCTTTTGTGAGGAATGATTTCTTTCTGTGTAATCTAATTAATTCGATTGCAACCAATTGGCTCTGTAATTGCAGTCTGATGGAATGAAAAGGACTGCCTTTATCACTGTAGACATTATAAACACAGTTTCTGCATGTTATCAATATTTAGCAACATGATTCTAATCGACTGAATAATAGAGAAAATACGGCAATAAAAAAAAATCCAGCAGGATCACAAGTGGATACTAAGCAAAATATTTAGCTACAAGCTCTCATGCTGTTCCAGGATGAAACTAAGCAAAGCCTCAATTAAGATGAAAAGGTTCCAGTAATAAAACATGAATACTAATTAATGGCATGCAGGTCTGATTAAAACATGAGGCACTTCAAAATCCCAGACAGACTGGATATAGCCCCTTTAAAAGAGCCCTAAGTCACACTGTAATTGATATAACATATTATCCAAAGGGTAGCAAAGCAACAATTGAACCGCAGAATGTATAATCTTGAGCCTCCCCGGACCCTGCATTGGCGAGAGCCTCGTGCACCGAGTGTGCCCTTTTTTAATATATAATCTTGAGCAGACGGTCTATAACATTAAACATAGTAACTACAAGATGCACGACTAACCATACAGCATTCTGCAACTATTAAGTACAGACCACAGGAAGGAACCAGAGAACCAATAGCGGATCGACTCGAAACATCAACCCTCAACATTCATGATCAGCAGCATTACTGTTTACGCCATAGCAATTCAGATGGCGCTCATATTATGTCAGCAATCGATGCTTCTAAAACGTTGTTAGCATATGAAATCCAAAATGAAGAATACGTTATCGTATAACCATAAAAGGATCGTCTCAACTATATTAGTACAGAGAGTAACTCCTGTAAAACACATTAATCAAGACAAAATCTGAATCAGAGTTGGAAAAAGATTGTATTTCGAGATTACATTGAAAGACATACTAATACCTGACTGTATTGAACGCCAACATTGTTAGGCTGTTAACATATGGATTCTTTTGATTAAACTCACAAGACATGTCAGACATGTATCCGCTAATCTATGAGTCAGTTGTTTCTCAAACTCTCTAGTTATCCTATTCCAATACTCAACGACATGCTAAGATAAAAACTGGATCTTTTATCATTCTAAGGCTTCTTATGAACATAAATGTCAACATTTCACATTCTCACAACATTACAACTCAAGTGTTATATATTTTTCTCAATAAATTAATCTTCTCACACATACCCCTTATTTTCGTTTAATCTCCCTTCCAAATTAGTCATTTGGATGCTCATCACGTTCTTGTATCTGTGCCCATGTAGATTAGTGTGGTCATAAACTTTTAAAATTATTGTCCACGGATGAAGTAGCAGGAGAAAACAAGCAGAAAGCATCGATACTGATGATTCGGGAACAATTAATATAAGATGAGTAACCAAGTGAACGTAAGAGTCAGAGACAACAAGATGTAAAAGTCTCAAAGAATGAACTAGTAAAGCAGACAATCTGAACAAAATCACTCTGTCCTATGTTTATCCACTACTTGAAAAAATCACTCTAGTTGTTCATTATAGAAATCTATTGACAAGTCGTCATATGTTTGTTGATTAGGTCTACTGTAACCTTCTCACAAGAACTTAAATGAACTAAGAGAAAACTCGAAGTGTCTCCTCCGATAGAAGAAATATAAATTATCATAGGTAACACCACGGAACCAAATGTAATTGACAGAGCATAAGTGAAAAGTCGATTTTTCTTCATGCCTAAACCAGAAAGGATGCTTCTAATCCATCCCATACCAGAAAGTCAAAAAGGTCTTTATCAAAGAGTACTGTGAACATTGCTTACCATCAGATGCAAAGCACCATTGATTGGTAATACAATCATCAATTTCTCATGCTTAGATGCAACTAATTTTATACTAAGATTAATGAACACATCTGATACAAAGAACAACTTCTCCTCCCTTTTACACTAGATAGAACAACTTCTCCTCTCTAAAACACAAGGTTCTTACTTCAAAACAATAAAAGAATAAGCAATATTGTGCCCTAGATGCAGACGCCTCCTCAGGTCTCCTCGTCCGTCAATCCTGCTACCCTACTCTTACTAACATTAACAAACCAATTCCAACAAGCAACTCTCCTAAGCGATGTGATCTAATATACTTAAAACTTAAAAGAACATAAAGGCGAACGGTACTGTGCTAATCACAAGCTTCAAACAGGATAATATCCAGTTGGACTCATCCCGATCATCTAAATAACAATAGAAAAACATTGTGAGCAGAAAGCAGGAGAATCAAGAAGAAAGTAATGGCAAAATCGAATCAGAGATAGACCATTATTCATCATCATCATCATCATGATCAGGTGCGCGGCGATCATAGAAGGAATTAATTAGACGGGCCACAAATCGAGAAAGGGAGGGAATGATTGATGGGATGGTCGATCATTTACCAACAACGAGAAGAGAAGCGGAGGATCGTGATGTGATCCGATGGGGGATCAGAAGACCTAGAGGACGGGTCTCTTGCCGAGGCGCTTGATCTCGCGGTCCATCCGCCCGGCGAGCATGAGGGCGAACATCTTGAGGTCGCAGAGGAAGGACCAGAGCGGGCGGTCGAAGGCGGCGGGCGGGTTGCCCTCGACGAAGAAGTGGCTGTACCAGGCGGGGCCGTAGCCGAGGAGCGGGGCGAGGAGAAGGAAGCGCCAGCTGCCGCGGAGGGCGGCGAGGAGGAGACAGAGGAGGGCGGCAAGGGTGCCGCCGAAGTGCCACCGCCGCGTGGACGGCTTCGAGTGCTGGCTCACGTAGAAGGTCCAGTATTCCTCCAGGCTCCGGCAATTCATGCTCGCTCGCTCGTACTCGGGTGTCGGGAGCGACCGAGAAATCAAACGCAAAGAACCACCCTCATCTCTCTACCAGACGTCATCTGGCCTCGGAGTTGGGCAGTCCGTCTTTAATTCGGTGACGTGGTAATTATTATTAGTTTCGTTTTAATTCTCACCGATAAATGTAGAATTATTTTGTAAAATAATTTGGCTTCTTATTGAAAAGTGTAAAAATATAAAAATTGACGTTGTCAATAGGGTCCATTAACTACTTGTGTGTCATGTATCTTAGTATATTTTTCACCTTGTTAATATGTAATCTAATCGAATTTGGAGATTGTTGATTCATCTACAATTAGTATTATATGGTCGATTTTAATGCATTTAATGACATTTAAATGAGAAAACTAAATGACTAGCTATGCTCTTAATTCATAGACATCTTCTAGCATTTTCACCTGTGTCTTGGATTTTACATGTAATAACTATGACAAGGTTAAAGTGAAAAAAAAAAAGAGAGGAAATAAGTTACAAAATATTCATGTTTTTAACTGCTCTAATTCTTGGTACATGTGTCATTGAGTATCAAAAATCATGTTTCGCTTCCTATTCACATTCACATAATCAGTTGCACATCTTCACGAATATCATAACTTGATCTTTTCTTTCTTTCTACACAAAATTTATCTGCGGAATTTGCTGTTAGGACTGGTAGTGCATAAAGAATTTTGCGAACCTCACGAGGAATGTCCCAAGAAGACAACTTCATTTTACAACCATATTTGTTGGTTCTACTTACATTTACCTACTGTTATTGTGCTTATGAAGATGACTACAACAGTTCCAACACTAGAGGAAGAATTAAAGAATTAGAAGAAAACTTGCTCTGCGGTTGCATGTAGGTTGTAGAAAATTGCAATGACAAAGTAGATGGCTGCAGTGAGTGTGAGGAAGGCCTGGAATGATCCCATCCACTGCACGAACAAGCCTGCCCCTACAGTGCTGATTATAGCTGCCAATGTGCCAACAGAATTTGTGATCCCTGATCAACAACAACAACACAGAGGTAATTAGATTGTGTAGATAGAAAGAAAAAAAATCCCTGTTATTTGTTCACTTCATCGATTTAAGAACTGCCATGTTGTTCAACATCACAGGCAATTTTACTTTAAACCAATATGTTTATGTCACTCAAAAAACAATAGATGATGCTGGACTTTAATGAAACATGACATTACCGAGAAGAAATCCTGCATGTTTTGGAGCAATGTCCTGTGTAAACACACAACAGAAAAGCTCAAATCAGCTACCAGTACATGATAGACCACATAAATTCACAGATTTAAGCTTCTACAGAAGTAGATGGAGATCAGTCACCATACTGAGTTGAGAATTTGTAATTGAAACAGAGTTTCAAGAATACCTGTATGTTTAGAAAATAACCAGCTTGGCTGAAAGCGCTAAAGCTCAGAGCCATGGTCATGAGAACTGCAGCTGATGTTGGTGTTTGGGCATATCTCAACAACAACAATGACACCGCAGGCCCGATAAAACCGATTGTCTGCAACATGGCAACAGAAAAAGCAATACTTGCATCAGTTCGTCACAATATTTATTACCATTATGATCATATTTATCTTTGTTCCTCGTAGATGTTGAAATTACAATAAAAATAATTACTGTTTCATTAAGTAGAGTGTCTGTTTCAGAGTACGATTTCAGCTAGAATGGAAGTAAAACCTGCATGAGCTTTCGAACATGTATTATACTGCAACCAGATTTGATCATGAGGTCTGAAGAAGCTCCTGCAAGGTAACCAGATAAGGCCATCACTCCAAAGGGAACAGCGCTGAACCATGCCGCTTGTTTCAGATTCACATTGTAAACCTAAGAATTGGAAAAAGGCAGGAGCGGAAATAATTAGTCAGGAAGCAGAGAAAGACTATAACAGAATAAAGAAGGGATTCTGGTACATACAGTCTTAAAATACACCGGCATCCATGATAGAAGCACAAAGTAGCCCTGCAAGGCGCACAGAGATCATGTTAGAAGCAGCTTGGCTTCTCTACGTTTTGAAGCTAGCTTTATGCATGAGGACTTGATTGAAGTCAGATTTAGACTATTGTATAGAGGGTCAAAATGACAAGACTCGGCAGTAGGGGATCCTTAACATCAAAAGTGAGCCAGACTGTGGAAAAGTGGAGGATTAAGCTTAACCAATTATACAAGCTAAATTCGGATGGCTCTTTTTTCTAAGCAACCGAGGGGGGTATTGGTTTCTTAATCTGAACTGGTACAAGTCAATGTGTTCTTATAGGTGGGATGCCTTGCAGCGGGAAAGGAAGCCTTTATACCAAATTGCTTGCTGTGAAAGAAGGCTTAGGTGTACTGCTAGGGATGGGGCGCAGAAAATCTAGATCCACTTGGACGCTGAGGTTACAGTCTACATTTTGAAGGAGCCTGTCCCTCCGTGAATTACTACGAATCTAGTGCGAGACATTGTTTCTGATGAACTCGTTTACTAATATAATAATCTCTCGTGAGTTTAGAGAGGCTAATCAAAGTGTTAATTAGCTTACAAATCATGCGAGGACAAACGGATATCTTTTTGTTTGGAGAGGAGACTAGCCATTGGCCTTCTCCCATTGCGCCGATCTCCAGGGCACAAGTGTCTGTATACTCGTTATCTCAGTTAATATAACTTAATATAGTCTTTCTTTTGGGAAGAAAAAGAAAAGCTTACCCAATTGTTGGCGACGTTGGCAAGGACGACAGCCAAAGCGGGCAGCTTTGAGAACAAGTGGCGTAGGGGCGGAAGTTGGCTACTCTCCGTCTTCGAATCGATCTTCCCAGCTCGAATCAACTGCAGCTCAGAGTGGCTGATGTCAGGACTATCGCGAGGATCGTTTGGAATTCTCCCAGTCCACGCTGATAGCCAGACAAAACCAAGGGATGCGAAGAAGGCGAAAGTGCCATTGATCCCAACGCTTGACAATATAATCGGCGACACAAGAAGGCTCATCACGTTTCCAAGATGAAAACCAGCCATGGCCATGCCGACGGCGCTGGCTCGCTCGTTGCACGGGAACCATCTGCAGCAAAAACAAAAGCATGTCAATCAGTACAATGCCAAGGAGTTGGCTTCCGTCAGCGTAAACAGAGAGGTGGTTCACCGGAACAAGTGTGTGCTCATGGAAGGAATGGCGACGCCTTCTGCGAGGCCAAAAAGAGCGCGAACCGCCAAGAGCATGGCGGTGGAGTGTCTGGCGGCCCACGGAGTGAGGAAGGTGGCGATGGACCAAAACACAACGCCCCACGCCATCACTCGCTTGCTCCCGTATCTGTCCGCAAGTGCTCCTCCGGCGATGTTAGAGATCGGATAACCCCACAAGAACGACGACTGCCAAAGACATCAGAGAAGTCAGAAGAGCTCCTTGAAGTATCGGGAGCAATTCAGGGTCAAACTCAAAGATGATGCAAGCGTAAGTGGCCTTTAATAAACGTGTGATTTCCTCGTGTTTCGCCCCTGGCAAAGCCTACATGAATCTCCCCTGAAAATTGTTCGGGCGACGTCAACTCTCACATGAATGCAGCCACAGAGGGCTTCGTGGGGTCAATAGCAATGCTACATGGTCTTTGACTTACTGTGTTTGATCTCACCATAACATTACATTATGGATGAGCCACATCAGCCGATAGTGACTTTGTCGTCACTCAAGTTGTAACCCAAATGCATGGTAGGTGAGAACGCTCTTGATACGAAACATTGTGATCATCAAAACAGAAAAGGATTGGCGTAGCCATTTCTATTTCGCCTTTGATTCAGAAACAGACGAACGAATTATGTAAGTGAATGGCGGATTGAATGAAAGAAAGAGAGGAGAGGGAGGAGGAGGAGGATGACCGAGGAGACGAACCTGCACGATTCCCATGAAGGAGCTGCTCCATCCGTACTGGGAGGCGAGCGGGACCACCGCGACCGACATCACCACCCGATCCGCGTTGCAGAGGCACATGACCAGCGCCACCAGCGCCAACACCTTCGCCCTCTCCGGGATCACCACCGCCGCCAGGCCCTGCTGCTGCTCAATCTCCAACCCACTCCCGATCCCGTCGGCGCTGCACATGATCGCCCCAATACCACCTCTCCTCCTCCTCCTCCTCCTCCATCCATCTATCCCCGACCATATGGAAGTGCTACCGACAAGCATCTCCGCTGGAGCATGACTCCTTCTGGCCAAATCCAAGCCCCCGGAGACGATCCGCGCCCAGGAGCCACGACGGCCATCCGAGAACCCGATGGAAGATGATATCGACGGCGGTGAGGACCTCGAAGAAGACGGGGAATGCGAACGACATAAGGATTTCGATGGAGTAAAGGAAGCCACCGCCATGGCAGAGGGCAGGAGGAGAGGGCGGGGAGCGACCGCGGAACCGATGGGTTGAACTCGGAACGCAAAAGAAGCCGCCGCTTAATAGTGTGGGTGGCAGGAGAACGGGACGGTCCGATGATGAAGAGGCGGGTCAAATTGACGGTGAGGATTAGCCCCCCGTGCCGTTCGCCTCGGCCGCACCTACCCACTCTACCTACCTAACAAATCGAATTCAAGAACAACGGACGCGACCGCAGCGCCAACAAACGAGGCAGTCGTAGAGCCAGCGTGTCGAGTGACAGTTGGCATGATAGAACGCGTCCACCTCGTTTCATCATCGGCAACAATAAATGCTGAGCCGTACCAACCAACGGCGGAAGAACTAAGCTGGTTTTCGTGTGGAATGATATGATTTCGTAACACTCCAATTAATTTTATATTAAAAATAGATAAATATTAAGATTAATTTATATAGATAGGATGAGTGTATTACGATAACTCTAGCTTAAATATTTTGATCAATAATTTAGATTTATATCAGGGTTCCCAAATTTAACAATAAAAATATAAAATAAAATTCTCAATAGAATTATCAACTTGATTCGAAAGTAAAAAAATAAAATAAAATAAAATTATTGTTATAAATTATATAATTTGGATTTGTATCAGGGTTTCCAAATTTATCAGTAAAAATATAAAACAAAATTCTCAGTAGAATTATCAACTTGATCCGAAAGTAAAAAAATAAAATAAAAATAAGAAATTATTGTTATAGTTGATATTGAAATGACTGACGATCTAATTTAAAATGAAGATATGGACTTTGGTACGAACAACAATAGGATATGAATTATAAAAAATATTTAAAAATAAAATTATTTATATTGAAAAGGATGAAAATATGATGTTTTACCTCCATCCTTGTTATATCACTGAACAAGAAGATTCTCAAAACTGAAAGCATACAAATATCCAAATCAATAAAAGACGACATATCAAAGAACTGATGCTAATAAAATTCACAAGTATACTTAATATTGTTTATGCTCATATGCCCACTCATTGAGTGCTAAATCCAGGCGGCTTAGCTGATCATATGTATATGTGGCATAAAAAAGGTGATATGACTTGTAGACTCAAAGGGGGAATAAATAATTGAGTCTACATCAAGGTTCGAAATATCGTATCGTACTAATATTTCGATGTTTGCTCGGTACGGTACGAAACGATATACCGAGCGATATACCGTTAGGTATATTACATATATATATAATTTTATTATTATTATTCATTCCTTCCGATAATAGATGGTTCGTATACCGGTATATCATCGAATCAGTATGTACCATCAATATCGGATAGTATTATTCGGTATTGCTTATCTTGGTCTACATAAAACATGTTGCCATTATAATGAAGGAATAGAGAAGGGGAAAAAAAAATCTTTAGATAACTGCTCTGACCATATGGTAATCAGAAATTATTTTAATATATTGGGTGGTACAATCCATGACTCAAGTGATAGAACAAAGGAGGAATAAATAATTGAGTCTACATAAAACATGCTGCCATTATGATGAATATTAGGCCTCACTGCAAAAACCAAAATACAGAAATGTAATATGACAATTCACATACGGCAGCAACACAATGTTGATAGAGACATGCGTACAAAGTCGAAGGAATAGAGAAGGGAAAAAGAAAATATTTAGATAACTACTCTGACCACATGGTAATCATAAATTATTTTAATATGTTGGGTGGTGCAATCCATGACTCAAGTGATAGAACTCATAAGATTAATTATTATTATTTTTAATTCTAAACAAGTTAGAAAATCTCAAAAGGTGTTATTGATGTTTGGTAGAAAAAAATTAATGATTTTGTAAAAATTATTTTCTTTCGTAGTGATTTAGAGAAGAAAAAATATATATAACAATACGAACGATTCAAAGTTAAATATATGCTATTAACCTTAAGAGTTCAAAATTTGATGTACAAGTCGAGAAGGGGTTTGTATAGTATCAAGATAGCGATATAAAAGATTTATTTTTTTATAATAAATCATGGGTATGATAACTACTTCTATTCACAGTCCATATGAGATTTTTTTTAATGATAATTTTATTATTTTTTTATTATATATGGATGATATTTTAATTATTGGTCATAATACTAAAAAAAATTATAGATTTAAAAGAAGAATTGAGCAAGACTTTTGATGAAAGATTTGGATCTAGCTAAATATACTCTTAGTATAAGAATTATTCATCACAAGAAGAATATTAAACTTTAGTTATCTCAAGAAAGATATATCGAAAAGGTTTTTAACAGATTTAACATAAGCAAGTCAAAACTTGTTTGTTGTTCACTTGTAAGCCATTTCAAATTGAGTTCTAAGAAATATTCTATGAGTGATAAATATAAAGAGGATATGGCATAGTTTAATCTATGCCATGGTATGCATAAGGTTAGATATTACCCATATAGTTGGTATGTTAGTTGATTTCTTTTCTATCCTATAAAAAAACACTAGGCAATAGTTAAATAGATTTTCAAGTATCATAGATGAATTTCTATTCAGTAATTGATAGTTTGATCTATGCCATGATATGCATAAGGTCAGATATTACCCATATAGTTGGTATGTTACTTTTCGATCCTATAAAAAAACACTAGGCAATAGTTAAATAGATTTTCAAGTATCATAGATGAATTTCTATATTATGTTTATGCTTTTGCATCCAAAAACCTATGTTAGTTGGTTACACAAATGCAAATATGATTAGTGATATTAATTATAAAAAGTTTATCTCCGGTTACTTGATATCATTTTCAAGAGGAGTAATATCTTGACCATCAAAATTACAAAAATGTGTTAGTTTATCTTTTACTAAAGCCGAGTGTATAGCTACAATAGAAACCCATAAAGAACTCTTATGAATGAAAAAGTATCTAGAAGAGTTGAGACTATAAGTTTATTTTATATTTTGATAGTCAAAGTATTATTTATCTTAGTAAAATTCTAACTTTTCAAGCATATAGGTATCATTGGATTTGAGATATACTGGTGATATAGTTATTGCATTTTGAGAAAATCTATATTGATAAGAATAAATTAGATATAGTGACTAAATCATTGTATTTAAAAATACTTATTACTTGTAGAGAGATAGCAGAGATGGAGGCTCTTCGGACATGGGTGTGAGGTGGGAGATTTGTTGGGTAGTCTTATCTATGACTTAGTGGTGAGACCCATGAGTTAATTAAAAAATCCTAATCCTAATCTTATATGAGTCAGATGGCAAAGACACTATCATAGGAAGGAAAAGTAGCTTGATTTGTTGAGTAGTCTTATCTATGACTTAATGGTGAGACTCATGAGTTAATTAAAAAATCCTAACATCTTATATGAGTCAGATGGCAAAGACCTAAAATGTGACTTTCATAGGAAGGAAAAGAAGCTTTCATCTAGGGAGAAAAAAAAGATTTAATTATTAGTTAGTGAAATTAGTTTCGATTGTCATGATTTTCTGATATGCAACTAGATATCATATTATCTGAATCGATTAGTGTATATCTTTAAATTTCTTCTTCTGCTTAATTTTTCTTCCTTGGCTTCTTGAAAGTAATATTGTAAATCTAGTTTTTATATGACATTAATATCCTCTAGTTAATCTAAAGAGAGTAATATTGTAATCCTATTATTTTATAGTAGAAGATTGATCTCATTTACTCATGATCTTTTTCAAGGTTTTTTCACGTAAATCTTATCTCATGATATGCTTAGTATTCAGTCACTAATTAGACTGACCTGCATTGTTAAATTATTTATAACATATTTGATATTAAATTATATCTTATTCTATTCATATATTTTTTTTTTATTTATAATTTTCATAAATTCAGAACTCCACATATCTAATCTTTCCCTAACAGAACAAACAGTACAATAATCATGATTCATGTTACTAAGGTAGGGACTTGTGCTTCTGTATGGTTAACCAAATACATTACTCAAAATACTTACATAAAGTCCAGCTTGCCTGCCATGCAATTGTTCCACTGTGTTGGCAATCTAATGAAAGGCATTTAGATGTTGCTTGGAAGCTTACCAAACAAAGAATGCCTACCCTCAACAACAATCTCTCCTGCTGCTTTGTTTTGCAGTACTGTATATGTTCCTGAACACCACCTTTGTGGCCCAAAACTCTCAACATGATCTCTAACTCATCCTACTTACAGGAACAACAAGAGAAAGAACAGAATTTGAAGCTACAGGAACAAGAAATGAAACATTATTGCATTAACCCACTGATTGAATGGCAAAATGATTATGAAATAGACTTTGAATAAAAGATTCCATGCATCTTATCCATCATCATTTCAAGTTCATGGCATTAAGTTCCATTTCTCCCTTTTTTTTTTCTTTAGTATATACATTATTTTCCTTTTTGAAGCAACTATAATTAATTTTGCAGTTCTCATACTGTACATTTCAATTTTCCCATTCTCCCTTTTCTCATAACACCAATTCATTTCATATTAATCATTTTAAAATTATACTACAAACTAATTAGAGCTTTTAATTATAACGAAACATTTGTTCTATAGAGATGTTATATGAGAAGTAATTTTTTAGCGGTGTAGATAAGCACATCAAACATTGAGAAGATCATGACATAAAGAGGATGTGAAAACACTAGATGTGTGAGGTTGGTACTGTTTATGGGACGATCCAGATAGCATTCTCATACTTTGATCGTTCAAGACAAGAATGATTGACACAAAATTGTTCTTAGATAGACCATTATCAACTATTTCCAATAGGTCATTTTTGGGTTTCGTCAACTCACGTTTAGAAATTATACAAAAGACTAACAATTTAGAGGATACAATGCCAAAGCTAAAGGAGATTGTGAATATGAAATAAAGAATCTCATTCATATCGATCTTGGCAATGTACATATAGGAGATGGGGTTGACAACGGAGATGTTCATGTGGTGACCTCAGCCACTAGGTTGACAATCACCCCTAGTGAGAAGATCTTGTCGGCATCCAAGAAGTCGAACAAGCCCATCGCTTTTTTTCATATGCGTTACCTCTCACTTTTGATTAAGCCTCGCTCGACCAATGCCATGAATCATAAATATAACACCATATGATAAAGTAACAATGAACAACCTAAGGTAGAGTTAGTGCACGATCCATAACTCATACTCGCACGTTTAGCCTTCCACCTTCCTCATTTTGTTCATTAAAAACATATCACCTTAACATTAAAAACATTAAAGAGTGATTAATATATCTTCAAATTAAAAGAAAAAAATAAATTTTGATATTGATATGGGAGTATATTTTAGATAAAACAAAATTAAAATCTTACTCCTTTTGAACAAAATGATTCAACGTCTTTTTACACCGAAGTGTCTAATAGGTCAATTTAGATTATCTTAACCCTAAGAAACATCGACATATCTCATATCAATATCCACAGTAAGTCAATTGTATGCTCTCCAATAAAGATATGACACATGTCTCGTGCTCTTGTAAATCTCAAACCTATAAATTAACTATACCTACCAAATATGTTTTGTTAATGCATTGCACTAATTGATATGATAGATCTCATGTTCAAGATCACATGTGAGCATTACGTACATCATTTATATGATAAAATATATACTTAATCGAACCGATATCGGATTAAGGATCGAACTTAGAAAGATAATGATCATCCGAACAGAGATACGATGTATGCGGAGGAGAGATTGAATCGAGGGCGTTTATGTGTTTGCATCCCTGCAAGAAGTGGCTTTAGGACTCCCACATGATACAGTAGAGCCTCTTCTCCCCTTCCCAAAGAGTATGCCGAAGTTAATACCGTTTAGAAGGGAATTGTTATCATTTTTATGTAGTCGACAAAGTATTGCCCCATCCATGTCTCGAAAGGTTAGATGTCACTTGCGGATGATCACTGCCTCGAACGCATGGCAAGTCAGCTGACGAGATGACAGTGATTTCACCCCCATTCTCGTGTGTCAAATAGCACGCCACAGCTTCACCCTTTCTTCTTCGTCGCTCAACACGTTTCGAGATGTACACCATGCGAGTTGACGCCTTCCCTGGTTGTGAAGAACCTATTATTAATGGCGACGAAGCTTAATCTCCATCTATCATCCCTCTTTAACAGATAGGATTTCCCTCCTTGCGGGACTTCATATTCCTATGTTCATTTGTGGCATCCTCTCATGGTCATTATACAGGATTACACACGTACTTGACTGTAGTACTCGACTTCTTCCATTGGGAAGAAACCATATATGACAAGAAGCGTCCTTGGAAAATATTCTGTGTCTTATTGGCAAAAGACCCACTTTCTTTGTTTCTGTTTGAGAGTGTCCGATGGAAAAAGACCTGCCGCTGCGATGAAGTCGATTCCAGAAGTAATATATCTCTAGAGAGAGATGTATATGTGAACTTTATGTGGGATTCAAGAAATCTAGATGTAGTCTGTGGTTATCCCACCAAAACCTTGTCGATCAAGGCTCCTCCACCTAAAATTAAAAACGACATGGCATCTACAATCCCGAATCCCTTTATAGGCTTGCGTTTGTCTGGTCGTTTCATGCACACAAACCCAACCTTCTCGGTAGAGAGATAGAGAGAGAGAGAGAGAGAAGCAGCAGAATGGAGCCTTGTTCATGGCGGGCTCTCATATTGGTGTTCTTCCTGCTCCCGTTGCTGACCCAGGGAAGGACTCGACACTACAAGTTCAATGTGAGTATGATCTGCTTCTGAACGCGCCGGCATTGATTTCATTCAGGAACAGCACTCGGTTCCGTTTGAGTTGGATTCCGTTCATGGAGACCAAAACAAGCAGTACTTACAGTAATGGACATACAAACGCATGTTGGTCCATAATCTATCAAACTATCAAACGTATAATCTACATTTATATATGGATATCCGGCTTCTACTTCATCGCTTCCGCGCAGGTGGTGGCTAAGAACTTCACCCGGCTCTGCTCCCCCAAGTCCATCATCACCGTGAACGGCCGATTCCCTGGGCCAACTCTGTACGCGAGAGAAGGCGACACGGTGGTCGTCAAGGTCGCCAACCACGTCCAGGAAAACGTTACCATCCACTGGTGAGCCGTCTCCATCCCTTCCAACGAGCTCTCACCAACTCACTTCACCAAACGCCTGACATGAACTTCCCTTTTTAGCTGCATTGCGCACCGTTTAAGCAAACCGTACCGACTTTCCTTTCTTCTCCTTCCTCTCTCTCCTAAGGCCGTTGTGTGTTCGACGAAATGCTTCCCGCTTCCTCTCCGTCGAACGCTCTCACTGTTTTTGTTCGCAGGCACGGGGTTAGGCAGCTCACGACGGGCTGGGCTGACGGCCCAGCCTATATAACGCAGTGTCCGATCCAGCCGGGCCAGAACTACGCGTACAACTTCACCATCACGGGCCAGCGCGGCACGCTGCTGTGGCACGCCCACATCATGTGGCAGAGAGCTACGGTCCATGGCGCCATCGTCATCCTCCCCAAACGCGGCGTTCCCTATCCCTTCCCCGCGCCTCACAAAGAAGTCGTCCTCATCTTGGGTATCGGTTGAACTCTGACTCGGTGCTTCATATTTACGTGATGCAGACGTTAATTTGCTGCTCGAACTTGATCTCAGCGGAGTGGTGGAAATCGGACGTTGAAGCCGTCATAAACGAAGCTCTGCAGTCAGGTCTCGCTCCCAATGTATCCGATGCCCACACCATCAATGGCCACGCAGGGCCTGTCTCCGGTTGTGCTTCTTCCGCACGAGGTGATATGCGAACCATCGTAGTTTGAACAGATGAATGCATGTCTCGAGGCGTCAAGGTCTGATCATGCTAAACTCTCCGCGTGCGCAGATGGGTTCACGTTGCGAGTGGACCAAGGCAAGACGTATCTGCTCCGGATCATCAACGCGGCACTCAATGAGGACCTCTTCTTCAAGGTCGCCGGCCATCTGATGACCGTGGTCGAAGTGGACGCCACCTACACCAAGCCCTTCACGATCGACACCGTGCTCATCGCCCCCGGCCAGACCACCAACGTCCTCCTCACCGCCGACCAAGGCGCCGGCAGATACCTGGTCACCGCCTCCCCCTTCATGGACTCGCCGCTCGTCGCGGTGGATAACAGCACGGGGACGGCCACGGTGCAGTACACCGACGCTGTCTCTACGTCTGCCATCGCCACCACCAAGCCTCCTCCCCGGAACTCCACCTCCTTGGCGTCCCGATTCATCGACTCCCTCCGCAGCCTGAACTCGAAGCAGTATCCTGCGAATGTGCCGTCCACCGTGGATCACTCTCTTCTCTTCACCGTGGGTCTCGGAGTGAACCCGTGCCCCGCCTGTACCAATGGGAGCCGGGTGGTGGCGGCCATGAACAACGTGACCTTCATGATGCCCACGACGGCACTCCTCCAGGCGCATTACTTCAACATGAGTGGGGTGTTCACCAATGACTTCCCCGGGCAGCCGCTCATAGCCTTCAACTACACGGGTAGTGGCCCCAACAACACGCAGACCATGAACGGCACGAGGCTCTATCGCCTTCCTTATAACGCATCGGTGCAACTCGTTCTCCAGGACACCGGAATCATAGGACCAGAGAGCCACCCCATCCATCTACATGGCTACAACTTCTTCGTGGTCGGAAAGGGCGTCGGCAATTATCACCCCGCAACATCTCCCTCCAAGTTCAATCTCGTCGACCCCGTCGAGAGGAACACCATGGCCGTTCCCTCCGCCGGATGGACCGCCATAAGATTCAGGGCGGATAACCCAGGTATTTCACACCGTTGCTCCTCTCTTCCTCTCTACTCCGTGAGAACATTGGGCACGCTCCATGACCACCGGGTGCGTCGATGCAGGTGTTTGGTTTCTGCACTGTCATTTCGAGGTGCACACAACATGGGGGCTTAAAATGGCGTTCCTCGTGGAAGATGGCGACGGACCAAACGAGTCCCTTCCGCCACCCCCCAAGGATCTTCCAGCTTGTTAGGCAAGTAGCTTCAGAACGCTCTCTCTCTCCCTCTCTCGTGACCAAGGAAAGCTGCATGGCCCGATGACCACAGCGGCGATTGTCAGGTTCCGAGCGAGAAGGGTTTCTTCTTTTTTGTCGTAGTTGTGTTTGCAAGTGTGACTACATGTATGCATCTCTTGCACCCTTCTTTCTGTGGTAATGTGTGTTAAGTAGTCAATTTGTCTGTGGATCCTCCCACCCTTTTGATTGTACTTAGACAATTTGTGGAATAATTCAAGTGCAACAAAATGGCTTGTGCAGTTTTGCGTTCTCATGTTCTTTGACCCTTTATTTCTGACCCAAGAACGGCTTTGTAATTCTAAACCAAATAATTTATTTGATAAAAATGAATTTAAAATGGGTTATAATCTAATGGATTGGAACAGAACAGCTATTCATATTTAATAAAACTCAAATTATATATATATATATAATACCAACAATATAATTATTTTCATATATAGGTTTAATGATAAAGTTGAAATTCCGGTCATCAATAAGATATATGCGAATCGGTCATACTGTTAGTCGTCACATACATATATTTAGAAATTTCATCCTGGTTTGAACCCGGTCCAAAAGATCAAGTGGTGGTTAGCCCAGGCGGTTTGGTTCAAGATGGAGTCGTTATAAGGATCGTGTGGACCGGGCCATCATCACCGAAGTCCATATTTCTCGCTCTCCGTCCCGCCCTTCCTCCCCTTTCGCCTCCATGAGTCCTCCGATCCAAGTTGCCGGCGCCTCTGAGACGGAGGCTGCCTCAGCCCCCCCTGCTCCGTTGTCGACCTCCTCGTTGATCCTGTTCCCTTCTTTCTTTCTTTCTTGTTCTATTTATGCTCGATTTCCGGATGCATCGCGGGTTTCTCTTTGACAAGGGTTTGATTCATCTAGTCCCCGTTTCCTTTTACTTCTATTTCGGTCTTTCCTCTTTTGCCTTTGTCAGATCTGTCGGTACTAATTGATCCTATGAAACTTGTGATGGATGGATACATGTTTTCTGGTTCGATCTTATGGCTCCAAAGAAATCTAGGGCATTATTAAACTTGACCATGATTAGAAGATGTTGTACTGAATGCCACAGAGAAATGGGAAACATGAAGAAGGTACCGCAATCACACACGCTTTATGCTCATCTCTTTTGTCTGTGTACTTGTTGTCGTGCGGTTGTTTCACGTGAGGCCTAAAAATTTCTTGGTAACAAGGAGGGGGAATGGGGGATCATGCTTTGTAAATACGTTGGCAAGAAATGATTTGTTATGTGTCGAGAAGTAACTGAGATGATTAAGGGCTAGTATCTCGCATTAGGAAAAGACGACCATGGAAACAATTTGGAAACAAACTAATCTGGAGACCAACAAAACTTGTGTTGTTGTTCATTGGCGACGAGTGAAGTTTAAGAAGATCTTGATTAAATAGCAAACCCTAGAACTAAAAGGAATTAGCTAAGGAAAATTTTGAAGGACTAAGGATTGGAGAATTTAGAGGAACTGGGATCCACAGAAAGAAAAAGTATCTGCATTATCTGCTTGCACTGGTCTCGTAAATGCATCAATATACTTGTTTCAGTGATATAGTCATCCTTTATCAGGATGGTACAAGTCAATCATGTTCATGAAATTGGAGATACAATCGAGTGGAGGGAATAAACACCTCTTGAAGTGGTTGAGAAATAGACAATAAAGATATTGTGGTCCGCCACTAAGGAACATTATGTAAATCAAACAATATACACCACAAAAGGGTCACCAAATCGAGTTCAATAGGAACAGTGAGAAAATACATGATAAGTTGTTGCATTGGGTGATATAGCATTGTGAAATATTCATGTAGCTGACAATTTAGCCAAAGCTTTCATGTCATGGTTTGAGGTATTTTGGTGGCATGTAGCTGCTTAGCGAAATTTGTTGTGATTATTATTAACTGGTTGAGAACCTCTATATTTAGACTCTTCAATTTATTTCTTCAGCTTGTTCGCATATATGTGTGTCTTTGTTCTTTCCAATTGAAACATAACATCATGGAATAAAAAAAAAAAACATACCAGGGAATCATTATATTTTTTAGCTCCTTAATATGAAATCCAGGCTACACCTCTGTCCATGCATTTCTTTACTTCTTTTGTTGAAGGTCTGATTAATGTAGCCTATGAAGCTAAAACTGAAAACCATCTTTTCTTACTAGTTTCTCTTGGAAACTACTTGCTTGCTGAGTTGAAAAAGAATATTTTTACCTGTGGAGGTTGATGGTCCATGTGGGTGGATATCTGCATCATGCTGCTTTCAATACCATGAAAATATATTGATTTATACACCTGACAAATGGGTGCATCTACCAAAGATTATGCAACCAAAAACAGGTATACCATATTCTTGTTTTCCTTTTGTTTACCAATTTGCCTTTTGGTTTATGTTTCGTCAAATTTGAAGATAATGCAGTTTCTTCACTTGTTGCAAACCTGACAGTAATATGTGTGTGATATCCTGAAGGGTATGGAACAAATTTCATGTTGTACTTTATATTTTTGCTTGGTTTTTTGGTCATAAAATAGCATCTTGATCTAGTAGTAAATTCTATGCAAATTGATACCATATTCACTGTTTGTTAGTTCTTAATATGTTTTAAGAAGTACACTTCTGCAGGAACATGAATTTGAAGCAACTTGCTTGCCATGTCATACACGGTCTTGAGTGTTGATTCTCAGTGCATACATGTGTATCTTTGTAACAGGGGCAAAAAAGACAGACTGGAAGACATGCATATTAATACACACATTTTATATGATAAACCAAATATGCATGTGTATAATTTCTAAATATATGTATGTGCATGTGTTTAAGAGTGTTTACATACTGGAACTACAAAAATTTGTTGCTAGTGGAAAGAAATTAGTTGATTGAAGGAACATGGATTGATAATTTCTTCTAGCAGAATGAATATTAATTAAAATTATGAAGTCTTCTACTTGTTGAAGGTATTGAAGAAACCAATATAACTATATGATGTTTGAAATGAGCTGATATCAATTGATACTGCTACTCAACCTAAGAAAAAGTAGTCAGCTGTGTGGTATCAATTGATATCACTACTCAAAATGGAAACAGGTTTTGATTTTGTTTCCCAGCTATTAGTTCTGTTCATAATCTTGCATTATGTTACTTGATTAAGCTATTTGTCTTTCCCTTGATTTATTTCTTTTCTATGATGAATCTATATAGTTATAGACCAACTTTCAGAGCCCAGAGTAGAAAGGAAAAACACTTTGTGCAACTTATAAATTAATTAACAATTGAAGACTTTCTAAATCTGTGCTGTCATGCATTTAATCAGTGGACATGGTTGGTAATTGACTTTGAAAATTAGAGGACATGTGGTGTAATAGATCCTCTAATTACATTGTTAAGGTAATAAAATTTATTACATCGACAGTGCATGTGGAGTTGATGTATGCCAAAGCAAATTATCATGCTCAGGTCATGTGTAAATTAGCCAAAAGATTTGTCCCGACATGTTTTTTTTCTTGGTAGTGCATGTTTCTTTATGTAGAAAACTCATTAGTTAATAGGAAAAATTGAATTTTTGTTCCAGAATAGTAGCTTTTGATATATCCGAATAGTGTGCTTGGATTCCGCTAAATCGACTTGTTTGTTAGTGCCTGCAATCGATATAGCGTCAATTCCCACACCTTTTTTTATTCATTCTCTTGTACCACGACCTGTGTCTAGGACTCGTGATAGAATGTTTATATGCATGTTTCCTGGGTATACATATCACCAGTTGAAGAAACAATTGCTTGTTTGAGCTGGTTCTGTAAGGTTCATGAATTTGTGAAAGGGACGTCCTGGCAGTTTCTTCTGGTGTGGATTGAGACTAGTACTCCTAGCCTTTGGCATTTCATCTAGCCTATTAGATGGAACATTTTAACTAGGTGTCACATAGAAGTCAAATTAATTTTGTGTAGATGCTGCAGTTAATAATGTTCAAGTCTTTGGTAGCAGACAAACTTACGGCACTGTTGATGATGGCGATTTTAATTTTGATGTTTTTATTGGTAATGCCACTCGGAATAACAAATTCCACATAAACCACCAATTTGAATGCTTTAAGCTGCCGTGCAGACTTTGTAATACTCCATGACATTGTCCACTTAATAAAGATGAAAATTCTTTTTATGTCACATATTAGGTTAACTACTGGACTTCTGATGTCAGAGAAGCTTATACTTAATTAGATGGTTTGACTGGTTGCTTGATATAAGGTTACATTTTTACAAAGAAACCGATTACTGGAGAAAGAGGGGGGAAATGTTTGCACATAAGTGCTTCAAATCCCAATTTATTAAGCATTTAGTTATTTGAATTTCATTAATACTAACCGTAAGGAATAATGCAAAATAATTCATTTTGTCATGGTTAACACTTAAATCTTTTTTATGATGTTATTAGGCTCTTTTTTCCTTGCAGCCATAGTTGCTAACATTTCTGATGATTGTGACAAGAATTTTCTTCTTTATTCCTAACAATAAAGGTAAGTCGACTTTGCACTTGATGATCAAATAACATTCTCATACCTGCGCCATTTGATTTATTATGATGACTGAAATTTGGTGGGAATAAGTAGTCTTATTAACTGAAAGTGGATATGATTGCATCCGCACAAATTTGTTGGAGATGGCTGTTGGTATTTATATCCTTGTTTAGGTACTCAAAATCTGTTGGATACGAATATCAGTCTGACTTTAGCTCCGGTTAACGTTTCATTATTCAAAATATACTAGGTTAATTCTTTTTATTAGTATAGGAAGCATTATTATTTGATTGATATTTTTATGTTGATTTATTTTATCATTTTTTTCATGTTGACCACTGCGCCCAGCCCGGCTGTCAGAAGGCTCCCGACATCGACCCGTGGACCAGATCGTGCTGACGCATCGGCCACGGGACGTCACGGCAAGCCTAACAGAGCCTGGTCAAACGGACCAGAACATCGCCCGAGGCACATTAACGTTCCGCCCAGGCCCAGCCCTACACGCCACAATAACTCAACTGTCAGACGTTAC
>LVTN01000408.1:99250-111228 GCA_001649415.1 Musa itinerans
TGGTGGTATGCTTATATAGGAGAGAGCCAACAGCTGGCCCTTGACTTGAGGCGGCGCAGGATCTTCCCATATCTCATACGGTCAAAATGAGCCTCGACTGAAATCGGAAGGCCACCACGCCTCGTCGGTAAACCCACAGCAACTGCACTCTTCTTGTGTGGGAGAGAGGAATTTGGTCGCCAGCCTGCGTCCGTTGTTTCCTATGTAGTTGCCAAATAGGTTCCGTTTGAATTACCATTGGGTGACTCGGGACATTAGGGGGAGGAAGGCGAGGGCTGGCGGAGATGGCAGTTCAAACTGCCGAGACGTGCTTCCAGTGGTCGCGGATGTCGCGCGCCAACTCCCTGACGCCCTCCGCCGCCGCCTTCCCTGCCGCGGTCCCGTCCCTCGGCTGCAGAAAGCGGCAGGGTTCGGCTGTCCATGTCCGCGATCGCGTCCTCGCCTCGCCCTTCCTCGGGGCCGTCTCTGCCAAGCTTTTGAGGGTCCGTTTGCTGGACATTCGGAGGAGGCGAGGTGAGAAGCGAGCGTTGCGCCGAGCCTTCAGCAGCAGCCTCCAGCGCTTCGAGGCAGAGGGTGACGACTACGAGGAGGAGAACGATGAGCTGTTCGTTCAGAAGCCCCAAGAGTTCGCTATTGAACTCCAACAGCAACGAGGTGGTGGCTATGAAGAGGGTATCGAGGAAGCTGCTTTCGTCTCGCCTGCGTCCTCCTCCGATTGGAACCCTAGGTCTTTTTCTCTGAGCGTGTGGACGAAGCACGAGCCGTTGCAGTTCCCCGTCTGGCCGGAACCGCCGGACTGGCTCGACCAGATCGTACCGGCGATCGTGGAGAAGAACGCGAACAGCGTGGAGCTGCCGCTGTCTCTGCGGATCATAAAGCGGAAGAAGCGGTGGGAGGATGGTTGGTTCCGGGAGGCGAGTGAGTCGGCCTTCTGCTCCGTGAACCGGGCTTTCTCCTCCATGGTGTTCATGATCCGCGAGCTCCAGAGCTACACGCTCCAGATGCGGGAGTTTATCTCCAGCGAGGACCTCCAGGGGAATCTCGCACGGGTCCAGCGAGAGATGAACTCTTCCTTCGTCTGGCTCTTCCAGCAGATCTTCTCCTGCACTCCGACCCTGATGGTCTCGGTCATGCTCCTCCTCGCCAACTTCACCGTCTACTCCATGGGCCACCTCGACGCCGCCGCCATGGCCGCGCCCAATCCACCGGCACAGTCACTAGTCGAGACGACAGTCGTGGTGGAAGATCGTCGTCACCTGAACCATCACGATCGCTCCTCCATCAAGACGTTCTCTTCGATCGGGAGGACCGCTTCCATCGGAGGGAGCGGCCCGGGCGGCGGTGGGAAGGCGAAGCCGGTCTCGGGGGCCACGGGCGATGGGCGGTCGGATGACGAGCGCTTCTCGTATCGGACGGTTTTCGCCGACGGCACTTCAACGGCTCCAAGGGTGGAAGAGGAGGTGAGGGTTTGGAGAGGAATACTGGAGGAGGTGTCGAGGTTACAAGCGAGCACGAGGGACGAGGCGCTCACGGACCAGGAGACATTGTGGCGGCTCGTGTCGCCTGTCACGGCCGAGCCGGAGCCCGACGACTACTCGGAATACTTGCGGACCGAGATTATGTACCAGCAGACCCTGTCGCAGGACCCGGAGAACGGTCTCCTGGTTGCCAACTTTGCTCAGTTCCTCTACCTTGTGCTCCACGATCACGACAGGTAGCCTGATTAGTTCCTCAACGTATATACACTAGCTCTTTTTTTCCCGCTCGGAAGCTATTCGTCGAATTGCATCAGAGAGTAGCCAAAGTAGTAGTAGTAGTCTTAAATGTTTGACAAGTCCGAAATCATTTTACTCAGAATAGGCAGCATCCGTGCAGAATCTTCTATTGATTCTGCTTCTTTTCCCGTGACACCCAGCCCTGTTGATGTGTAGAATCATCAGTGCAGAATCTTCTGTTGTGGGATGGTAGAGGAGTAATCAGATAGCTTGAGTGCCGGAATGAAGAGGACTAAAACTGGTTTCTGGACATGTGACAGGGCGGAATACTACTTCAAGAGAGCGGCGGGGTTGGAGCCGGCCGACGCGGAGGCATTGAGTCAGTACGCGAGCTTCCTGTGGCTGGCGAGGAAGGACACGGCGGCCGCGGAGGAAACCTACTTGGAAGCCATCGCTGCGGATCCCAGCAACCCCTTCCACACCGCCAACTACGCCCATTTCCTGTGGAGCACGGGCGCTGAGGACACCTGCTATCCTTTGGACACCGACGACGCATGGCAACAGTGACATCAACCCATACCAAGTAACAATCGACGCACTGCTGTCTCGACGTGTAGTGTCTGTGTATATATATACATACAGTTTGGCGCATTGCATTAAATAAGCTGATGATATATATGTTCGATATATCGATCAAATTTTCATCTCGATGTATAGTGAGTGTGTATATGTACATATATTTAGAAGTGAACCTTGATCTCCATCCTCTCTCTCTCTCTCTCTCTCTCTCCATTGGGTCATCAGATATTTTTTTATCTCATTGGCTGTTGCGCATGAAAACAGTATAGTGATTCAGCCAAATGTAAAATTTAATAAATGATAAGCAATCCACAGCAGGAAATCATGACAAAAATGGACGGTCGGATTGTGCGCGTTTCTGCGAAAAATAATCCTTCAATTTGTTGAATATGCTTACCGTAATCCTTTAAATAACATGACCGTGTTTACAGGTCGACATGCTCCTCCGAGTGGAAGTTGCACGGATGTCGCTTGCAGCCAAATAGCACTTCCTTTTACGAAGCTGCATGGTTTAGAGGGGAACGAAGCAATCGCGTCAACCGCGCATTGAAGTCGGTTCGAAGGCTCGGCCGTGCTGGGAGCGACGCGTGGATCAGGTTCACGTTTTAACCGCGCCCCCGGGCACTGCCACGCCACTGTCAACTACCGAACCCCCGTGAAAGGACATAGACGCTGTAACGAGCGGTCGACAGTAGACCAGGGACCGAGGGGGACATGCAGATCACGTGAGGGGCAAAAAAACCGAGCGCAGCCCAGGCCGCGTGCTGTGTGTTCCAGTGGATATTTTTCTTTTGCTTGTGAATTTGATGTCTTGAGAAAACAAGTTGGTGGTGGTATGCTTATATAGGAGAGAGCCAACAGCTGGCCCTTGACTTGAGGCGGCGCAGGATCTTCCCATATCTCATACGGTCAAAATGAGCCTCGACTGAAATCGGAAGGCCACCACGCCTCGTCGGTAAACCCACAGCAACTGCACTCTTCTTCTGTGGGAGAGAGGAATTTGGTTGCCAGCCTGCGTCTGTTGTTTCCTATGTAGTTGCCAAATAGGTTCCGTTTGAATTACCATTGGGTGACTCGGGACATTAGGGGGAGGAAGGCGAGGGCTGGCGGAGATGGCAGTTCAAACTGCCGAGACGTGCTTCCAGTGGTCGCGGATGTCGCGCGCCAACTCCCTGACGCCCTCCGCCGCCGCCTTCCCTGCCGCGGTCCCGTCCCTCGGCTGCAGAAAGCGGCAGGGTTCGGCTGTCCATGTCCGCGATCGCGTCCTCGCCTCGCCCTTCCTCGGGGCCGTCTCTGCCAAGCTTTTGAGGGTCCGTTTGCTGGACATTCGGAGGAGGCGAGGTGAGAAGCGAGCGTTGCGCCGAGCCTTCAGCAGCAGCCTCCAGCGCTTCGAGGCAGAGGGTGACGACTACGAGGAGGAGAACGATGAGCTGTTCGTTCAGAAGCCCCAAGAGTTCGCTATTGAACTCCAACAGCAACGAGGTGGTGGCTATGAAGAGGGTATCGAGGAAGCTGCTTTCGTCTCGCCTGCGTCCTCCTCCGATTGGAACCCTAGGTCTTTTTCTCTGAGCGTGTGGACGAAGCACGAGCCGTTGCAGTTCCCCGTCTGGCCGGAACCGCCGGACTGGCTCGACCAGATCGTACCGGCGATCGTGGAGAAGAACGCGAACAGCGTGGAGCTGCCGCTGTCTCTGCGGATCATAAAGCGGAAGAAGCGGTGGGAGGATGGTTGGTTCCGGGAGGCGAGTGAGTCGGCCTTCTGCTCCGTGAACCGGGCTTTCTCCTCCATGGTGTTCATGATCCGCGAGCTCCAGAGCTACACGCTCCAGATGCGGGAGTTTATCTCCAGCGAGGACCTCCAGGGGAATCTCGCACGGGTCCAGCGAGAGATGAACTCTTCCTTCGTCTGGCTCTTCCAGCAGATCTTCTCCTGCACTCCGACCCTGATGGTCTCGGTCATGCTCCTCCTCGCCAACTTCACCGTCTACTCCATGGGCCACCTCGACGCCGCCGCCATGGCCGCGCCCAATCCACCGGCACAGTCACTAGTCGAGACGACAGTCGTGGTGGAAGATCGTCGTCACCTGAACCATCACGATCGCTCCTCCATCAAGACGTTCTCTTCGATCGGGAGGACCGCTTCCATCGGAGGGAGCGGCCCGGGCGGCGGTGGGAAGGCGAAGCCGGTCTCGGGGGCCACGGGCGATGGGCGGTCGGATGACGAGCGCTTCTCGTATCGGACGGTTTTCGCCGACGGCACTTCAACGGCTCCAAGGGTGGAAGAGGAGGTGAGGGTTTGGAGAGGAATACTGGAGGAGGTGTCGAGGTTACAAGCGAGCACGAGGGACGAGGCGCTCACGGACCAGGAGACATTGTGGCGGCTCGTGTCGCCTGTCACGGCCGAGCCGGAGCCCGACGACTACTCGGAATACTTGCGGACCGAGATTATGTACCAGCAGACCCTGTCGCAGGACCCGGAGAACGGTCTCCTGGTTGCCAACTTTGCTCAGTTCCTCTACCTTGTGCTCCACGATCACGACAGGTAGCCTGATTAGTTCCTCAACGTATATACACTAGCTCTTTTTTTCCCGCTCGGAAGCTATTCGTCGAATTGCATCAGAGAGTAGCCAAAGTAGTAGTAGTAGTCTTAAATGTTTGACAAGTCCGAAATCATTTTACTCAGAATAGGCAGCATCCGTGCAGAATCTTCTATTGATTCTGCTTCTTTTCCCGTGACACCCAGCCCTGTTGATGTGTAGAATCATCAGTGCAGAATCTTCTGTTGTGGGATGGTAGAGGAGTAATCAGATAGCTTGAGTGCCGGAATGAAGAGGACTAAAACTGGTTTCTGGACATGTGACAGGGCGGAATACTACTTCAAGAGAGCGGCGGGGTTGGAGCCGGCCGACGCGGAGGCATTGAGTCAGTACGCGAGCTTCCTGTGGCTGGCGAGGAAGGACACGGCGGCCGCGGAGGAAACCTACTTGGAAGCCATCGCTGCGGATCCCAGCAACCGCTTCCACACCGCCAACTACGCCCATTTCCTGTGGAGCACGGGCGCTGAGGACACCTGCTATCCTTTGGACACCGACGATGCATGGCAACAGTGACATCAACCCATACCAAGTAACAATCGACGCACTGCTGTCTCGACGTGTAGTGTCTGTGTATATATATACATACAGTTTGGCGCATTGCATTAAATAAGCTGATGATATATATGTTCGATATATCGATCAAATTTTCATCTCGATGTATAGTGAGTGTGTATATGTACATATATTTTGGCGCATTGCATTAAATAAGATGACGATTTAATCGAATGACAAATTGGGTAGAATTCTTTTTCCTCGTCTGTTCAGCATCGTTTTCTTGCGATCAGGAGCAGGAAATCGGTGGCCTTTGTGATCAATTCGACGGTGATGTGTTCCTCCTCCTTGACCTGTGTACATCTTCCATCATGATTAAGCCACTGCAATTGTTATCGGCAGAAAGATAAGCTTGGATCTGGCATTACTGTCATCTCAATGATGGAATGATCCGACTCCAACTTCATGAAACCGAGGCGCCTACTTGAAGGATATTATAATGTGGGCCTTGTTGGGGCACATAGATATTATGATGTCCATGGGCCTCTTTTGAGGCCCGACTCATCTCAGTATTATTACTGCCCAATGCTTCGCTCCTACATCCTTGTTTCATATTCATTATAGTTTTGGTTGCTTGAAGGATAGTGGATTAAGAATGCAAATAAGTTTTTTAACATTAAGATTTGATACTATCTTATGATTTTGGTGATAGGAGGTGCTAAGAGAAAATACTTTTTAAGATTCTTCGGGTAGATCTCGAGAGGATGGACAAGCGGTTCGATTTTTAATTTGAGTTCATCTTTATACTTTATCTTTTATTATTATCATGGTAAAAATAATTATTCTTTTATTATCGGTAAGGAGTGTTAAATCTTGTAAATCGTGTGTTCACTATTTTCTTTGAATTTTAAGAACTATTGTATCATCTAAAATAATATGAAATTAACGATACGTACCGATTTGGGTGTAGATGAGTATGCGAATCATCCCATTTCAGAAGGTCAAATTCAACTCAAAAAGTACAAAAATCATAAAAGAGTGTTGAGCTCGATACAACTTAGTATTTATTTAATAATAAAAAATTCTAAAATATTGAATAGGAATTAGAGAGGGTCTCTTCTCGTTGTTGCTCTCTTCTTGCAATGCTACCAACATCATTGTTGTCGTTGTCATTACTGTGAGACATACTATCGTCTTTTTTTTTTTCTTTCTTTTCTTCTATTATCGCTTTTAAAAGGGTTATTATTGAGCAATCTACATGTGCTTCCACAGTAATGTCATACATGATGATAGGCTTTAGCAAAAGAACCACCTACACCGAATTCGGATTCCTTGAGCCAATCATAGAACAACTCACTGGCCGCAGAACCACTACAGATTGGGACAAGAAGAATTACACGGGAGATTAGGCAAATAGGCGATAAACTAATCCTCCTCTTTCAGATTCCTTGCCTTTCTTTTCTTTTCAGTGGTCCGGGAATCCAGATGAGTGCCGGAGTGGAGTGACATGGAAACGGGAGTGATGGGTACGAGACACCGATGTCTTGACCGACGACCGACGAAGCTCGATTGGGCTCATTCAGATGGATGACGACGACGACTTGGAATTAAAGAATAAGGGTAGGAGGCAGAGAGCAGTCGGTCTAATGGTTATGAACATTAAGAATAGAATGCAGATAGATGAACATTGACCGAGTGCTTTCTTTGACCGATGAAGTCCCGTTTCCGTGTTCTTCGTGCTTCCTTGATATGACTCAATTTAGAATTAAAAATGTATTAAATTTTTAATTAAAGTTATTGATCAATCAAAAGAAAATCCTAATCTTGAAAACTGGATAATTATATGAAATTGTTCAATAACTTTAATTAAAATTTTGTTACCTTTTTTTAAAAGATATTAGTCGTATAAACAAAATCGTGCGGGTACGTTCATCGCTCAAAACGAATAATTCCTCGCGAGTCTACGCTTGACGCTAGAAGGAGGGTCCAATGCTTGTATCCTTTATTTGATATATATTAATTTAGGTATATATAGGATTAGGAGAAGAATAAGAATTAGGTTAGAAACCTCTACAGTTTAGCTCCTTAATTTTGATCAAATCCGCCCAATGTTGGAGTAAGTCGCACTTGTTAGGATGGAGAAGCACACGGCGGCCGCGGAGGAAACCTACTTGGAAGCCATCGCTGCGGATCCCAGCAACCGCTTCCACACCGCCAACTACGCCCATTTCCTGTGGAGCACGGGCGCTGAGGACACCTGCTATCCTTTGGACACCGACGATGCATGGCAACAGTGACATCAACCCATACCAAGTAACAATCGACGCACTGCTGTCTCGACGTGTAGTGTCTGTGTATATATATACATACAGTTTGGCGCATTGCATTAAATAAGCTGATGATATATATGTTCGATATATCGATCAAATTTTCATCTCGATGTATAGTGAGTGTGTATATGTACATATATTTTGGCGCATTGCATTAAATAAGATGACGATTTAATCGAATGACAAATTGGGTAGAATTCTTTTTCCTCGTCTGTTCAGCATCGTTTTCTTGCGATCAGGAGCAGGAAATCGGTGGCCTTTGTGATCAATTCGACGGTGATGTGTTCCTCCTCCTTGACCTGTGTACATCTTCCATCATGATTAAGCCACTGCAATTGTTATCGGCAGAAAGATAAGCTTGGATCTGGCATTACTGTCATCTCAATGATGGAATGATCCGACTCCAACTTCATGAAACCGAGGCGCCTACTTGAAGGATATTATAATGTGGGCCTTGTTGGGGCACATAGATATTATGATGTCCATGGGCCTCTTTTGAGGCCCGACTCATCTCAGTATTATTACTGCCCAATGCTTCGCTCCTACATCCTTGTTTCATATTCATTATAGTTTTGGTTGCTTGAAGGATAGTGGATTAAGAATGCAAATAAGTTTTTTAACATTAAGATTTGATACTATCTTATGATTTTGGTGATAGGAGGTGCTAAGAGAAAATACTTTTTAAGATTCTTCGGGTAGATCTCGAGAGGATGGACAAGCGGTTCGATTTTTAATTTGAGTTCATCTTTATACTTTATCTTTTATTATTATCATGGTAAAAATAATTATTCTTTTATTATCGGTAATGCTAAGAGAAAATACTTTTTAAGATTCTTCGGGTAGATCTCGAGAGGATGGACAAGCGGTTCGATTTTTAATTTGAGTTCATCTTTATACTTTATCTTTTATTATTATCATGGTAAAAATAATTATTCTTTTATTATCGGTAAGGAGTGTTAAATCTTGTAAATCGTGTGTTCACTATTTTCTTTGAATTTTAAGAACTATTGTATCATCTAAAATAATATGAAATTAACGATACGTACCGATTTGGGTGTAGATGAGTATGCGAATCATCCCATTTCAGAAGGTCAAATTCAACTCAAAAAGTACAAAAATCATAAAAGAGTGTTGAGCTCGATACAACTTAGTATTTATTTAATAATAAAAAATTCTAAAATATTGAATAGGAATTAGAGAGGGTCTCTTCTCGTTGTTGCTCTCTTCTTGCAATGCTACCAACATCATTGTTGTCGTTGTCATTACTGTGAGACATACTATCGTCTTTTTTTTTTTCTTTCTTTTCTTCTATTATCGCTTTTAAAAGGGTTATTATTGAGCAATCTACATGTGCTTCCACAGTAATGTCATACATGATGATAGGCTTTAGCAAAAGAACTACCTACACCGAATTCGGATTGCTTGAGCCAATCATAGAACAACTCACTGGCCGCAGAACCACTACAGATTGGGACAAGAAGAATTACACGGGAGATTAGGCAAATAGGCCATAAACTAATCCTCCTCTTTCAGATTCCTTGCCTTTCTTTTCTTTTCAGTGGTCCGGGAATCCAGATGAGTGCCGGAGTGGAGTGACATGGAAACGGGAGTGATGGGTACGAGACACCGATGTCTTGACCGACGACCGACGAAGCTCGATTGGGCTCATTCAGATGGATGACGACGACGACTTGGAATTAAAGAATAAGGGTAGGAGGCAGAGAGCAGTCGGTCTAATGGTTATGAACATTAAGAATAGAATGCAGATAGATGAACATTGACCGAGTGCTTTCTTTGACCGATGATGTCCCGTTTCCGTGTTCTTCGTGCTTCGTTGATATGACTCAACTTAGAATTAAAAATGTATTAAATTTTTAATTAAAGTTATTGATCGATCAAAAGAAAATCCTAATCTTGAAAACTGGATAATTCTATGAAATTGATCAATAACTTTAATTAAAATTTTGTTATCTTTTTTAAAGAGATATTGATCGTATGAATAAAGTCGTGCGGGTACGTTCATTGTTCAAAACGAATAATTCATCGCGAGTCTACGGGCCACACCAGATCAAATCGTCCCTTATCATATTGACGCTGAAAGGAGGGTCCAATGCTTGCATCCTTATATGTTAATTTAGGTGTATATAGGATTAGGAGAAGAATAAGAATTAGGTTAGAAACCTTTACGGTTTAGCTCCTTAATTTTGATCGAATCCACCCAATGTTCGAGTAAGTCGCACTTGTTAGGATGGAGAAGCACCACATATTGTTGAAAGGCAATTCATGTTTTCCTAGTATCTTGGGTGCTTACTTGGCTGGATCACTCCATCTGGTTCTTGCATGCTGCTTCATTTTGGTTTTTGCTGGAGCAGATGTAGATGATGATGATCAATGGTATCACCCCAGCTTCGGCTAGAACAGTGAAACGGACCGTCTGCGGCCACTAAGAGCTTATGGTGGGCACGTATCCTTGTCGCCCATGAACAGATGGCGAGGACGAGGACGAGGACGAGGACGACCTCTCCACGCATGTCTGCTCTGACCTTATCTCTGTTGCCTCCTATCGTCACTACCTTCTCCCCTTGTTGATCCATATAGAGGCTAAATGAGCCTGCTTGCGAGGAGGACGATGACCTCGCTGTGCGCATGAGTCGTCTTGTGGCACCAGACTCGAGATGTAGAGTTGGTTTAGCATTTATTGTCGCTTGTACTGCTCTTCTCTGTAGAGTGGGTTTCTTTCCCTGCTGGCTCCAGAGATCGATCGATCGATCGATCGATCTACACAGCATAAGCATTTATTGTCGCTTGTACTGCTCTTCTCCCTCGTTCTCAAGGGGGCCATAAACATGCGTTCTCGTTCAGCTCCGAGTCTATAGCTAGCTAGGGAGTACAGACCATTAACGTAGCTTTGAAATCAGATTCATCGGAAGACAAGAAGGAAATGTGGAGATCAATGAAGAAGAAAGATCCCCACCATCCGTGCACTACAAACAATGACCGGTACAGTACTGGTGAAGAGCTCGATTAGTAGGCACAGCTGTAAGAGCTCAATACAGCCGAAGGCCATTAATATTAACTTGTTATTATGCGTATGAGCTTGCTGTTTAGTGCCTTCCTCGCATCCCCATACGACGCTGTCGAGAACAGTGTTTCCCTTCGATGCTTTCTCAGTGTGGTGTTTATGTTCAGAGTCTGCAGAATTCAACAACAGTACTACTGCCCACCTCTCCACCATACTCTTCTGTTGTTGTTGTATTATACAAAATAAAAATAAAAATAAAAAATGATAACTGAATCTTATAAATCGTGTGTTTGCTATTTTCTTTGAATTTTAAGAACTATTGTATCATCTAAAATAATATGAAATTAACGATACGTACCGATTTGGGTGTAGATGAGTATGCGAATCATCCCATTTCAGAAGGTCAAATTCAACTCAAAAAGTAAAAAAATCACAAAAGAGTGTTGAGCTCGATACAACTTAGTATTTATTTAATAATAAAAAATTCTAAAATATTGAATAGGAATTAGAGAGGGTCTCTTCTCGTTGTTGCTCTCTTCTTGCAATGCTACCAACATCATTGTTGTCGTTGTCATTACTGTGAGACATACTATCGTCTTTTTTTTTTTCTTTCTTTTCTTCTATTATCGCTTTTAAAAGGGTTATTATTGAGCAATCTACATGTGCTTCCACAGTAATGTCATACATGATGATAGGCTTTAGCAAAAGAACCACCTACACCGAATTCGGATTCCTTGAGCCAATCATAGAACAACTCACTGGCCGCAGAACCACTACAGATTGGGACAAGAAGAATTACACGGGAGATTAGGCAAATAGGCGATAAACTAATCCTCCTCTTTCAGATTCCTTGCCTTTCTTTTCTTTTCAGTGGTCCGGGAATCCAGATGAGTGCCGGAGTGGAGTGACATGGAAACGGGAGTGATGGGTACGAGACACCGATATCTTGACCGACGACCGACGAAGCTCGATTGGGCTCATTCAGATGGATGACGACGACGACTTGGAATTAAAGAATAAGGGTAGGAGGCAGAGAGCAGTCGGTCTAATGGTTATGAACATTAAGAATAGAATGCAGATAGATGAACATTGACCGATTGTTTTTTAACAATTAGGGTACATGTCTACCGTGTTCTTCGTGCTTCCTTGATATGACTCAATTTAGAATTAAAAATGTATTAAATTTTTAATTAAAGTTATTGATCGATCAAAAGAAAATCCTAATCTTGAAAACTGGATAATT
>LVTN01000408.1:111697-166938 GCA_001649415.1 Musa itinerans
GACGACCTCTCCACGCATGTCTGCTCTGACCTTATCTCTGTTGCCTCCTATCGTCACTACCTTCTCCACTTGTTGATCCATATAGAGGCTAAATGAGCTTGCTTGCGAGGAGGACGATGACCTCGCTGTGCGCATGAGTCGTCTTGTGGCACCAGACTCGAGATGTAGAGTGGGTTTCTTTCCCTGCTGGCTCCAGAGATCGATCGATCGATCGATCGATCTACACAGCATAAGCATTTATTGTCGCTTGTACTGCTCTTCTCCCTCGTTCTCAAGGGGGCCATAAACATGCGTTCTCGTTCAGCTCCGAGTCTATAGCTAGCTAGGGAGTACAGACCATTAACGTAGCTTTGAAATCAGATTCATCGGAAGACAAGAAGGAAATGTGGAGATCAATGAAGAAGAAAGATCCCCACCATCCGTGCACTACAAACAATGACCGGTACAGTACTGGTGAAGAGCTCGATTAGTAGGCACAGCTGTAAGAGCTCAATACAGCCGAAGGCCATTAATATTAACTTGTTATTATGCGTATGAGCTTGCTGTTTAGTGCCTTCCTCGCATCCCCATACGACGCTGTCGAGAACAGTGTTTCCCTTCGATGCTTTCTCAGTGTGGTGTTTATGTTCAGAGTCTGCAGAATTCAACAACAGTACTACTGCCCACCTCTCCACCATACTCTTCTGTTGTTGTTGTATTATACAAAATAAAAATAAAAATAAAAAATGATAACATCAATCAACAAAAAACATTATGATAATTACACTAATTCGATTCGATTTTAATTTACTTCTCACGTCAATCCTAATTTCGTGATTGACATAATGCCCCTCTTAAACAAATAATAATAATAATACTAATAATTGAAGTTAAAAGCAATTAAGTATTTTTTTGTTATATTATAAAATTAGATCAATTAAAAAATCACAAAAGAGTGTTGAGCTCGATACAACTTAGTATTTATTTAATAATAAAAAATTCTAAAATATTGAATAGGAATTAGAGAGGGTCTCTTCTCGTTGTTGCTCTCTTCTTGCAATGCTACCAACATCATTGTTGTCGTTGTCATTACTGTGAGACATACTATCGTCTTTTTTTTTTTCTTTCTTTTCTTCTATTATCGCTTTTAAAAGGGTTATTATTGAGCAATCTACATGTGCTTCCACAGTAATGTCATACATGATGATAGGCTTTAGCAAAAGAACCACCTACACCGAATTCGGATTCCTTGAGCCAATCATAGAACAACTCACTGGCCGCAGAACCACTACAGATTGGGACAAGAAGAATTACACGGGAGATTAGGCAAATAGGCGATAAACTAATCCTCCTCTTTCAGATTCCTTGCCTTTCTTTTCTTTTCAGTGGTCCGGGAATCCAGATGAGTGCCGGAGTGGAGTGACATGGAAACGGGAGTGATGGGTACGAGACACCGATGTCTTGACCGACGACCGACGAAGCTCGATTGGGCTCATTCAGATGGATGACGACGACGACTTGGAATTAAAGAATAAGGGTAGGAGGCAGAGAGCAGTCGGTCTAATGGTTATGAACATTAAGAATAGAATGCAGATAGATGAACATTGACCGATTGTTTTTTAACAATTAGGGTACATGTCTACCGTGTTCTTCGTGCTTCCTTGATATGACTCAATTTAGAATTAAAAATGTATTAAATTTTTAATTAAAGTTATTGATCGATCAAAAGAAAATCCTAATCTTGAAAACTGGATAATTCTATGAAATTGATCAATAACTTTAATTAAAATTTTGTTATCTTTTTTAAAGAGATATTGATCGTATGAATAAAGTCGTGCGGGTACGTTCATTGTTCAAAACGAATAATTCATCGCGAGTCTACGGGCCACACCAGATCAAATCGTCCCTTATCATATTGACGCTGAAAGGAGGGTCCAATGCTTGCATCCTTATATGTTAATTTAGGTGTATATAGGATTAGGAGAAGAATAAGAATTAGGTTAGAAACCTCTACAGTTTAGCTCCTTAATTTTGATCAAATCCGCCCAATGTTGGAGTAAGTCGCACTTGTTAGGATGGAGAAGCACCACGTATTGTTGAAAGGCAATTCATGTTTTCCTAGTATCTTGGGTACTTAATTGGCTGGATCACTCCATCTGGTTCTTGCATGCTGCTTCATTTTGGTTTTTGCTGGAGCAGATGTAGATGATGATGATCAATGGTATCACCCCAGCTTCGGCTAGAACAGTGAAACGGACCGTCTGCGGCCACTAAGAGCTTATGGTGGGCACGTATCCTTGTCGCCCATGAACAGATGGCGAGGACGAGGACGAGGACGAGGACGACCTCTCCACGCATGTCTGCTCTGACCTTATCTCTGTTGCCTCCTATCGTCACTACCTTCTCCACTTGTTGATCCATATAGAGGCTAAATGAGCCTGCTTGCGAGGAGGACGATGACCTCGCTGTGCGCATGAGTCGTCTTGTGGCACCAGACTCGAGATGTAGAGTGGGTTTCTTTCCCTGCTGGCTCCAGAGATCGATCGATCGATCGATCGATCTACACAGCATAAGCATTTATTGTCGCTTGTACTGCTCTTCTCCCTCGTTCTCAAGGGGGCCATAAACATGCGTTCTCGTTCAGCTCCGAGTCTATAGCTAGCTAGGGAGTACAGACCATTAACGTAGCTTTGAAATCAGATTCATCGGAAGACAAGAAGGAAATGTGGAGATCAATGAAGAAGAAAGATCCCCACCATCCGTGCACTACAAACAATGACCGGTACAGTACTGGTGAAGAGCTCGATTAGTAGGCACAGCTGTAAGAGCTCAATACAGCCGAAGGCCATTAATATTAACTTGTTATTATGCGTATGAGCTTGCTGTTTAGTGCCTTCCTCGCATCCCCATACGACGCTGTCGAGAACAGTGTTTCCCTTCGATGCTTTCTCAGTGTGGTGTTTATGTTCAGAGTCTGCAGAATTCAACAACAGTACTACTGCCCACCTCTCCACCATACTCTTCTGTTGTTGTTGTATTATACAAAATAAAAATAAAAATAAAAAATGATAACATCAATCAACAAAAAACATTATGATAATTACACTAATTCGATTCGATTTTAATTTACTTCTCACGTCAATCCTAATTTCGTGATTGACATAATGCCCCTCTTAAACAAATAATAATAATAATACTAATAATTGAAGTTAAAAGCAATTAAGTATTTTTTTGTTATATTATAAAATTAGATCAGTTTCGTATAACCCGATCGAAAATTGGTTCACTTCAATTTTCCAATCCTTCCGATCTAATAATTGAATTAGGAGGATTAATATTTCAGTTTCTGATTTATCTGATTGGATCATTCGATTTGATTTGGTAAATTATTTTTTGTCATAGGTGAGAGTACGTTGATTCACGAGAAATTATTGTACATATATATATATATACATACATATATATATATATATGTATATATATAAATATAAAAGAGACCAAAATGGTTATGCAAGAAGAAGCGCAAACACCTAATATTCTTCGTTTCCTACCCTTTGAGTCGTCAATCAAACGAACAGTAGAGAGAGAGAGAGAGAGAGAGAGGATTGCAGCCTAAGAAACGTTGGGACAGAGGAAGCCGAGTCCCACCGCTGCTGACCATAAAGAGTGGAGGGAGAGTGCTCGATCCTGCCATCAAATACCATTTGTTTCTCCTCCTCCCCTTTCCCTATTCCCTTTGCTTCCTGCAGCGGAATCAAACCCAAAAACCATCAGCTCCCTCTGATACCATGATGACGAGAACCAGAGGACACGAGTAACTTCCAGTACATTTCAGCTAAAAGGCTGACAACACCACCCGGACTCACCTCCTCCCCGTACTCGACCCACCATTTGGTCTCTCTGCTTCAGTTGAATTAAGGTACTTCAGTTTGATTCCTTGTTTTTTCGATTGCTGTCCTACAAAACTGTCACTCGAAGCAGATTCGAAGGTTTTCTGCAGCGATCACTGTCGAGGATGCTCCCGCCCAAGCAAGCTGAGGAAGCAGCCATCCCGGCGACTGACATTGCTACCTTCAGCAATGAGACGGCGCAAGGTGGCGACAAGGAGCAGGGCGGCGAGACAGCCTCCGTGTTCAGCATGAAGAGCCTCCTCTGGCACGGCGGCTCCGCCTGGGACGCCTGGTTCAGCTGCGCCTCCAATCAAGTACTTCATACCCACACTGATCAGAAACTGATGAAGATTCCGTCTTGTTTCATCCGTTCTCTCTGCTGACGAGTGGAACTGGTGTCAATTGCAGGTGGCGCAGGTGCTGTTGACGCTGCCCTACTCGTTCTCGCAGCTGGGGATGCTGTCCGGGGTGATCCTGCAGATGTTCTATGGCTTCCTCGGAAGCTGGACGGCGTACCTCATCAGCGTCCTCTACATCGAGTACCGAGCCCGAAAGGAGAAGGAAAACGTCAACTTCAAGAATCACGTCATCCAGGTTCGGTCCCCCCTTGCCTCTCCCGTTCCTTCTCTCTCACTCCTCTCCGACCACTTCCCTCGTCAAGATTCCAAGTCGGCAAACCCCTCAGTTCCTCTTCCTGCTACTGACCAAGAGGAGTGCTTGTTTGTGACAGTGGTTCGAGGTGCTGGATGGGCTGCTGGGGCCGTACTGGAAGGCCGCCGGCCTCGCCTTCAACTGCACCTTCCTCCTCTTCGGCTCCGTCATTCAGCTCATAGCCTGTGCCAGGTATCTTTTTCCCCCTCTTTCGGTTCGAGATGCGTCGCTAGGTCATACACGCATGAAAGCTTTGCTCGATCGGTGTCGGTGATGGAGCAGCAACATATACTACATCAACGACCGGCTAGACAAGAGGACATGGACGTACATCTTCGGCGCCTGCTGCGCCACGACGGTGTTCATACCTTCCTTCCACAACTACAGGATATGGTCCTTCCTCGGCCTCGGCATGACCACCTACACCGCCTGGTACCTCACCATTGCCGCCGCCGTCCACGGCCAGGTAACGTCATCCACAACGAGAACAGTAGCGTAGGATCTGATTGGTGGCTGATTTGATTGCCATTTAATTAAGCTCACAGAAGGAATGATGACGATGATGCTCTGTTCCGGATGGATGATGCAGGTGGAAGGGGTGACGCACTCGGGTCCAACGCAGCTAGTGCTCTACTTCACCGGCGCAACCAACATTCTCTACACCTTCGGCGGCCACGCCGTGACCGTGTGAGTGCTCGCTTTCCTCCATCGGGCCCCATCTTGCTCCCATGATTCATCACTCTTACCTTAGGAGGCTGTAATTAGCAGCAGAACTCGTCAGATGCAAGTTTCGATCAGCCTTTACCTCCGGAGTCGGAGTCCACAAGTCTCTATCGCAGAAGGAAGGCGTCGCAGTGGGAATCTGAACTTTCAAGTCTGCCGGGTGGTGATCGACCACAGAAAGGACCTGCCTGGAATTAGATAACGTAATTTAGAAGGAAAACAGAGGAGCACCGAAGAATTTGATCTGATTACAGGAACATGCATTGCTCAGGCTATCCCTCGATTTATTTACTCTGTAACTCCTCCATCTCTGCAGCGAGATCATGCACGCGATGTGGAAACCGCAGAAGTTCAAGTACATCTACCTGCTGGCCACGGTGTACGTGTTCACCCTGACGCTGCCGTCGGCGGCCGCCACCTACTGGGCCTTCGGCGACCAGCTTCTGACGCACTCCAACGCCTTCTCGCTGCTCCCCAAGTCGAGGTGGAGGGACGCCGCCGTCATCCTGATGCTGATCCACCAGTTCATCACCTTCGGCTTCGCCTGCACACCGCTGTACTTCGTGTGGGAGAAGGTGATCGGAATGCATGACGCCAAGAGCATCTGCCTGCGCGCCATCGCCCGGCTTCCCGTCGTCATCCCCATCTGGTTCCTGGCCATCGTCTTCCCCTTCTTTGGCCCCATCAACTCCGCGGTGGGCGCTCTCCTCGTCAGCTTCACCGTGTACATTATTCCCGCTCTGGCACATATGCTCACCTACCGGACGCCATCTGCACGACAGGTACCCGTCCTTCTTACCCTGCCCTCAGTCAGTTGTTCTACGTGGTTAAGATGAACCGTCCGAGGATACCAGTCCACTCATCTGGTCCTCCATGGACATGGATGGAGGAGACATGACGACGATCCGCAGGAATGGAGAGAAGTAGCTTTCCGTCATCTTAACCTCGCCTAATAAGACAGATCTAAATCTCCTCCTAAATCCTGCAGAATGCTGCGGAGAAGCCGCCCTTCTTCTTGCCGAGCTGGACGGGAATGTACGTGGTGAACGCCTTGGTGGTGGGGTGGGTGCTCGTCGTCGGCTTCGGACTCGGCGGATGGGCCAGCATGACCAACTTCGTCAGGCAAGTCGACACCTTTGGGCTCTTCACCAAGTGCTACCAGTGCCCCAACCCCCATCCTCCCCCTGCCCTTCCGCCACAGCAGCGTCGCCAGCTTTGAACTGATGCACCTCTACTTAGTCAAGTTAGTTCTCCGTTCTACCGGAAACATAGGAAGGAATGCTTGGACGAGAGGCTGTGCTGAATCCTTTGTCCTGCGTTTCTATTCTTTTGACACTTCACGATCGTTTCCTCTCATGTTGTAACTTCTTCTGTCTAGTTGTTCAACGTTAAATTGCAGGAATAATCATAATCATAATCATATATATATATATATATATATATATATATATATTCCTGGTGTCGTTTCCATTTCTTTCTGAATACGAGCCACATAAATGAAGAGCTGCCATGATGATTCCTTCTCTGCTCCAATCGGTGGTGGGCTAAAACCATCATCAACAGTTAAAATCTTTATGAAACATCAGACAATGGTGGGTAGAAATAGTTTAGGATTACTATTAAATCCACGGCTCAAACGAAAACAAGATGCCGTCAGGATCATACCTGGTTAGGAGCATCAAAGGAAAGGAAATGGAGGAAAAGGCTGCTAGGATATGATGGTGTGCTTCATCCTCAGAAAGCATGTTACCTGCATCATGTCCTACTTGCACCACCAAAGGCGGGGAGGGATACGGTGCTTTCAGCAAATCAAGCAGCATGCTGGATTCCAAATGTGCTGGAATGCTGCAGAGTACCCACCACCATCAGAGCAAGCTCAGCAATCAAGACAAGATTTCAGAAGGAAGCATTTATGTGGGCCTTTGGTACTAATTTCTAGAGATAACTATGTTAACAAATAGGAGAGAACAATTACAGTAATCGCTAGAAAACTTGTCATATCTTTGTGAATGGACTACAAACAAGACTATGTTTAGATACACAGCTAACAGAGAGCAAGCAACACAGGAATTCCGATCTAATAGAAAAACCAGACTATCTGATATACTTAGTTGATGGAAAATCCTGATTACCTCAGAGCATCACATCACCGGTCCATAGAATCTTGTCAAAATCTCCAGTACACGACTGAGGTTTCTCCTGCACCAAGAATAGAAAAACCTTCCAGTCAAGTGAAAATTCTGATCTAATTCAAGTGTTTTTTTCTTGCCTGCCATGTTCAAATACATAACCTATATATACAGACCATTGTATATGATTGACACTGGAAGTTCAGAGAATCTTGTGAGGGAGTTCTACCAAAATTTGATGCGTCGAGAGTACCAAAATTTGATCCATTGAATCCGTTGACTGGGTCTCTGATTCGAGCAGGGCAGTGTGCTGATGCAGCAGCGTGCTAAAATCCACTATGTAGGAGCGGGGTGCTCCTTCTGCCGGTAGATCAACGGGCCAGGGATGGTCTTGAGCTGCTGGTACTGGGTCGGTTGGGGGAATCCCAACGGGTGTGGGCGACAACAGTGGTTGGGACATCGACCATGGTTGAGACAATGGCATGGCTTGTTGAGTTAGTTGGTGCAGGATAGCCTGTATCATGCCCATGAGCATCTATACCTGGTGGGTGAGATTCAGGAATGCTTCAGTTGGAACAATTAGGTGGCTCGCCCGCATTCGTCCCCAAGGTGAAAAACTTGGGTCATTGAACAAACGCCAGTAATGGCCCTGGTGTTTAATCAAAAGTGAATGCATCTACATGGGGGAAGGAGGGCAGTTCCCCCCCCGAGTAAAGGTGCTATGGGTTAGAGGCAAAGCCTCCTCACTGGATCATTTGTTGAGAGGGTTAGTGGGTGGACATTCTTGCAACATTCAGGCCCTTCCTGTAGCACCAAAATGTCGGGGGAAAGTACTGTCGACGTTTGAGTCAGCCCGCTTGATCTAGACTCGAAGGAATGTTCGAGGTCCCCTCTAAGTGGCCCAGACGTATTTGAGGTGGCTCCGAGGTGGGGGTTCGACTTCCTACACGAAGACTAGTGTCGGGTGAAGTTTCCTGACCCGATCCCTCCGATGCTCAAGTCAGCCTGAGGTTCCTTTTGGGGTTTGGGGTGTTCTCTAAAAAAAGTGTCCCTTAGGCCGACACTAGGGTGGTCAATTGAGGGGGCACCTTGTAATGATCCCATCAAAGACCAACGCCTAAACGAGATGCGTCGAGAGTTCCAGCAATCCAAGGGGGAAGGTTCGATTAATCCCACCTCGGGTCGCTCCCCATTCACCCAGAGCACCCAGGAGGAATTGAACTTGACAAATTTTCGCCTTCCATCACTAAAAGCCTTTTACGGCAACTCCGACCTAATGGAACGCACTGTCACCTTTCGCGCTCAGATGCCTTTGTATGCCACCTCAGATGTTTTGATGTGCAACGTGTTGCCAACAACGTTGAGAGGCTCAACGCGAGAATGATACAATTGCCTGAAGCCACCTCAAATATGGTACTCTCCCATCAGCCGGCGTCGTATGTGAGGGCAAGGTCCTCCACCATGGGAGAGACGCCACGATGAACGGATGGAGGGGGAACCTAAGCACCACACCTCCAGCACATTAATATATAGGCAAGGGTACCTTCACATCGAGTCGAAGGGACGCTGTCTAAGAGGTACTTGCATCTCGTACCTAACCAGAATGGAGCAGCGAAAGCACAAGTGGTTTTGATGCTCCAAGGTCAAGACATAATCCTGATCGTAGAAATCGTGCATGATTAAAGGTCTCTCAACACATCGAGTAGGATTGACGTACATCCAATTTGAGCTTGAACCACGTCGAGTCACTTCCAACATCTAAGTAACTGACTTCACAATATTTTGCTTGGCATGTTTCTCTAAAGCTGCAATTTCTATATTTATGATGACAAGTTTTACTTGACACTCTTTTCTTTGATTTCTATGTTTAGTTAACAACAAAGGTGAAATTTCACTAAGAAAAATATTTTAACATAAGAAACGAGCAAATTAAATAGAATAGCCATGAATTTGGAGGATGTTACCTGTGGAAGGATAGTTCGACTGCATTTGAGGTTTTATTTGCCCTTTGTCAGCGAAATATACCCAAAAGCAGGAAAATGAGCCTCAGTTAGTAATATTCAAGTAGGCAAACACATATCATACATAGAAGCACCTACAACAGATGGAAATTCTTTTTGCAACTTGAAACATGTTATGACATTAACTCAAATTGACTTGCATCTTGAGTTATCTACTGAATCTATTGGAAGGCCTGAATTTTGAGTATCAGGTTATTTTATCTCAGTTAGAATGCTCACAGAATAGATAGTAATGATGAAGTGGAAAGTGCAATCATAGAGAAGAAGGGAATACAACTTGATTATTGATACATGGTCATTTTTCTTTATAACAACTACATGGGAGCATAAATCCAATCCTGTAGCACATGTATCTTGCAAAACAATTAGAGTGCTTAAATGAATGTAAAATTTGATAGAAGTCGAACAATTATGAAGAGACAGGATTGCATGCACTACACATAATTTAAGCCTGACAAGGAAGCATTAGTCAGAATACATATCACTAAAAGAGCCACATGTGACATATACTGTCACTGTGTGACAGGTACACACAAAGGCACATAAAAAAAACTGTAACATGACGCACACAAATGCACAAAAGCATGCGTAGATATGCACATACAGAGATTCTAAGCTAGATTCTTTCAAAGTTAAAATTGTAGAAATAGCTAATAACATATTCAACTAATCGATCATTCTGATGTGCACATTGGTGAAGCTTCAGCTTTATGAAACTGCTTGTTATATAGGTGACAAAAACCTAATTGAAAAGCACGATTTCTCTTGACCTCTCAACCATAGTATTTATCAGCCTACTTTTTGACTTTGCTTTAGTAAAGAAGTAGATTTCACCGAAACATGAAAATAAAAATTACCAGTTGATTCAATCTATGTTCTATTTCAGAACCAGTCATTCCCTCCGCTATAGAAGCTTCTCTATTATTGTTTTGTATGTTGTTCACCTGAAAAAAACATCCGACGATCAGATTCAGAAATGCAAACCCTTGATATATAGGCAGAAGTCATCAAAATACAAAGAGTATACCTCAGAGACCAAGTAGCCACTCACATCAGGAGCATCAGGTAGATCAACTATCTCATTTTCATAATTCAGTTCATATATTTTTTGCAACATATTCTCATCAAATTCTCTGTCAAGCACATAAAAGATGATGAGAAATTACTACTATCAGTATCCAGAATGCCCCACATCTCATGTCAAAACATAATGGATTGATTTTTTACTTACTTGAAAAAACCACTTCGGACATTGCATGCAACGTTCCTTGCAACACATAATATAGGAACAGCATTGGCCATCTACACATAGTAATATAAGGCAAACATGGGTAATTATTATAAAGCAAAGTAATGTGTTTAACAAATGACCTAGAAGTCAGTGAATACCTCTGCTTGAGGAGCATAATATGGAGTGAACGCAGGGACAACAAGCATGCGAGGTTGATCTTTGTCATCCCAAACCTGCAAATGGTCGTCAATCACCATAGCATTCTTGGATGGCAAATACTATCCTGGAAAACATGCTGCAGTGATTTCCTCGAACCTAGCAAGCACAAAGAAGTGGAAGATGTTTCTAAAATCAAAACAACAAAGTCAATAATGAGACATTCATATAGCTTATATACTGCTGCTTGTTGCTAGTGCCAAATGCTCATAGAGGATGTAATTTTCACCAAACTTCAATAAGAGATGGCAATGCGATGATAATCAAGAGACAAACAACATACTAACCAAAATAATAACAACAAAAATTATAACAGCAAAACAGATTTTCTATTGTGGTCATGCCAAACATAAACAACACCAAGCACACACTCTTAGCAAGTAATTTCCAGAACTAAACAAAATATACCAATGTTAAGTAGGAAATAGCAAGCAAAGTGAAAATCGATATCATAGAATCATGCAAGAATTACAAAAAAAATTCTAAATATTCAGTCTTAACAATAAGAATTAAATAAAAGTTATAATTTTGATGTATAAGGAAATTCTTACCTGATTTTACACACACTACATGATCTGTAAGTTGCTTTGGACTGATCAAATGGGCTTCTGGATCAAGAAGCCTCCACATCTCCAAAGCATAGTCTCTTTCAGCCATTGTACAAACATAAACCTAAACCGTCTACGGCCTTTAGCAGTCAAGTAACTCCTTAGGTCCTCCCATGCAGCCTCACAAAGACACTAGTAACCCGAATCTGTAGATAAAAATAATAGCTAACTTCTTAAGATCAAAACATTAGTCTTCGATTGTGGAAAGACAAGTGCAGGCAAGAGACGGAGATCTAATGCACAATAAAATTGACTGATCTTTTCTTATGTTTGAGAGCAATAACAAGCACTAGTGTCATTGTTAAACATTTAATCTGATATAACTAATGTTAAAAAATCAGGATCCTTTAACTAATGTTACATATTCAAGATCATACACCATAAACTTATATGAAAAATGCTGTAAAGATAAAGGTGCAAACCTCGGGATGTATCCGAGTCAAGACAATGTTCCTTTCTAGCAAACGGATGACAGGTCGAACAATTTTCTCCTGAATACCAAATATTGGTGGAACTTCCTCACTCTGAGCGCTAAGTAACGTCCCATTTTCAGAAACAGTATCTGTCCCGATGTATTGCTTCAACAGAATCTTATCGTCGATATAGCACTTGAGTTCAGCAGACATTCCAGAGACCCCTGCAGGATCATTCTCCACATCAATCCTGCGTAAGAGGGCCTCGATTTTGTCCTCGAATGATTTCATGGTGTTGGCCACCATAAGGGTTTCGTCAAGATCGAACACAATCGCAAGGCACCGGAGGTTGAGCATTCCCAAACAAGATGCGTAGAGGCCAGCCGGAACCGAGCAGCACCAAAAACACGAGACCTTTTCCACCTTGCTCGGCATTGCCACAAGATGCAGCTCTTCGCTCCCGGCGACCACCACCGCATCCTGCGCAAGAAAGAATGGGCACCATAGGGATTCTTGCACAGAAAGAGGAGAAAGGAGAAGAAGGGACGATGAGGGACCTTGCGTTCTCGGAAGCATGAGAGGTAGAGTCGGTTGAGGAGGGGATGATCAGCGTCGGACCTGGCTTGAAGTTTGCAGCGGAGGGCGAAAGGGGAGATGGTTTGGAGGACGGAGAGGGGAAGACACCGCTCGCTGGGAAGGGAGAGGCAATGGACGCGTATCTCATTGGTGTTAGGGAACGGCGAGCTTTGGCCCTTACCGTTGCTGTTCTTGGCGGCCGGGAACACTTCGGCTTCTCCAAGGAACACGTCTCGATGGTAGACATTGCAGCTGATCCCCGTTCGACGGCCCATCACGCCGGGCGACGTGAGCAAGTAGGGTTCCGCGCAAGGCTTATGAAGAAATGACCGCGAGAAGGACACCGGGATTCTCTCGTTCCACACGCCTTCCCAACCTCAATCGCTTCCGCTTGCTGCTGTCTGGGGTGGTGCACAACAACAACGTCCGGCGAAGCTTGGAGAACTCCGTCGTGTCGTGGGGGAAGTTTTCCCCAAACGGAGAAAATATCAATTAGAAAATATTACTCACCTCGTTTTTGTCTCGGGAGTTCCATTGATATAACTATATTTTAATTTACATGATTGAATGGGGAGGTTTTCTTCGATCTATACTGCCAACGTAGCCGTTCAAATATCCCTTTTTTTTTTTTTTCATGCACGCTTGATTAAAAATTTAGAACTTCCAATATAGTAATATTATATTATATATTTTTTATAAATATAATAAAAAGTAATATAATGATAATATTATATTATATATTAATATTTGATAAAAAATCGACCGTTAGCTGACGTGTGGTTGTCACGTGTCATCCAAATTATCCGTGTACAAAAGTTTAAAACGGAAAAAATATAAATTTCCTCTCGTTAATTATAACAAGCAAGATAAAAACAATCTAAACTCCCTTTTCATAAATTTTATATAAAAATTATATCTTAAAATTAGAGAAGGGTTATCTTTTTTCTTTTAACTATTTGAGTTTACATTAAAAATATTTGATTATTAATTTGAACATCGAAGCGAACAGGAAATCTCCTTTAACCCTATTCTTGATGTATGTGACACCTCGAAAGCATAATAATTTGATTTTAGGAATTCAATATCTCAATCTTGAATTCATCTCATAGTCACCTTAAAATTATCTCAAATCTACCTTGAAATCATCTTGGAGTCACTTCGAACACTCCTACACATATGGGTCTGGATCATGTCAAGTTGATCAAAACATTAATAATATTTTTTTAATATTATTTAAGCAATAATAGAGATTTTTTTTATTAAATATTATTTATATTATATTAAATTTATGTAAAAGACTTCCATAATATTTTTTATTGATGATATCTTTATCAAACCGATTCGATTTTGGATTACGTGCATAAAAATCTGTAAATGATTGAGATAGTGATTTAGATCTTCACGGAGAAACTGATTTACACGAATATAAGAGTACTTAGACCCAATCTACGATTGAGATAAACTTCCCCTACGACGAACAAGACAATATCAGACTCTTCCAAGCTATAAAACTTGTAAATTTATTTGATAATGTTGCATGCAGCTTAAAAGACTAAGTTTTGTTTTATATATAATATTCTAAATTGATCATATTTAATAGGGCCAGTACTTAATATCTCGAGCTATCAGCTTTGATCATCTACACAACTACCAATTACGCCTCCTGCCATTTAGCATAATGATCCGTATTATAAACCAAAGCAAATTAGATAAGTCTGTGACAGTTCTCGACAAACAAATATCAATCCAGTGAATTTGAACTTGTTATTCAAAATAATATGTCAATATCAGATTCCTTACAGCTGATCAAAAGAGCATTTGATGAGATGCCTGAGATTATGAAGCCACCCGAGAAGAACATTCAACCACCCAGCCAGATCTTCTTTCACCCACTTTAATTCAAAGCATCTCTTTTCAGTGGAGCATTTACAATTAAATGTATATATATATATTGAAAGACCAAGTAACGAAGATTGGCAAACAAAAAGAGCAGCCAGACAAAAGGCCGAAGCACTGAAGCTGGTCTGATCAAGAAGGCTTCCATTCGCGGAATACAGGTTACCTACAAGAGGATGAAGAATACATATGCTTGGTGAGTGAGAGAGAAATCATTTGCAGGTTAAAGGCAGAAGATTTGTCAGCATGCATGGTCACCGTCTCTGATAGTTGAGAACTTTGATGGAGGTGGCGTACGCAGTGAAGAACACAAGGGAGAAGGCAATCAAAACCACAGCGGTAATGCTCAACATGCCAGGGCCATAGCCGAGAGACTCCTCCAGGTATTGCTTCACGGTCCCATCAAAACCTGGACCAGCTATTCTGGTCTCAACGTCACCCAATTGTGATGTGATGACGCCGCGAAGAGTCCACGCCACCGGGCATATGTAGTAAAACCAAAGCCACCACACAGGGAGGTTCTGAGACAGCCAAACAAAAACGACCAAAGTAAACAAATGCTGAAGGTGGTTACCAGTTATCAATCTAACCTTTGCCATGTAATTACATCCTTGAGAGAACTATCAGAGGTTAATGACCAAATACTCTAAAGCATAACCACTAGTTGGTTAGCCAAGCTATAAAACTATTCAGTGTCATAATCAAAGAAGGGCAGTTTGGTTGACACCAAATCAGATTGATCTTGTTTTGGAAAGAGAATTTAGAGCTGACTAAACCAACATGTATGATCAATTATGAGCTGCAAAGGTATGAGTGGAATAGGCCAATAAAAATAAAACCAAATGCAGGTAATCTTTATTTTTTCTTGTGTGTTTACATCAAGCCAAATGCCTGATATTTATATATTTTAATACATATTGGTAGGAACCTGATCCTTGATTCTAATCGCAATTTTTCTGAATGGACGATGCAAGCTGACATTCCGACCTTCTCATCAATCATACGATTTTGCTTTCAATAATTTAATGATATGAAAAAAAAAATGGAAGTATTTGTTTACTGCCTACTTACAGCCTTGGGGATCAGAAAACCGGAGAGTAGATTCCATAAGGAGTAACATGATGATGAAATAACTGCTGCTAGCTGTTGCGTAGGAGTCAAACCTACTGCCATCATTCCGTAGAAAGTGAAGTACATGAAAGTGAGGAACATGAACAAACAGTATAGTATAAACTTTCCTGCAAGAAACAAATCAACCAGTGAGGGCCAAGCATCCGATATATGATTAACTACTATTAAAATTGACAAACAGATGGGAAGTAAATGACAATTGGCAATTTTCTTCATTATAATTGTCAACCATGAAAGTTTGCCTGTGGCACTCAAATTATAAGAATAGAGATATCATTTGAATCTTCTCAGTGTGCCAGTTTGTATAATAACCACAAACATTAACCATCACTATTCCTGAGAAGATCTATATAATTTTGTCCACATCAAACTTATCTTTTATGATATAATCTCCCTACGCGCAATCCTTCGGTTCCATTATGACTGCTGTGTTCAAATCCTCTAAAGCTTGCCATGTGCAACCATAAAAATATGTTCTAACGTATGGCACTTAAGATATACAATATCCTTCAATTTTCAGTTTTGAGTAAAAGAGAATTGGATGATGTGGCCTTGGATCAATCAAATTTTCTTTTGTCATTGGATAAAAAATAAAAATCATTTAATTATATAGACAGATATTTAAATCACATTCTTTGACAACCTAAGCCCAGAGAAAATCCTAAATAAATGAGCATACAAGAGACGTTTCATTTATTCTTTTATTTATTTATTTTGGAGAGAAATAGTTTTCTTTGCCACCACAAGTCAACTCATTAGTGCTAAATGAACCAAAGCATGTCTTTTACCATTAGTAGATCCTGACGAAAAAAACTTAGGATGTAAATTTAGATATCAAATACTTTGCTCTTGAAAAATTGAGTTCTTGTGCTGGTGCAGATCCCAGTAATTCTGAAACTTCCAACATTGTGGTCTGGTGTCAATCCTAAAAAGCATCAAGCAGTGCTGCCAAACAGCCAATTTTGAAGACTAAAGGTCCTGTAACTTGCAAGGTGGTCTCCACCATTTTGGACAATCAAACAAAGATATCAAAACTAAAACTCCACTTGATTTCTATCCTATATCTAGATGCCTGCCAGCTGAGCTCCTACAATTCAGTATATGAAGCACAATTGTGTTCTGTGGACAATCAAATGAAGATATCAAAATTCCACTAGATTCTATCCTATATCTCGATGCTTGCCAGCTCAGCTCCTACAATTCAGTGTATTAAGCAATTGTGTTCTAAGATCCCATTGATGCCATACATAATGTATTTTAAACAAAAAAAGAAAAAAAAATATGCCCAGAGTGTTCACTGAAGGTCTCATACTATCTCTGAGAACTCAGGATTATCCCAGCACCCTTTCAAAACCAGAGCAGAAAAATCAAAAAGTTTGTTGGTGGGGATGTCAGAAGGCTTTGAAAGGGAAACATCACAAAGCAGAACTTCGAAAAACAAGTTTGTGCCACAGGATTATCCCATTGATACCAGGTGGCTTTGAAAGGGAAATGTCACAATGCAAAACTTTGAGAAACAAGTCAATGTTCATGCCTGCATTATACTTGGAATCCCAGAAATCCAAATTATGATGTGTTCTAAAAGTAGTTAATTTACGGGGAGTTATAACCTAATAAAGTTGGTTCCAACATCCTTCCAACAGAAAATGCTAAATTTTTGCTCTCTGTAAGTCTAGTTTAAGAAGTGGAAAATTGTGAAGGCTAATCAAAAAAATATTCTTAAGAAAGTTCTAATTAAGAAAAGTGAAGACACCTAAGTCAATCAGGAAAAAAATAAAAAAAATTATATATGTACCAATAAGCTATATGAACAAGAGAGAGAGAGAGAGAGAGAGGCCTCATTGTACCTAAAGTCCTTTCGTAATTGATCATGAAAAAGGTGATAAGGCCAAAAATAATGGTTTGCACCATGATGTATGGAATCTCTACAATACCCTGTAAATACAAGACATATGATATCATTATATTCTCAAGTAAAGATAACAATCTGCTTATGTATAAGAAACACAAACCTGTGCTGCTGCATATGGAAATGAGGCATACATTCTAGTTGCTCTTTCCCTATAGTAAACTGTCCTCTCAATAGAAATCACAGGTTGTATAGAGGATGCATTGTTGACTCCGAGGAATATGCAAGCTGAATAGAGGGATCCCATAACCAGAAACAAGTCTTGTACGGTTTCTCTGAATAACATTAGAGCTAGTTGGTCATATGGTTTACTCGAATATTGCTATGTATGGAAGCATACGCTCAAAAATCTATATCCTCAATGCAGATTTGGTGAATGCTTGTTACCTTTTTGAGCCAGCATTCCAAAAGACTGTCCCAAATATCAATGCGGTAATTGTAGTGAAGAACATGCGCACAACACTATATCGGGGACTTCTCCAGTACACAAGAAATTGTTTCTTACAGCATACTTTAAATTGAGTCAGTTTATCTTGCGGAAACACTGAAAAGAATCTCAGAGGCTCTGTACCAGCAGCAGGGGTACTTAATTCCTGAATGAGAGCTTCAACTTCCCTGTAGCAAAAATCAATTGTGATATTATAAATATTCAAGACAAAGGGACTTTTTTTTATTTTTGCAAATGACAAGTTGTGAGGATGGGATATGATCCCAATAAACTGACAAAACATTTTAAAACTAAGCTAACCAATAATTTCAATAAATTTCTAGGATGAGGACTTGAAGTCTCAATTTGTATTAAGTTAATTGGGAAAAACACCACCAAGCTAGTCGGTCAGGGATAAAATTTATAGGACTTGGATTTAAACCCTCAAGCTAAGGTACGTCAACTGGACTAGGAAAGATGTCACAAAAATCACCTGAATTTATCTGAGTTTTTATATACAGTAGCAAAATCTAAACCAAGGCTTTCTTCACAAGCTGGTGTACTAATTTCCAGCATCCAAGTTGCAGGATTATAACCATCAAGGATAGGAGGAACTCCATGTATTCCCTGCATGGAGGATATAAATATGTAAATGACTCATTCAGTGGCAAAACTTGAAAATTTGAGCTGGTTCAACAGATTCAGCAAAGCATGATTGATCCATCAATCACATCCAACAACACACATAATCTTATGCATACTTGGTTATTGAATTAAGAGAAAAGACATCTGCAATGCAATATTCTGAAGTCAAACTGATATTAGAAGCATACAAACTGTAATACAGGGTAGGGAATGAGACAATTTAGAAGAGAGCCTATGATGTAGTATCCAAAGTACAAACACTTGACTTCGATAACCTATAATTATGGAAAGAGGACAACATAAAACACTAACGTGATTGACACCAAAGGTAAACCTCTTGAAAGGAGTTGGAATTTTCTAAATTTATTCAATATCTTTGAATACAGGACTTTTAAACTTCTGTAAAAAAAAATGACACAGGCAACTACACATGACCACATCTAGTTGTGTTGTGATAGACAATTTCACAACTCTGATATATATCTTAGGTGAAGAGCAACAACTTTGTTCTCTCATTCTGTACTATTCAGAAATCATTTTTCCTGAACACTTTGCATGTGCAAATGAATCTTAAACTATGCACGTCTCTTATAGAAGCATTAGTTTATGGCCATTAGAAAAATAATATTCATAATCAACAAAGTCTGAGTAATCAACATTAAGTTCCAAGATAATCAAAGAGTGGTATACTTCAACTATAGATACCCATTTTATGATGGTAAAGGATGCTAAGCACATCTAACTCCAAACTTTACAACACTAAATTTTGCAGCAAATTATTTGTACCATAGAAAGAGGCTCATATGAATCTCCTGCCCCAATCCCCCTTCACAATCGGAATTGAAGAATAATAGAAATCCAATACGCAACTAAAATCTGTGCAGGCATGCTAATGAAGAAGTATACATGATTACATTTAATACCTACCTGAAAGTAGTTTATCATATCTTGAGAATTTCTACCAAGTGAGCCACCATATATGACAAGGCCTCCTCGCTTCATAAGAAGTAGCTGCATGGAGAAAAGAATGCGAAAAAAACTGAAGTTTAGCTTCATCAATTACAAAACAAGGTATTCACAACAAAAGCATTATTACCTCATCAAATGCTTCAAATATATCAATACTTGGCTGGTGTATGGTGCAAACCACAGTTCTTCCGGTGTCAACTGTGTTTCGAACAGTACGCATGACGATTGCAGCAGCCCGTGCATCTAAGCCCGAAGTTGGCTCATCCATGAAGATAATAGAAGGATTTGCAACAAGCTCTACTGCAATTGTAAGGCGCTTTCTTTGTTCAGTTGATAAGCCACTACTCCCAGGTATGCCTACTAATGCATGTCGTAAAGTATCAAGTTCCACTAGCTTCATAACTTCCTCAACAAATGCCTGCATTTCAGGATAGTGATATATCAAAAGGATAATGAAATCAGTAAAAATAAAATTAAGGTGTAGGGACTAACACATCTGTTTTCTTGGCTGACTTCATTTGAAAGACGAAGACTTGATGAGAACCAGAGAGACTCCTCTACTGTTACTTGAGGAGAATGTATATCATTTTGTTCAACATATCCCGAGATTCTGGCAAAGGTTCTTTGGTCCTTTGCATATCCAGAAATTGTTATATCACCTTCTATATATCCACCAGTCTTCCTACCAGCTAGCACGTCCATAAGTGTGGTCTTCCCAGCCCCACTAGAGCCGACCAAGGCTGTCAAGACACGTGGTCTAAATACCCCAGAAACATTGGACAACAACTGCAACCGTGTCTCAGGAACTCCTTGAACTCTCATTGCCTGGAGTACAAAACCGATTAACTGTCAGAACACTGATTAGTCACATATAAAAGGATCTACTACGCATGATGTATCAACCTTTGGCATATCAACGAAATAATTGACATTGTGGAACGTCATAGATAATGGCTGAAATGGAAGAATCATTCCTTTATTGGAGGTATTTCTGTCAGCAGTTCTTTCTGATGCCTCTGGTTCATTATTTTCTGCACTTGACATAATAAACATGGTATTTATGAAATTAATCTTCAAACAAAATTTAAATGGAGACTAGGTCTGCAAAGATGAATATTACAGCAACAGAGACTACCTCTTGTTGCAGTTTGTGGGTGAGTGCCTTGAAAACCTTCATCCTCCCCCTCTTGAGAATCAGATGAGACAACTGCTTGTGCCTTTCCCAGAGCTTCAATGACACCAACAAGTTAGAAATTGTACCACATACACAGCGACATTAGAAGAAAATACTATAAAGCATGACAAGGTAAAGATAGACCTATTAGCAGCAAATACTAATATGGGTGCTTAGACAAAAATTGGAGGCTTACGTTTAAGATATGCCATGGCAAGAGTGAACAAAATGTTGAAAAGGATAGAATAAGCTAACAAAATGCCTACTCCCACCCAATACCAGTATCTCTGGGTTGGTAGACCCTGTGACCGAAGTAGATTGTTCCCAACTGTGTCTGTTCCATAAGAAGATTTCTGTCGTAAAAGAGAAACCAGTTTACAGGATCCAAAAATATGAGATTGAGTATATCATCAGAAAAAAAATTAAAAATAAAATATACCTCTCTCCATCTGGAGTCTGTAAACTCGTTGACTGCAATTGCTCGTTGCCCATACGATAATGGTGAAATCCAGTAAACCCAAATCCACCATGGTTTGATTGAATCTGATATTGTAAATAAACCTTCAGTAAGCATTAAAACCAAGAAAAAAGACAATGAATTTTGTCCTATGCTTCCTTCAGTCCACTGTACAGGTACGAGGGTCACATGAATGGTTAGAAGAAGAGGCCATAAGTATTCCATTCAGAATGTGGAAGAGTAGAAAGTAGGAAAACACTGTACAGGATCATCAAATTCTAACCTTTTGGGACAATAAATCCACCCAAAAGAAAGATGGCTAACAGTGCAAAAGATCCAAATGTGTTGGCCACAATGAAATCTCTTGCAATAGCTGCCATCAGGCGGAAGAGCCCCAATGCCATTTGGTGTATGGAAAACAATAACAGCATGAAGCAGAAAAACCTACAACAATTAGTTATATTCACAGTACTAGTTCAGTTGAAAAAGATAACATGTAAGATGTTTGTAGATAATGAATGACAAAATATGAATCTGACCTATCAGCGCTTGGTGCAAACCCTACTGAGTAGTATACCACACAAGACCATACTACAGCTTCAATAATTGAGTATGGAATACGTAACAACCAGCTAGGAAGAGAAAAAGCCCAGGCTGGATAAAAAAGACTATCTCTCTGCTTATAGAAAACTGGAAGTCGGGAAATTGTTATTGGAAGCTCAGAAAATCCATTAAACATCATATGCACCAGTCCGTAAAACAAACAAGAAAGGTACAATTTGCCATTCATCTCATCAATGGGATGGAGTCTTGTACGGAGAAATACCGTACAAGTGATGAATCCAACAAATGCAACCTGCATCATATGCCTATCATTAATTTTGTTTAATAAAACTAAATAGTTACAAAACATCTTTAAGAAAAACTTACGTAAAAGAAAGCAACAATTTATTTCCATAAAAGGATGGGAGGCCTTATGGATGCATCAATACGTGTTTGAGAAATCTGACTGAAAGACACCAAGTACTAAAACCACAGGAGAATTTCTGTTTCATTTCAAGGCATCAAGATATGATGACTTTGAACTAATACTATACGATGTTTAATTGGTGCACCTAGAACACCTAGTTGAAAGAGAAGGCTATCTTGTTTATCTTAACAGCATCTTGTGTAACAGCAAGTTTGCTCCATTTAAACCTAGATGTCACATGAAAACTACTGCTTTCTTCTTTTTTCTATTTTTCATGTAGGGGGTAAGATAATCTGTATACTGGATCTTCCTAGAGCTTGCACTGGTGGGAGCCATTATTCTAGAAATTGATAGCTGATAACAATCACAAAAAAATAAAAAAGGGGCCTCGGTTTAAGGAGTTTATAGACACATTTACTTGATTTCATTTTATCCAGCTTAAACCAAATTGACAATTCACTCTAGTTAAGCTTGCCACAGTAGTTCTGCTTCTTCAGTAAACAATGTCTTTTTTCTACAAAAGAAGTGTGACAACTTTTGCATTTGCAGTGAACTCAGTACTGAAACAGACAAATATGCAGAACAATATGGTTGTCAAAATCCTCCTTATAAATGCTCTTTACACCTCAAAAAAACAATTAAACTCATTACATTATATTAGGAACCACAAACAAACTTGCATCTAAAAATCAGACATAAGGAGAAGAACTTGAGGTTGTACCTGTCTGTATATTTCTAGATTTCTTAGATTATAGCTGTTAGATACAATGGGACCAAATAAAGGCAGCTTGTTATAGCTACCTTATCATTGAAATGATGTTCAAATAAATCTTGTTGGATTCACATGGATCCAGACTATGTTGAGTTTGGAAGCTCACACTTACATGGTTATAGCTTACATTCAGATAGATCTATGTGAAGCACACGCAGCTTACGTCTAACAGAAAATTAATGCATGCTTGAAAAAATAACGTTAGCTGTACTCTAAGTCTAAGCAAAAACCCACTCTTAAACGAGAATTTTTTAGAAATATAATTCAGAGTGTCAATGAATTTAAATTGCAGCAAATTCGACCTAAATTTTTTACAAATATAATTCAGAGTGTTGATGAATTTACCTAGTGTCCTTATGTTCTTTTTTTTTTCCTTCTCTCTTAACAGTCATATATGTCAAACAAGTACCATTTTTTAGTGTACAATTTTCAAAGTATAACATCACAAAGAGAAGAAAATCTATGCAAAAACTATGTGGTTAAAAAAGCTGAAAAGCATACTTGACATGTTCTAAAAATGTAGAGGAACCGATGTCGACTGATAAGCAATACTTCACGAGAAAAGCATGCTTTGAGGAGGTCCTGCTTTGATATAGCAAAATTTGTTCTTGCAAGAGCTGAAGGAAGAAACCCTTTATCGTCATTAGGGACCGAAAGATTGGATTGGACAGAACTTCCATATTCAGATTCTCTGAATATCTGAGCAATTCTTGAAGCGGGAACAAAAACATATGGTTTGGAATGATCAGACCAATACTGTTTTTGATCCTTTCTAGAGGTAACCTGTGAAAAAGTTCAATTAACTATAGGATTTTCAGTAGATATTCAGGGAATAAATAAAGATACATACCTCCTGGAGAAAATCCGCCACCCCTTTACGAGATGGCATAAAAAATCCTAGTGTTTCAAAGAACTCCAAAACTTTTTCTCTGGGCCCATGATATATGATATGTCCTTCAGCCAATAATATTAGATCATCAAAAAGATCAAATGTCTCAGGTGCAGGCTGAAGGAGAGACATAAGCACAGTGGCCTCCATTTGATGAACAAAGTTCAGCATGCATTTGACGATTTGATATGTTGTGGAGCTGTCAAGTCCTGTTGATATTTCATCCATGAAAAGGGTTTTTCTTGGTCCAACTATCATCTCTCCTGCATTGTAAATAGAACCAAGTATAAGGAATAATCGGCAACCAATCTGTCCAGTCCAGTGGCAAATGATGTCTCGCTTGACAATAGAAAGACTCAGGCGAGTTCTAATGTCAGCGGAATTCACACATCTTTGAACAGAGCCTGTCTGAATGACTCCATGACATTGTAAATATATTTTTGTAAATTGTGAAAAGATTGTAGTTGTTATCTTTCTTGCCAACTACTGCTACATTGGAAAAAGGACCTTACATCTTCATCCAAGTTGGTAAAATTAAGACCTAATTTAAGTAAAAGGAACTCATATTTGTCTATATAGATTTACGTAAAGAAGAATTGTCATTGTGTACCACCTGATTAGCATGGAATCTCTGAGTGCTTTTTTTGTTAACTAGAATCTGTTGGATATTTCATTCATTAAACCTGATTAGCATGGAATCTCTGAGTGCTTTCTAGTTAACTAGAATCTGTCGGACATTTCATTCATTAAATCTTCACATCAAAATATATCCACAAGCAAATGAGTGATTAACAAATTATACAAATTTGGTAGTTCAGTTGATTCAAAATCAAGCAGAGAAAAGGTCAAGGAACTATGTAATTCTGAAAATCATGACTTAATTAAACATCTAGATATTTAACATGAGCAAGATATATATTTCATAAAAATAGGATAAAAAGGTAAAAATTCCTTTGACAATCATATTTGTTTCGGCTTAGATAACCATACAAGCACAAAGAGTTATTGGAGTAAGAAATACTAACGTAAACTTGAACATATAGCAATAATTAACTGTAAGAAAAAAATCATGATATAAACTGCATGAAAAATCTGTTGTACATAGTTGAGACAAGATGATAGATTTTGTAATGGTTTATTTATTTAGAGAAGGCACATCACAAAATCTCCATATTCGGATGTGCAAATGGATATAATAAAGGACACATTTTAGAAAGGAATCACTGGTGTGAGAACAATAGGGGTCATGACAAGCAATATCTTCACCACAGTATGGTTACATACAATGTTGGTGACCTTACATAGTTACACAAGTTGTACATGAGTACAAGGGGTGTCAAAGTTTTTTCCTTGGCATCTGTCATTTAGTGATTCAAATATTTTAATTGATATGAAAAGATGGTCCAACAGAGTAGAGAGCTAGAAAAGTTGCAGGCAGTTAAAATTAACCAATACTATTGTGACATACACTCATGACTGACACTATAATGAATAATTTAAGTCCATAGCAAAACCTGGAAAAGCAATCATTTTGAATTCTGTGGCAAGTATCCAAAATGTGGAAGAGACAAATTACCCTAACAGCTACTGCAATAAAAAAAAAGTTCAATTTTAACCTGTTGTTACACGTTTTTTCTGACCACCTGAAACACCCCTGAACATATCACTACCGACCAGAGTATCTGCACAGACATCAATGCCGAGAACCTTCAAGGTATACTCAGTTGCAAGGTTGTTGTTTTCACCTTTTACTGAAGAAACCTGTTGATCCAATTTTACCAACAAAGTAAATTTGATAAAAGAATATATTGTAAATTGATTCTGATTTAAGCTATTTAGCAAAAACAATAAATTGACCTTCATAAATGCATCAATTTCCGGAGTTGGACGGATGTTTTTCTCCTTTTCAAGCTTTTCTAAATCTTTCAAATGCTCTAAAGAATGAGCAAGAAAAAACAAGAAGAGATGAGTACTGCTTACAGATAAGTCAGTATGTAAATGCATATGGACATATATCTGACTGGTCAGAGAACCAACTACATTTTAAAACCAGTAACAGCATGTTCAATTGGATTTTGTCAATCTATGTTGAGCCTCCCAATATTAAAGAACCTAAACATATATTGAGGGATTACAGGTGACAACAAAATATAGAAAAGCCCAACCACTGGGCATGAGCCTTAGTTGTCTTTGGACAAATATATATAATTGAAAGAAATAAGTGCCATGGCTAGGGTGGACTGGTGGTAATATGGCACAGACAAGCATGTCCATTCAGCCTATGTCTTGAAAGATCACCAGGAACCACCAATATGAAATATAGAAGAAACATAAGCAGATTGCATGATATGGCATGGGAAGAACTTTAAGGTTTGTCTAGTCTCCTGAACCAAGCAACTAGAAACTCAACAAACAAGACAAAACATACATATGATTTACTAAATATTTGTTTTAGTGAACAACTGAGTTGCCAAACAACAGAAAGCCTAGTGTATCAAATGACTCTTGTCAAGATAGGAGATACATTAGTGCCTACGCTTCTAGTTTAAGCCTACTTTTGCAGTGGGATGATCCATGAAAAGGCATGTTATGGAAACAAAAGCTAGTCTCTGCCTCCAGTAAACCATGCAGAGGTGAGATGTTCTCTATGTTTTTCTCCCAAAGCAAAAGCTCAGGACATGGATTGCCTTACCGATCTGTACAGGAGTATCAACTAGCTATCGATATGGTACGTACCGAGTTGTACCGAGCATACTGACATATGATACACTACAGTATGGTGAGCAGTACCTAGCTATTGACATCGATAGCAATCTCCTACCGGATCGTACTCCCCATACTGAGCAGTACACTACAGTATGGTGAACATTGGCTCAAGGTTCAAAGTCAGCTTCAATCCTCCACATTCATTAAAATTATTTGTTTAATATAAAAGGAACCACATCATAAATGCTAGTCTTACTGATAAAAGCAAAGCCACTAGTTACAACTTACAATAGCTAATAAAATCTAGTCTCTACCTTGAGTAAACCATGCAGAGGTGAGATATTCTCTATGCTTTTCTCCCAAAGCAAAAGCTCAGGGTTCAAAAAAGGAACCACATCATAAATGCTAGTGTTACTGATAAAAGCAAAGCCACTAGTTGCAACTTACAATAGCTAGTAGCACAATCCACACATCACCAAAAAGAAATGAAAAATCCCTACAAGTAGCAGAATCAATCAATCAAATTTAGCTACGGGAATATGAGCTTGCCCACTTCAGTCCATCATATGAGAACGCCTACTTACCCTACGTCAGTCACTGGATCAGCTTTAAGTTAGGATGATTTGATTTCATTGGTGGGTAGAGTTGGTTTCGTGCTCAAGTGAAGAAAAGTTTTCTTAAACGATGCTCATTTTAGATAGTTCTACTCTAAAACTTCTTTGCTAGCTTTTCTTCACGCAGGCAAGGATTATCTTTCTTTACTAAACCTTGACTATGGTATATGATCAGGGAGACTCGAAGGTTTGGTTTATGAGCCCCCATTCACAGGCAAGGACGGAGATTAGTTTTAACTATATCAAAAGCATATAGTCGATCATCTATTAATAGATTTCTATAAAAGATCGTAACAGATAGGACATGAGGAATAATGAAGCAAAGTTTACATAAATTTTGCAGCAGACAGTGTAATGCTTTAATTAGTTAAAAATATCAATCTCCTATATTATGTAATTATGTGTCTCATGAAGAATGATATGTATACATACATATTTCATACAACGAAATCACCATTAGAATGTAGAATTTATCGTGGAAGATAAGCAATTGAATCTATCTGCAAGCATACAACTTAGTGACCAATTGGGAAAGTAGTTTCCAAAGTTTGAAAGATTATAATGAATATTAGTTGTCAAAGGCTTTGAAGTATGGAGAAAAATAGATGGAAGCATCACCACAAGTTATTGTTAAATAGAAAAAGTATATAGTATTAACTATTAAGAAATTCTTTAACAAAACAGGATCATAATATATTTACTCTTATCAAGTAGGCAAACTACCTGCCCAGTTGTTGCTCGCACCCTGACATCTTGCTGCAAAATCCAGGGTTTCTCGAACAGTCAACTCCCCTATATGATTATCTGTCTGGCTGATGTAGGCAGATGTTCGTTGCACAACGAATTTATCAAGCCGGGAACCGTTGTACTTCACATCTCCACTTCTCTGACAAGAAATAAAACAAGCTTATATTGTTTTTTCCTAAATTAGGACATGATTTGCAATTTACATCTTACAGAACATATCTAAAAGGGGGAAAAACCCATTTAAATTAGGCAAGTTCACATAGACAGTCCATAAAATTCTTGGTTAATGCAAGAAAACACAAACAGCATGTCATGCACCATATTGAAAGGAAGCTAGCCCCATTTAGTTAGCCAAACATCCTCTAAATTACAATGGACACAGATGTGACCAAAATTGTGTGTGCACCTAGTGTGGATTTTATCTTCAAGTTCCAGAGGTTATCATCTTAAACCAGAAGAAGAATTGGAGTTAGCAATGAAGTTGCAAGAATTTGATCTTTAATGAAAAAGGATATATATTGAAGAGAGTTAAAATGAGAAGCAGCCATAACACTTAAGTGCAACAAGATGACTGAAATGACTTGCATTTCAGTACCATTGCCATGGAAATGGTGTTCGATCTCACTTCCTTATCTTAGATTATTTGCAGAAACATACTTTTAATCTGGAATGTTTTGTTCTATTTACTATCATCTAGTCTGATAGACTGGAGACAAACTTTCAGTCATCATTTCTAATATACAACCTCTTAAATCGGTATCCTGCTACAAAACATACACTAGGAAATTAATATGAAAAACAATCGATCAATTTATCATACATCAACCAATGTTACCTGGAATGAACATATCAATTATCAATTTGTTCAAAAGAACCCCACAAGCATACCTCCAAGACATTTATTGTAAGAAATGATCATTCCATATAAATTTGTTTGTAACATGGCCTTGTTATCCACAAATTTACATATAGTTGAACCAAATGGTTATCAAAATATTTTATAGCAACTTGACAACTTCACTACAGAACAAGACTTTAGAGGAAACATTGAAATAAAATTTAAAGATGGATTGTGTTACAGTACATGGAAGTGTACTCTTTAATAATAAGTTCAAAATGGTAAATGGGCAAGTGAAGACTGAATAGAGAGAGTGACTTGTACATCACACACCCAATGGGAAGGGAAATAAGATAAATTTCGTATGGAATAATATATCAATTAAAATGTTATGTGCAAGAATAAAACTGAATGAGAGCACTGCTGCAAAGTAATGGTGGAGATTCTTTAGTACTGTAAGTCACAAAATATTCTTAATGTGACTTATTTTTGGCCTCCAATTTATTTCCACAAAATCCAAATATAGCAAGTGCTTGTTACTTTGTTGCAATTATTTTCAAGGCTCTTCACTGTTTGGCTGCATTCAATTTTAGTGTGCAACTTGGAAGTGAAAGAGCAAATCTGGTACAATATAACTTGTTGCACAGTTTTTTATCTTCTTTACTTGGAGAAGTACTATTTAATTTTTTTTAGTATGATAGATTACTCAATATTGAATGACTTGACTCAAACAATTGTATGAGATAATTAAGCTAGCCATTTTCTCGAACAACATTCTGAATCCTTATCCCCCACGGCAGAATCCTACAATATAGTTTCCCAAACATGAATGTATATATAAATCCTACAATATAGCTTCCCAAACTTCAGAAGATCGTCTGTCTAATGTCACATACTCTTGAGCATCAGTTGGTCAGCCTGCAGCTCTATCATTCAAGGGAATAGATAATTCTGTTCTGATCATGATAATGTCTAATATACCACTATCAGAAACAGTTTATTTAAAAAATTTGGGAAACCAGTTTTGTTAAATATAGTACAGAACCTCATCATTGGCTCGAAATATAAGATCCAAAAAAACTCTTAACTTAAAGTTCAAACCTATAGAAATGCTACAGCCTCACCGTGAAGACAAGCTTGCATGTCTAAACTATATGATTCGGCAAGCTCATAAATGAGAGAGTAACTGAAAGAGAACCAGAGAAGCAAGGATAGCTGACGGAAGAAGTTGTCAATGATAGATAACCCAATGAAACAGGTAAAAGATATTCCCATTGAAGATTTAATAGCTGGTCCATTCTCATGGGGCCTATTTCAGTTAAAATGCACATGCAAAATTTGATCTTTATGACAGTTGAGTTGAACGCTGAAAACAATTTCCTTTATCCCAAAAAAATAGGGAAATGGAAAGCGACTTATTGTGCAGCATACAACACTGTGTTTTTCAGTAAACTAAATTATCTGGTAAGAAAAAATAGAAAATTTCAAAATAATCCGCTTAGGTGCTTGCTGTCACCTTAACCTATTACTTTTGAAGAATTTATGATGCAAGGAACAGGATGAATCAGTATACAGTTCCTCATGATGCTTCACTTAATGTCATTTTGAAACTGTACAGTAGATGCATCATGTCTCTATACAACATGGGTCACCATACTGTGTAAGACATGGAGATAGAAAAATTTAATCAGATTAGAAGGAAAGATGATCACCTTTAAGTTAGAATCAAGTTTACCAGCTAGAGCCAAGTGTAGCGTGGTTTTGCCAGAACCAGGAGGTCCTAATAGCAGTGTCATTCTGCCAAAACAGCCAACAGACTAGTTAAACATGGACATAGAAATATCAGTTCACCACAAATTAACCAAAAACAATCCGAGTGCCACGTAGTTCATAGTCAGGCATGGTTTGATGATTATCATGGTTAAAAAGGCAGAGTAATATATTCTTACCTTCCTGGTTTTATGACACCGCTAACGTTGTCCAATATGGTGAGAGTATGTGTTTTTGGTTGGAGTAATCGTAAGGAAGTAAAAACCCCCTGCATGGAAAGCAAAATAAATTGTTTGGTCGCTTGTAATAGATTGCAAGAAGCCAAATAGAACGTAAAATACGAAGACAAATTAAGGAGAGATTACAAAAGTCCGTTAAGATGGCATGCCACTGTTGTTAAAAGAAGACCCAAGTGTTCTTTCACCAGATTTTGTGGATCCAAAGGAGTAAAGAATCAATAGTAGTTCATGCTCGAACAATAATATAAAATCATGAATTTACTTATCTTTTCATCTATTTTTATGTTGAAAAAAAATAAAAATAGAGCGACGTGTTCCAAGCACAGTTCGAATGTTCAAGAATTGAACTTCAATTTCTGATGATTACGAAGCTATAGCCAGTTTCTTTTGTTTTTAATTTACTAAACAAGAAGTATTAAGCTAAGAAAGAAACGCTACAATCAATTCACATTGTAAGCCCAAAACATCTATTCTATTGAGTTGTCGATGTTAAGTGAGATAGTAATGTACCTCAATAGCGTCGCGGACAAAGTTAGTCAGAGTAGGCAAAGCCCTTCGACCGGTGTGTACTTCTGCAGAGACGGTGAGATTCTGGAACGTCACCTCCACTTTGGGAACGTCCAACCCTACACTGTTTAGTTTGAAGGGACGAAATCAATCAATCAAACCCGTCGTGAAAGATTTGGTGATCCAACTAAAAGCTGTCTTGCAGTAAACTAGGCATTGATACACACACCATCAGCAATACACACAAACACACTTAATAATACTGCACTAAACGTGATATGACCGAGACGTCAATGCCATCACATGTCAGAATCTACCCAAAAGAAGATGCGGGGAGAGAAGAGTTGCGATCTTGATCTTGCTCAAAGAAAGAAACCCGTGAAAGCAATTATAAGCCATTGATGGCAGGTGAAGGCAGGGCATGGCCAGATGGGGTGGGTGGTATACCGATCGAACCGGCCTTTGATGCCGGCAAGGAGATTGTAATTGTCCTGGTCGTTGGTGGCAAAAGCCTTATGCAGCACCCGCTCACGGGCGGCGCGGTCGAGCCGCCTGACGTCGACCAGCTCGAACGGAGGAGGCGCCGGCCCGTGGCGGGAGAAGGATCGGGAGTCCCGGCGCACGACGGCGAAATTGTGGCGCTTGACTGACGGCAGCCGCTCCACGGCCGCCCACATGAGCTCTCCCTCGTCCTCCGCCACAGCCCGTTCCTCATGCGCGGCGTCCAGTCCGGATCTCCGCTGCTCGAAGAGCTCGCCCGCCTCCTCCATGTCAATCTCGAAGAACTCGCTACCGCTACTGGCGGCCATATCGCTTCGCTCCTCGCTCTTTCCCTCCTTTCCGATCGAGATAGAAAGATGAGGAGGGGGAGGGGAGGACATCATATAAGACGATGGGAATCTCAAACGGTGAGGCCGTTGGAATTCTGAGCGTTTCGAAAAGCAGGGCGTGGAATGACATAACTACCCCGCCGTGCATCCGCTTGCGGCAAGAAAGGGGGGGGGAGGAGACGGTCTTGTTGTTTCGGACTTCGGACGCGGGCGCATCGCACGCGTGCGTGCGCGCGCGCAGATCGGGCGAGCGAGCTCATCACAGCACGCACGATTGAATCAGAGGAACAACGCATCCCCGCCCGACGCGGTCAAATCACACGCGAGGTTCGCTGCTTGTCCTCCCAACGCGCAAATGATGTGAAGCGCGTCCTCATCGCGCATTGTAGATTATATATAGACAGCAAATTCTACACCAGACTGCTCTGCATTGGAATGTTACCTTCGGGTAGGTCTGACCCCATTTCGGTTCTCAAATTCTGGGACTTCAATCGTATAAGGATGAATCATCTATTTTTTTCTTTTTAATTAAAAATAATTTAGAATAATGAAAAAAATATATATCTGTTCTGATTTTCAAAATTAATTTATTATAAAAAAAATCAAGAACCGCAATTAAATCATTCAAATCTGATTTTAATTCAATTTGAAACCCATAAATCACCAAATCGATTCAATTCCAATTCAAATCATGATCAGAACTACTCTTATGTTACCTTTTATTTTAAATCAGATATTAAAAAAATATGGACTTCCCTCATCATCGATGTAAAAATATGAACAAGCATGACAAAATGAACTCCCACGAGATTTTTCTATACTATTACAGGAGGACGAGAGAAAAGGTGTTTGATTTTACAGGACTGGAATAACTTGTGGACTCCAAAATGGTCATGACCATATCAAGCAAACTTCAAAACTGATGTCCTACATAGAGTAGAGATAAATATTTACAGTCTGCAAAAAGGTTGCCTATTGTGCCATAAATCAAAAACATGGGTGAACAAAATGCGGTCAAGCAAAAGACCAGATGGGGAACACAGAATCCTAAATTTAGGCAGTCTTTAGGGAGCAGAAGCCTCTTTCACCTGACCAGCTTTTTGTATTTACCTTGGCATTTCTTGGCTTTGCGTTTTTTCCCATTGGAGTCATAGTCAGAATCACCACCACTGCCGCTGTCGAATTTCCCATTAGACTTCTTCTCATTCCTCCTAAATATGAACTGCTTTGGCCTCTTCTCTGGTTGCTTCTTCGCTTCCCAATCTTCCTGCCTTGCTTTCCAAATTAACAGAGTCCTGCAAGGTGAATTAATTTGAGCTGACAACTGTTAACATATTCCAAGTCGAGCAAAGATGGTGGCACCAAGGATATGCATGAATGCATCTTCCTTTGAGAAGGTGGGAGAGGGAAGGAAGATGTATCAAAATGTTGCTCAGTTATGCACCACCCAAATGGAAGATCAGTGTTGCAGAAGGAAAGAAAAGCAACAAACCTTGAACTCCCCGATGCCAAAATATGATCTTGAGGATGAAGCTTGTTCACAGGGCTGATTGTTGTTACATCTGTGTCTATTACTTCAGCCACAAGCTTACCAGTACTCGTGTCTATAAAGTCAATAGGATGTAATGCAACCCCATCATAGTTCTCACTTATGTAACGACCAATAACCACAAGCGATTCAGAGGGATCCTGAACAACATTGCCATACTTAAAGAGTTAGAAGCATATGCAGCTCATGTATGAAAAAAATAAATGCAATAATTGGCTTATTCCTATAAAACAAGATACAAAACAGGCAAATTGATCCCCTCCCTGAGCAAAAGAAATCAAGACATATTGAACCAGCTAAGCATTTGTAAAGTATGTACACCAGACACAAAAAACAACCTTTGGATCCCACTCAGCTCGGAAAGGAGTCAAGTGACGATTAAAATCATGGCTGTGGACAATCTCTCTACTTGGGTATTCCAAATTGCCAAAAATTGAATCCCACACTCTAATGCGGTTGTCTTGAGATGTTGTCAAGATTTTGTTCCCGGTCAGGTGTGAGAAATATGCAGAGTTCACAACACGTCCATGAGCAAGACTGGCGAGGCAAGATTCAGTACCTAACCTTCTAGCATCCCAAATTCGAGCCTAGAGATCATACATGTAGGGAAGATTTATTGCTCTTTCGTTGTTATAAGAAATATAATAGAAGTCCTGATCAGAAATTCATACTAAAACCAATCATAAAGAAATTTAGGGATGCAATAACATGAACTACAATACTCACAAAATGGTCATTGCCACAGCTTAGAAGAACATCTGGTTGTACAGGATTGCAGTGAAGCCCAACAACCTTGCTTCCTTTCTTATGCACTAAAATTGGTTCACCAATTTTCACATTTGACCGCACATCCAACCTTTTTGTATCAGAGGGAAACAAATAGACTTGTGTAAAGAAAAAGTTATCTGCTACAAGAACACCTTTCTATTGGTATCAGAGGGAAAAAAATTATGTAATAAAGTTTCCCATCATGTAGCCTACTAGAGATAAACCATCATCAAAAAAGAAGAGCAGAATATAAAAGGATTTGGCTATAGGTACTCACAAGTAGAGGTATCCAAAATTATCTGCTACAAGTAAAACACCTTTCTCGGTATTGACATCCATACCATACAGCATCCTCCAACTAGCAGGGCCCTGAAAGTCAAAAATAATTCAGGCATACATCTCAATCCTTCCAAGAATTAAGTTATGCAAAGAAGGGTAGGAACATAGGAACCGCTAGGAAAAACTAGCAATAGCCAACAGTTGAATTTTCTAAGATGAATTCTCAAGTTTCGAAAAGTTTCTTGAACTATTATCACCTTCCTAATGCCATAAACTAAAGGATATAAGTGTACCTGTCGACTCTGATAATTCACAAGATACTACTAGTTTACGACTTTCTTATATGTGAGATACTTGTTACCCATAATTTAGCTGAAACAGAAGTTCCAGATAGAAGGAATATCTTGGCTCTATTATGTTGGAGAGAATGCAAATACTAAGTCGAAAGCAGACAAATTTTCTAGTGTTCCATGGTGATAAAATAATCTGACCACTCAAGTTGACACACATCACCAAAGTAATTTAACAGAAACACTGATTCATCTTCCTCGGAAGGATACATATCTCTGTAATGAATCAAGCCCACCATATTCAATCTTTCTCCTCTGTGCACTTAGCCTTCAACCATCACAGTTTGAGATGCATATGCATATGCATCACCCTAACCTATATTCTAAGTAAGATGCATATCCATCATCCAATATGGAGACGTTAGAATGTGGTTTAGGGGAGATTAATTTGAAAGATAATTGCACCTTCAAAAGATATATTATATTTTGGCTGGTGCTTCACAACAGACCATGCACAAGAGGGGCTCTCAGTAAAGGATAGATTAATATGCCATGATGTCTGTGTTCAACCTGGAAAGCAAATAGGTTGATCACCTATTACTTCGTTGTCAAGTAGACAGAATTTGGAGCTTTCTGGCAGAAGCTTGGGATAAGGCTTCTAGAGTTCCTGCACGAGATCTGGTGGTCTTGGAGAAAGCTGAAGATGGAGCCTAAGCTGAGGAACGGAAACAATATTCTGATAATTGCCATTACCTAGATGATATGGAGGGAACACAACAGATGTTGTTTTGATACTGGCATGTTTAATGAGACAACAAACGAGGTTATAAAAAATTTTCAAGGATTGGAAGTTTACAGCTTCATGAGCTACATTGGTAGTCCTGTCGGAGGTGTTAAACATATTTGTAACTTGTCTATTTCTCTCTCTAAAAAAAAATTAGTTTCGAGTATCGCTGCCCTTTTCTTGTCTTTTTTTGGTTTTTTTTCTTCTTTTATTTTCTCTTTTCCTCCTTGTCTTTGTATCTGCTTCCTATCTTTCTTACATTTTCTTCTTGTTTATGTATATTTCTTATATTAATCAATGGGTTAATCTAACTCATTCTACGCCTCAAAAATTGAAAAAAAAAAAAATCAGTTAAATCATCTCCTCTAATCTAGCACCTCATATACACAACCAAGAGTTTCTGCAGAAATATTTCCTACTCTTCAGATAAATCTTAGCCTAGATAAGAAATTGATTGAGGTACCATGTTTGATGATATCTAACTTGTCAAGTTAATCATATCCAGAACCTACTTCACTTTCTAGACCAAATCTTGCTCCTCCTGTTATCAACAATAACAACAATAAAGCCATAAGTCCCAGCTATCTGGGGCTGGCTACATGGATCTGCTCCTCCAGTTATCTGCAGTAAAAATGCTTATAGACAAGTTCTAAAAACCATTTTGTAGATGGACGGGGTCGTCTTCTGTTCACCTTTTCTTTTCTGTTGTCACTAGCAAAAGTGCTCAATTCACGAAGCAGCATTTGCAAACAAGGGAAAACCCATAAACTTGATTTCACATGTCAAAAAAATTTAATAAATAATTTTCAAAATGCGAAAGGATCAGTCAATATAAGCTTTCCATACTCAGATGCTAGGTGTTAGACAAAGTCTTCTGGCAACTGGAGCAGACTCGATCACTCACATGTAAGAAATCTAGACTTCTGCTGAGTTATATCTTGACCTTAATTTTCATACAGTAACAAGATAATACAAGACCATATGAAATAATTTAAAACAATAATTACCTAAAAAACTTAAATTAGATAGATTTTTTGCTTGTAGTATGAGTAAAATGAAAGCAGAATTGGCATCTGCAAAGAACAAAACACTAACAGTTTATAAGATAACTTAAAGGTGTGTACTTAGCAAGCATGAAGCTGCTTCCACACAATTTCTTGATGAATCCTGAGATTATTTACAAGTCACAATAGCAGCCCAAAACAACTAACAGGCGGTGCTATGTGTTCAAGGGGTGAAAACATGCAATAGGCACATACATAGATACTAACTGTCAGAGGAATTAACACATACATTCCATCCATCTGGGTTAAGATCCAATAAGAGAGTACTGATTCCAGTCTCCATGTCAGTGCAACTGACGGTCCCATCTGAGGATGATGTATACGCTATTGCATCATTGCCTAGGCTAAACCTGGAGGAAGAAATCATCACTTTCTCGGATCCTGGTTTGAGAAACTATATAGATTCAAAAAATGAAGTGTGGTGAGATGTCTTACTTTATGTTGTTAACTATGCACGAGTGTATGGATCCATAAATTGTCCTTTCATGTTGCTTATCATAGTTCCAAATGCCAAGTTGCCCTTTCTTTCTCAAAGGAGAAAAGCAAAGAACAACGAGAAAATAGCTTATCAAATAATAAATAAAATGAAATACAAAAGCATTACATTCCAACTCAGGCAGCGAATTGAATAGCCATCAGATAGATTGCATACCTTATCTCCGGATAGAAGAATATTACTCTTTGTTGGATGAAATTCCAAGCATGTTACACGTCTACTGTGGAACCTAATTAATCCACAGTCTACTTGATCAGGGATCACATATACTGGCTTGATCTGTAACAAACATTGAAGAAACAAAATGTCATATCAATTTAATACACACTAAGTGACCAAGATGCAAAATGGTAAAAGACATAAGATAGATACTGAGATGTCCCAAAAGCAAGAAAAAGAGTATACTGCACCATGCATAGCTAAACATAAAAAGAAGCATACATTCAAATCTCAATGCTACATGTTCTGGCTTTTGCTTAGAAGCATACTCTCAAAATTTCGATTTGTGGACATGATTTCGTTTACCAATATGGTCTTAGTAACCAATTTTACATTTTGCATCTCAGCAATGGAATATATCTTTTGAAATCAACAACTAATTCACACAGTTGTTGTGGAGTAGCCACTCAGTTATTCTACAGTGAACAACTACCTAAACAAATATATTGTAATTCTTTTTTGGCAAAACGAAAATCTTCATCATCTAATTTTCTCACCTTTGGTATTTTAGCCTTAAGTTGCCGCATGAAGATATAATCCAACGGGGTCTTTGTGTTCCTTGCAGGGGCAGGAATCACGCCATGCTCCATAGCTACACGATGTGGACAAGACATGGTTGTGTGACCTGCGATTTGCAATCGCATGCTATGTTAGTTTAATTCTGAAGAAGTAAATGAAAAGAGTGAGACTTCAAATGAGAACAGAGCAGCAGCAGCAGTTTACCAGGCGTTTTGCAGAGAAAACAGGGCTTTCTGGGGCAATCGATGTAGGTCGCTCCCCTGAAACCAGCTTCGTGGCCCGATTGCTTACAAACCTGCAACAGTGCAAAAGTAAAACAAATCACTCAAAGTCGAATTCCAGCGCTACTAAGGCAAGAACAAGCCTGAACAAAAAGAAACCACAGTAAATAACGGAAACCTAGGCGAAAGGAAACAAAATAGGGCACCTTGCAAACCCTCTTGAGACTGATGGTGATGGGAGGCGGCTTCTTCCTCTTTCCCGGCGCGACCTCATCAGCCGTATCCTCCTCCAGCTGAGCCTCCTCGGGGAAGTCCTCCTCCAGGTCATCTTCTCCGCCGGAGGACGAGGTTTCGCTCTCCTCGTCGGAGTCGGCTTCCCTCCGAAGGAAGCGAGGCCTCAAGGAAGAAGAAGCGAAGGGCATGAGGGTCGGTGCGGCTCCTAGCTGAAGGAGAGGCGGGCTTGTAGACACGACTTTTCCTTGAGCGTCGAAGCAAATGAGGTGGCGTGGAGCGGCCGGGCGGGAGAGAAGTTAACCCAAGCCATCAATCAACCGACGACGTCCACGATTGGATGCAGCTAAGTAATATACTTGGTTAGACCAGACCAGTAACCCGTCACGAATCGTGACTGGATTCGAACAATGATGGATCATAGGACAAGAAACATTAAACGATGAGAAGCTAAAATAACAAAGTTTTTAACATATTTGACGCAAAATTTGTGCTTTTAGAGCTGTTACGGGAAGATGTCGTTGGTTTTATAATATATTTTGAAAACTTATGTGGTTTAAATTTATGATTTTGAATGTGTCTGGTAAAAACATCGAGCTCCCAAGGATGTTGCCCGAGGTGTTATGTGGGTGAAAACATCAAGTTCTTAAGGAGGTTGTTTGAGATGTCATCTACATGAAGACCAAGGTGGAAAAAGATTTCCCAAGTTGCTCTTTTTGATGCCCAAGTTAGTAACTCGAGGTGGGTGAGTACAATTGTCAATGGTAAAAAAAACGATCCCTTGATTATGTTAAAATTGAGCTCTTATATCTGATAGCGAATAGAATGATATATTCTGTTAAATATTGTTCAAGGGAGCAATCTTTAACCGTCTCTAATAATCTCAATCTAGTCTTTTGTCCATGTAGGCAATAATAGCGGAGACAGTCTATAATCGCTTATCTTATATTGATATCCATGCAGGGCAAACTGGTGAGGGCAGCTTTTATCTTCTTCTTTCAGCTAGGATACCACGTAAAGGATATGTGTTAGATGATGATTGATTAATAATATTCTCCTTTATTATTTGTCCCTCTTGGAAGGCATGCTTTAGGGGCTTTTTGGCAAGGGTCTTAAAGCATGACATCTTGCCCATCTAACACATCAATCTTATATTCTTTTAATCACTTTTTTGAGAGGAGTAGGGGTTCTTGATCAATATACCTAAGGTATATGCAAAAATGTATTAAAAATTCATCCTCCGCTCCTCGAGTAGTGAAGCGATCGGCTTGCACTAACTAACCCATCCTGGGCGAAGGGAGGGTTGACACCCAACCTACTCGCCTCGAGCGGAGAAGGAGGGTCGACGCTTGATCCACTAACCTTAAGTAGGAAGAAGGATCGACACTTAATTTTATTTGAAAATTTTATCAGAATAAGCGTTCATTATTAACTTTTATACTTGGGGTGTTTCTTTTTTTAACTACGAATAAAAATCACCTCATACTTTTACTTAAATGACTTCATAAATATTATTAAAAAATATTTAATGTTGATAATTAATTATTATTATTTTAAAAATAAAAATTTAATTATTATAAGATCATTAAAACATAATGATAGAATAATAAAACTTATTTTTATTTTTAAAAATTATGATATTTAATTATTAATTTTTAAAAATAATTTTAGTAAAAGATTGAGAGTATCTTCGTTTAAATAAGAAAAAAATATTCCTGATAAAAACGAATATTGGGGCATCATCTAATAAAAAATAATAATAATGGTGGTGTTTTTTGTCGATAAGATGCCCATTTTATTCTTATAAATAGAAAAATAAAAGGGTTAAGTTTCATTTTAACACTTGTGGCTTTGCTCATACACCTCTTAAACTCTTATGGTTTACTCGTGTCTAAAATAACTCATATATTTTTAAAAATATAATATATAAGCCCATCTCGTCAAATCTGATTTAATAAATATTAGAGTCTACTTACGTGACATGTTAACTCATAATAAATTATTAATATAATGATACATATAATCTATGATTAAGGTTCATTTTAGCTCTTGTGGTTTTGATTATGAACCTCATTTGTCCTTATAATTTACTCGTGTCTAAAATAACCTACACATTTTAAAAAACATAGCATATAAGCCCTCATATCGAGTATGAGTTAATAGATATTAGAGTATGCTTATGTGACATGCTGACCCATAATAAACCATTAATATATAATTTAAGTTAAAAAAATTAAGACCTCCATCAATGGCTGGAGGAGGTATCGTTATGGAAACGACCACTAGTAATAGCATCAAAGTCGTTGTTGCCTAGTAGGGCATTGTATGCACGCAGCTTCTTCCGTGCTAACGACGAGCACATGAGCTTCCGATCCTGCCTCATGTGGATGTAAGTCAACAAGTCCAACGCTAGACATATAATGGTCTCTTGATCCCTTATTATATTAATGATTAATTATGAGTCAATATGTCACATAAGTAGACTTTAACGTCTATAACTCAGACTTAACGGAAAATGTTTATATGCTATAATTTTAAAAATATATAAGTTATTTTTAACACAAGTAAACCATAAATACTCAAAAGATTCATGACCAAAACTATGTGAATTAAAGTAGACCTTAATCATAAATTATATATATCAATATATTAATAATTTATTATGAATTAGTAAATAGATTTTAATGTCTATTAACTCGAAATTAATGAAAAAGATTTATATCTTACGTTTTCAAAAATATAAAAATTATTTTAGATACTAAAAAATGATGAGAATTTAAAAAGTGATGCATGCGTCATGTTAAAATGTACCTTAACCTAAAAAAAATGATATTGTTTGGGAAACTGGTGACACCGTGGCACAGAAAAAAGTGCCATCGCCGACGAATTCGCTTCGTCTTCTCGAAGGCAACTTTATGGCATCATTAAGAACAAATAATCCCATGCACAGAATAATCTCATGTCACCTGTGTCAACTCAGACATGGAACAGAGTGGACCACGGCAGTCATCGCTTGGGACAGCGGGACGCGCGTCACTCCCGCTTCAATGAATAAATGTGCAGTGCCTCCACGCTGAAACCTGTCGGAGAAGACAGTGAATTGCACCCATCAAACAGAAACTAAATTATATTGCCATGCTAATTTACTATGGATAAAGACACAAATCAGCATACAAAAGATGGGGATTCAAACCAGCTGAGATGAATACATATGCAGCAAGACTTGGATGTGTTGACAACAAACAATTAGGATCAACTCAAACTAATCCACAGTTTTTATTGAACAGGAAACCACAAAGCAATGAAGGGAAAAGATGTGCTCACAGAACCCATTCAAATAAGTACATCCTTTGCGTTATGAAATGAATTTTGATGGGTATCATCTTACACCACTGTGATTCTTGCACACCAAGTTCCTACATTCCAAGTCAATCTACCATCACAAAGATCATGATCTTGAAACTTAATTCCACTATGAACACATTTCTGTATCAAGAAAACCACAACAGGCCAGTATCTGCAAACAAGAAGAAGAAATAATATCATAATGGACCATGAGTTAGCCGACCAATTTATCCCTGTTCCCCTCAGTGATTCTCTCGAGTTCATTCCGCCCAGAAGATATTAGGCTCTTCGCCATGTCAAAAGTAGTAAAGCCGAATGCTGCAAAAAATTGATGCCTTTATGAGCAAAAGGAAAACCAAACCGAAAGGTGAAACTGATCCTGATATCCAAGTCACAAGGAGAAGCTAAACGCTAAACAGGTTAGTGAAGTTGGATGGATAAAGGACAACCTGCTGTTTGTCAGAGTCTTCAATAAATTAGGCACAAAACCTCAATATAATCCAAAGAAAGCATCGCGCTCCATGATACCTGAATTTTTATGGGCAACATAATTAACATTAAGCAAATTTGTCAAAAATATGACCATTGCAACAAAGATGAGCCATCCAAAAGATGAACACTTTGAGCAGCTTTATGCATGACAGCATGAACTAGATGATTGTCTTACCAATTTTATAATCCAGGCATTGAAATAACATGAGAATAATGAAATACAGCTTTAAACTGGTAAGAGAATTTATCTTATGGCAGTTCATGTTGAGTGGCATACAACTTGAAGAGACATTTAGCAGTTTCTTTCTCATGTCACCTGGATAACACCCAAGTTACCCATGCTTGTGCAAGCCCTTCTAATCTTCTAGATTTCAGAAAATTAATTGACAAAACTGATGGCATGAGTTAATTTTTAGCTCTTATTTTTTCCCTTGTCAGTGTGTTTCTGTGTCTAGAAAAGTGACCACATCACTATTAATCATTTACCTAGTCAGTAACTCCTATAGGGCCAAGACCTTCAAAAGCAAGTACTGCATACAATAAAAAGCAAGAAACGGAGATTTCCCAAGACATCAAGTGCACATGGAGCAAGAAACAGAAATAACCGGTAATCATCGCATCACCAATAAAAAGCAAGTACTGCATACAAATAAATATATTACCTGTGAAAGCATAGAAAGTATTACTGTAAGGTGAACCTTTCATTTGCATCTGTCTTCTCATAGTGTCCAGAGGATAACACATGAGTGTAGTAAGCGATGCTGAGATCAGAGCAGTTGTAAGAGATGTTTGTGGCCTCTTTTGGTATTTTTCTAGTAGTGGCTTCTTCACTCTAACAATTGCATAAAAATAACATGTCATAAGGGTTATGTCTCAAGGTGTTTTTCAGAATGCTACAAGGAAAATGAAATGTGTAACCTCACAAGTAAAAATGCAAAAATTAACTGCAATGTAAGGCACTATCCCAGTAAGAGAAGGACCAAAACCACTATAGAACAATGCTATCCCTTTTTCTCTAAGCATATTAAGATCAACATGAATATATATATATATATATATATATATAACACGACAAACATAAATAAATATAACCTGGGACATGGTTCTACAGGCAGGTTCAACTGCAAGCCTCTTAGCCTTAGGACATATAGTGGATAAGTTACCTATTTAAAAAGTACCAGAAGTTCACAACAAATCAATATTACTTAAACCCTTATGTGCCTAATGGCAAGAGGATAGTTGATCCAATCATATCAATGGTGGAACTTGATCACACACAGACACTAGGAAAGAAACATACGAGCAAACAAGCACATGAATTGATTGTTTGTAAAAACTCATTAGTGTGGACGTCATCCCAGCACAAACCCATGCAAAAAAGCCTCCCCACAATGGAAAGTTCCCCATCATTCCTCCTAAGGAGTTTCTAAAATCAAATTGAAAAGTACATGGCTTGTCAAATATTGAGAACTCCAGCTAAATGTCAAACACAGTAACAGAAAACATAGCCATGCAAAACTGTGTTAACATTGGAAACAAATTTCCCTACCTTGTAAACTTCATAAGAAAAGAGTTGAACAGCACTATACGGAATTATTCGGATCACCTGGAAGAGTTCAAGAATTATTTTGAATCTAGAGAACTATAAGGATAAACTTTTGATCTGGTAGCAAAGCAAGGCACCTGGGGTAGATTTCCTTTCCAATAGCCTTTAATTCCATCCTCCTTCCCTATTAATGTTATAGCCTGAAAGAAATAAACATTAAGATCAAACACAACTAGAAGCAACTGTCCTATGTTCCTGAGAAACTCATCTTTTATGAATCCAAAACAAATCATAGAAAAAAAGAAATAGAAAACGATATTATTTTATGTCAAACATAGTGGAAGCATCTTCCTAAACCAATAAAACCAGTGAAAGGCAGATGAAAAAAGGAAAATCAACTGCTGCAAACACTAACAATAACAAGAAGCTCACACCTCAACTATTCAAGATAGCTACATGAATCCTTTTCTAATATTTAGCTTTATGAAGGCTGACATCACCAGACAATCTAGTGCCATCATATACATTTTCTATTACTTCTGACCAAGACTCCTTATGTCTTTCACTCCTCTCTGAGCATTTATAATCTGAATTGTCTACTTCAATTTGCTTGTCAATTGGATGTCAACCCTAAGCTCTGATAATCATCTTTTTAGTTATCACAAATGATTCAATTTCCCCTCATTTCACTTGTTCCCACAATGCTGGAGATATCTCTCTTCATTTGCTTCACCAAGACAGTTAAACATGAAAGATGATAGGAAGAGAATTAGGGTAGGACACAAATGCAATCCTATTTAGGAGCAATAACAGAGGTGCTTACATCAAGTAAACCAATAGCTTTCTTTCCAGTCACTTCAACGGCCCGCAACCCATGAGTCTGCAATCAAATAATTGTGGGACATCAGACATATTGTCATAGCTCCAACCAAATAATAATTTTGCGAGTTCAATAGAAATATAACAGAAGTAAAAGAAAGGTGTACTTGAGTCGTCCTGTTCGATTTGGTAAACTGTAGGATGTTCCCCAACAACAATGGCAAGAGGATGCCTCAATCAGCTGCTCCGGCGACGGGAACGCCTCCCTCCCACTCCCGTCCTCCTTCTCCCTCTCCCTGACGGGCGAAGATATGCCGCCGTTGGACACGGACGCGAATGCGGCCCGACGAGAAGGGAACCTCCTGGAGGCATCATGGAGGCCGGGAATGGACGCCACACCACCGCCGCCTGCTTCCTACTGCTCATTGCTGTCGGTCTCTTCGGCGGAGAGAAGAGGACCCGAGGAGATAACCGAACAGGAAACGGTGCACGATGCGAATTGGCTTGTATTTTTTTAATGTCCTTTTCCCACGTGTATAGGTCTCTCAAGTTGCTCCTCTTTATTCCTTTCTTTTATTTAGTTAAATGACGTATGTATCCCTCATTAATAATAATAATAATTATTATTATTATTTTTATTATTATTAATTGTATTATATCGAAAGAAGTCTATCAAAGTATTTAGATTCAGAAGCTTGGCTTGCTCATAGTTAATCTCTGGGTCATAAAGACAAACACCTTCAGTAACAACATCATCATGAGTACTGCTGGCTGACAGTAGCATACGCTCCCATACTCGAGTAACATGGTAAATAGCAACTAGGAAAAGATGGCGCAGAACCACGAGCGGAGGAACCGCCCTGGAGCACAGGAATCCTAAGCAACTCTCCGCTGCTGTGGTTGATGGTTCAGTGGAGATGCTGCGGCGGCCCGGGAGCAGGGGAAGGGTGCGGGTTGGGGCACTGGTAGCACTTGGCGAACAGGCCAAAGGTGTCGACTTGCCTGATGAAGTTGGTCAGACTGGCCCATCCGCCGATCCCGAAGCCCACCACCAGCACCCACACCACCACGAAGGCGTTCACCATGTGCATCGCCGTCCAGCTCGGCAAGAAGAAGGGCAGCTTCTCCGCAGCATTCTGCAAGGGACAGTGAAGCGATGAGCACAGCTGTTCTTTGATCAGACCGGAAGTAAAGAGAGAGGAGAGGAAACCAAGTCGTACCTGCCGTGCAGATGGTTTCCAGTAGGTGACCATGTGTGCCAAGGCGGGGATGATGTAGACGGTGAAGCTGACGAGGAGAGCGCCCACCGCGGAGTTGATGGGGCCAAAGAAGGGGAAGATGATGGCCAGGAACCAGATGGGGATGACGACGGGAAGCCGGGCGAGGGCGCGCAGGCAGATGCTCTTGGTGTCATGCATTCCGATCACCTTCTCCCACACGAAGTACAGCGGGGTGCAGGCGAAGCCGAAGGTGATGAACTGGTGGATCAGCATCAGGATGACGGCGGCGTCCCTCCACCTCGACTTGGGCAGCAGCGAGAAGGCGTTGGAGTGCGTCAGAAGCTGGTCGCCGAAGGCCCAGTAGGTGGCGGCCGCCGACGGCATCGTCAGGGTGAACACGTACAGCGTGGCCAGCAGGTAGATGTACTTGAACTTCTGCGGTTTCCACATCGCGTGCATGATCTCCCTGCACACAAATATTGTACTGAAACCATGAGCAACTTACAGCAATATAAGAACATGGCTGGTACAGTGAACATCCTTAAAACCTGTGGACTCTTCAGCAGTTTACTGCAGTCCAGAAGGCCAACCTGTGGACTCTTCAGCCAAGGTTAGCCATGTCGCCATGTTCAGAAGAATCTGTTGAAGCTTGGTTTGACTGAAGACATAAATCTCATCGAAATGGCTTAATTCTTGGTTGAGCAATGATGGGAGAAACACAGCATACTCGACCACCAAGTCCCCATGTTCTTCTAATCACAATCCCTTCTCTCACTCGATGCTTTCGTATAAGAAAGCAACAGCACCTCGTTTAATGCCTCCCATCATTGCCGAAGCTTTACCACTAAAAGATTCTTGTAGTTAACTAATCTACTTCTTAAACAAGAAGGCTAAGCCATCAGTGGTCGCATTCATCATCTTAACTAGTGATCTCTCCAGCTGGTGACCACTTCGACGCTGGGAGATCGCATTGCCGTACCAAAAACCTAGTCACGCTTGGTAAAGCGACGGAAGTTGGTCCAGGACTTCTCCATTCGGGAGAAACGAAGAGAGGAAGTGGGGACAGGAAAGAACGGGGAATGATTCCCGTGTCCTCCCCGTTCACCCCCACCACCCTGCAAAAGCTGTCGCTGGGAGGGGCGATGCTTAGAAAAGGCGAGATGGGAAACCTCTGCTTCAGGCTCAAAAGGAAAGAAAAGAAGGCGGTCGGATGAAAAGTTGGGAAGTGAGATTTAACAAACGCGTCGGGGGAGCACTTCCATGTTTACGCAGGCTTAACTACGCTTCCTGCTACCCGCTTAGTGTTGGTGCATGTCAGTGAGCTTTGAGTGTCCGAGATGATGGCACTTACACGGTGACGGCGTGGCCCCCGAAGGTGTAGAGTATGTTGGTGGCGCCGGTGAAGTAAAGCACTAGCTTTGTCGGACCCGAGTGCGTCACCCCTTCCACCTGCATCATCCATCCGGAAAAGAGCATCATTGTCATCATTCCTTCTGCGATCTTAATTAAGTGGGCAATCAAATCACCCACCAATCAGATCCATAGCTAGAGTTCATCTGATCCTACGCTACTGTTCTCGTTGTGGATGACGTTACCTGCCCGTGGACGGCAGCGGCAATGGTGAGGTACCAAGCGGTGTAGGTGGTCATGCCGAGGCCGAGGAAGGACCATATCCTGTAGTTGTGGAAGGAGGGTACGAACACCGTCGTGGCGCAGCAGGCGCCGAATATGTACGTCCACGTCCTCTTGTCCAACCGATCGTTGATGTAGTATATGTTGCTGCTCCATCGCCAACATCAAGCAAGTAAAGCTTGCATGCGTGGATGATCGAGCGATGCGTCTCGAACCGAAACAGGGGGAAAAAGATACCTGGCACAGGCTATGAGTTGAATGACGGAGCCGAAGAGCAGGAAGGTGCAGTTGAATGCGAGGCCGGCAGCCTTCCAGTACGGCCCCAACAGCCCATCCAGCACCTCGAACCACTGCACATGGGTGGAGGAGGAAGAAGTAGGGCACTTCCGTCATCTCAACGCTAATAACCATTAGTCAAAGGCGCAGAAGTAACAAGGGTCGAGGAGTGCGTTCATGTGGGGAGAAGTAGTAGCTTTTAATGGGGAAAAGTAGCCAAGCCTAAAGATCATGGGAAGGAGCAGAAAAGATAGAGGAAGAGGAAGGAACCTGGATAACGTGATTCTTGAAGCTCACGTTCTCCTTCTCCTTGCGAGTGCGGTACTCGACGTAGAGGACGCTGACGAGATACGCCGTCCAGCTACCCATTATCCCGTAGAACAACTGCAGGATCACCCCCGACAGCATTCCCATCTGCGAGAACGAGTAGGGCAGCGTCAGCAGAACCTGGGCCACCTGCGACGTCGACGAGAACGCGATTAGAAGAGAACGGACCAGTAATCACCAAGATGTTTGGTTCCGATCGAAAAGAAGAGACGGCAGTACCTGATTGGAGGCGCAGCTGAACCAGGCGTCCCAGACGGAGCCGCCGTGCCAGAGGAAGCTCTTCATGTTGAACCCGCGGGCCGCCTCCTCGTCCTCCTTGCCGTCCACGTCCTGCTCCAGCTCGTCCTTTGCGGTAGTACTGCTGCACATCACGATGGCTTCCTCTGCTTGCTTCTGCGGCAACATCTTCGCTGGCGGCGATCGGATACGAACGATCGAGTATCAGATCTGGAGAAGCAGGAACATCGCGACACATCACCGTGGGAAATCGATACATAATGGCGAGTGTGACATGAATGCACGAGTGGAATCCGGCAACCAAAGAAACAATGGTCCGATAAGCAAAGAAGGAACCCCTTGATCCAAATCTGGAACTAAGTGTTGCCAATCTGGTCTCCTTCCTCAGAAAGATCTGCCGCCAATGAACACATCTTTTCTGGTTAATCCATACAGACTGTGGCGATCAATCAGCCCGTCCAAAAGACATGCATCTATCTGAACGTTGTCTATAGAAGTCGGAACAGATACGAATAAAGCGTGAATTCACTTCCCTTGACAGCAAAATGGAGTTGGGCGAATCATAAAGGCGAGCAGACTGTAAACAGAAAGAAAAAGGAAGAACAGCGGAAGGTGGAGATAAATTGAATTCTACCTTTCTTTTCCTCTGCTGCTGGGGTCCTTTGTTCCTGCTCCGAGCAAGCTAGTCACTGGGAATCCTCAATGGAAGCGCCTGCACACCGACCTTTGCCGAGCTCAGCCCTTCACACTGCAACGAGAAGAGCCGACTCCTGCGCGTGAAAAGATTGAAAGGTGCCTTCAGCTGGACTCGCTAACTGGGAGGAAGAAGGGAGCGTCTTAACAGCGCTCAGAGCTCAATCGAGTGGGTGGTAATGATTAGCGGGCGTATTTGGACGCAGCGGCATGTGGAATACTTGGGCCCATGTGAGCACGTGCCCCACCACCGCCCTCCCCGACCTTTTCCCGGCCGGAGAAACCCTAATTAACACTGGTGTAAAGCCTCTAATCGCATCATAGTTCACATGATTATGATGGATAACTGTGACTTCATCATCGTCCACCGCGGTGTTAATCATGACAAGCAGAATCTTCTCGATGGCAGGTGAAGGTGGTGGAGCCGCGGCCGCCACACTACCGCAGATAGGACGGAGAACGCCTTTTGGAGAGGGGAGAGGGAGACGTTACCGTGGGGCGTGTGGATTCGTGCGCGCCTGCGCGTTTTCCGGCGTGCGATTGGAACGCTTGCAACGGTGGTGGCACTTTGCCGCCACTCGCGTCTTTTCTCTCGGATAGGTTGAGGAACGAGTGACGGCACTCTGCGCGATCAGACGGTGGTCGTGAGCTGTTCCCTACAATCAATCGACCAATCTTTGTGATTGATCAAATGCCCGGATACGTAGCAGACTTTTTGTTTTCTTTTCTAAATATGATCACACACGCAATTGCCATTTTTATGAAATAATTAAAGTACACGTAAGTTTATATATATATATATATATATATATATATATATTATATTGAACTTCGATCTTGATATGCTCTCTGTATTATAAACTCACTTCAGTATCACGATTTTACTAAATCGAAACGATTACTCGATCAACCCTATTATCTAGTTTATCAATCAATATTTTAATTGATATGTTAATTAATATTTCGACACGAAAAATTGATAGTTTGACTTTGTTGGTCAATTTTTCGACACATCAATTAATTGTTAGCTTGTTAATCAATTTTTAATTTTTTAGCTCAACATTCAAATTTTCATTCTTTAAAAATTTATATCTTTAAAAGAAGTATGTTATGAATAATTTATCTAAGGACATCTACCACAAACCTAATCTACTCTGCCTTATGTTTAGCGTAGTCGACAGCATGAGACATGTTTCGAGTCGAAATTGAGATCACGAAGATGATGCTGAAGGCCAACGTCACCTCTCCTCTTTCTTAATTAATCATATTAAAACGATCAATTTGCTTAAATGAACACTTAGTATGAAACCCCTAATTTTTAGGGTTAATTAGATATTATATTTATAATTAGTTATTTTTAGTATTTTGATTTATATATTTTTAGAAGTTATATTGAGATTCCTATGCTTATGAAAATAAAATAGTTAACCTTATTTCTTCTGACGTCGTTGGTTCCGTTGATAATAATATCGTAAGGTTTTCCATACGCACGTGCTAATTTTGTCTCATTTCGATTTATTATTGAGTACGTATGATATTTTAATTAATTGACATGAGGAGAAACGGAGTTAAATAATTTTTTTTAGTAAATATAAGGAACTCAATATAACTTTTGAAAGTTTAGGGATCGGATAATCATATCTAATTAGCTAAAATTCGTATTATCCACTCATTTTAGATGCAATAATGGTGATAATAAACAACATATGTTCAAAACTTACTCAAATCATACTTATATAAAATATAAAATTATATATATATATCCATAATTAATTTAATTTTCATTAGAGCTTATATCACACTAATCAATATAAATTCTTGTTGATTATAGCTTATATCCATGATCAATATAAATTAGACCTAATCAAATTATGAAATTAGTATTAATTCCTGTTGTATATGAATTGAATTGTATGAAAATTAAATATTAAATCGAATCGAATCTGAGTTCTGATCTACTCATTATTCTTAGTAATACAAACGACAAAAGATGGAGAGAAATAGCACATCAAGAAGAAGTGCTCATCACCGAACAAAGGCAGGCATGGTCTTCCGAGCCCTCCCATCACGCACACCGTCACTCCTCCCTTTCTCTTCCTTTCTTCCCATCCCACTTCGATCAGGATTCCGGGAAACGAGGGAGGTGACCGGGACGGACCGACGTGATATTTCCCGCGAAATCTGAGGACAAAAGAGGTGTTATATTCCCGAGGAGCAGATGGCGGCAACCAAAGCAAACAAAAGCTGAAGCCTCCATCGGTGGGCATCCGATCCTCTTGTCTTCTCCCTCCTTGCTTATCCTCTCCCCCTTTGCTTGTCTGCAATTGCTGCTGATACTGCTACTGCTTTTTCTTTGGATTTCCACGTGCATTTCAGTCTCACTTTCCTGGCTTTGTGCATCAATTAATGTTTCTCCAAATTGTTAAGCATGATACGTAACCGTTCTCGTTAAGATTCATAATTCATTATCCTAATTTTTTTATTTATTATAATATAATTTTTTAATTTTTTATTTATTATAAATAAAAACTATTATTATTAAATATTTTATTTAATATTATTAAAAATTTATCATGATCTAAATATTATAAATTTGAATTAATTCTTGTACGTTATGAATTGATAATAATAAATATTCTTGATGGGAAAATATCTATATAAACGAGGATTTTGGTCCATGTGCTCAATATCTATTTCAAGTCTAAAGGATTTTCTACGTAACTCTCTTATTGAGAATTATCAAAATTCAAAAAGAAACCGTTATTGAAATTCTTGACAACAATGACTGAAGGTACGTAATTTCATTTCCACGTTAGTTTTCTTTTCTTGTGTTTTTATTATAATGGCTCAGAAATACATTTTGATAATAAAAAATCTAATATGGTAATACAAATTTCATAGATAGAAACAAAAATATACATGTAAATTATTTTTTTTTCTTTTAAAAATATATGAGTTGATCTAAGAATTTTAAATATATATATATATATACATATATATGTATATATATACACACACACATATATATATATATATATATATATATATATTTGATGAGATTGTAAATCTTTAATACATCATTAACTTTAGATAAAGTAATTCTAATATATTATTGATGTTAGACAAGAATCTTATGTATAATATAAATTCGGTGTTGAGGGTTTTAAGTGTAAATTGGTAAGCACAATGATATAAATTTCACGGATAGAAAGAAAAACATAATGTGCAAATCGGTGTTTTTTTTCTGCAGCAATAAGTGATGAATATATGAGTCTTTATAAGATTTATTTAATAAGACTTCGAGCGTTCAATCCGTGCGAAATCCATCTAATATAGCATTAACATTAGATGAGCATTTTATGTAATTTATAAACTTAGTGTTAATATTTTATGTGTAAAATATTAAACGTGATGATGCAAATAACACAAATAGAAACAAAAATATAATAGGCAAATTAAATTGTTACGCACTCTTTACACCTTAGGCACCTATTGGCTTGTGTCTTACTCAACTCGTAATACGTTATATAAATATAAATATAAATATATACATATAAATATATAATTTTACCTTTTCATTTACTATATATGACTATATGACAAAGTTTCGTTTGACATCAACCTTAAATACATAAACCTCAACCACTACACATGATATTATGCGTAATATTTATATACACCGAATATATATATATAATTATTCTCCCTTGATATAAATTAATTATCATAAATAATGTATTGCTTTATTTAAATTATTAACTTCCTATTTATGTAGTATGGTTAAGGAAATGGTTAAAATTAATTTTCTTAATTATGTGAACAAGTTAATAATTTTATCAATCAATTAAATTATTAATTAATTTATTTAAAAATGAGTGATGTGATTTTTAAAAAGTAAATAGTATAAATTCTATTTTTGTGTGTGAAAGTAAATATTACAAATAAATATTAAATATATCTAGAGGTAAAAGTATAACAAATAAAGTAAGTATAACAAATAAATATTACAATTATATCTTTACGTGTAAAAGTAAAATAAAAATAAAAATTAAATCATTGTTTACCTTTTGAGGATAGTTAATCTTCTTAAGTATAAAGGTGGCTCATCGTCTTTGTATCTAGAGGTGGAAAGATTGAAGAAAAGATTACTCGAGGAGAGATAAGATCATCTATTTTTATTTTTTTTTATATTTATATTTTAAAATTTTTGATATTAGGATTGTTAGAATTTTATGATGCATAATAATATTTTAATTTTAAAATTTAATGATTAATAAATAATGATAATTGATCTTTTATATTAACTTGACTTATAATGATCTCTTAGGCTTAAATAAATTTTCATATTGATTTAATTATTAAAGTTTTTATTTTTTAATTAACATATTGGTTTCGATTCATTTAATTAGATATATTTATATTTTAAGAATTATGTGTGAATTGTTATGATTTAATTAGTTTTAAATTTAAGATCATGAATTTAAATTATTTAATTCATGAGTTGAAGTTACTCTTTAATAATTAACAATATTAAAATTTAATTTGGGGTATGACTTGAGTTAAATTGATTAACTACATTAGCTCATATGGTTAGGTATAATTCAACTCATATTGTCTGGTCCCCAATGTAGTTTAGTATGATAATATCAATATAATTAGACATAATCCAACCTATATAACCATATACTACTCAACTCATATGGTCATGACTTAGCCCAATGGTCAAGTATAGTTTAGCTCATGTGACTAGACACGACCCAGCCCATGTGGTTTGGCATAGTGCAATCCACATGACTAGGCACAACCCAACCTTCACCCAAGTGTGGCCTAATTCAATGGTAAAGCTCAGCCCAAATTGTGAGTGAGGCTAAGCCTAAGACACATTGTCGCTTCTTTATCTAATATATTACTTGAGATAGGCATGTGCGATACACGATCTATTCCAAGATTTAGGTGGGTCAGTTCAGTTTGAACTAGTACTGTCTAATATAGCTAATATTATCTCCCTTTATTGATTTAAGCTTATTAATTAATTGAATCATACCATTTTGATTAGTTCAAGCCGATTTAAGGTGATTTTAGACCAATTTGATTACTTCAAACATACTTGACCTAATTAAATTTAATTAAATCTAAATTAAATCAGTCTAAGATAATTTTAAATCAGTTATTTAAGGATTTAAAATAGATTATGGTAGGTCCTAATTTAATTGAGTTTAACTTAAATCAACTAGGTTGTTCTAATTAAGGTTCTGGTTGATCTTCGAGAGATTAATGTATTATATTTTTATGATTTAATGAAGCTATCAATTTTATCTGAAGGTGACATTTGGAAATAATTATTAGTTTTTTACTATTTTTTTTAGATTAAGTTTATGATATTAATATGATTATATATATATATATATATATATATATATAAACTTTGCTTATTGTTCACATTGAAAGTGCAACATATGAAAACTAGCTATATTCTTATCACAATATAGAGCCACCGATAGATATAATCTAGCAGATCATACATATGTTGAATCTCGGATTTTGATGATATAATCAATTGATGAGTTGATTGATCTAATCCATATTATTGAGATAAGTGTGCAGGGTAAACTACGATAACCAGAAAACATAAAGCAAGGATACCGGAGTCGGGTTCAATTGACGTTTAAGACACCCAAGATTAATCGGAGATGCTGGCGGAACCAACCGAGAAGAAATCGGGAACGTGTCGGAAGTTCGCCGAAGAAATCGTCGAAAGGTTCGCGGAGATCACCGAGAAGGCTCGGCTACTCGTTAAAGTCATCACAAGATTGGGAGCTTGCTAAGAGTCCGTCGGAAGAAGGTCTTCGGAAAGCTCGCCGGAACAAGATTCGACATTCGCGGTTGAAGACATGCTTATAATGTTTTCAAGTTATGTAGTTCACTTGAAATTAGGATTAGGATTAAGAGTTAATCCTAAATCTGGGTTAGGGGCCAACTGGGCCCAAACTTGGACTTGGTTTGGGCTAAGTTTGAAGCCCAACCAAGAAACCAAGTGTCGGGCGGTGGAACCTCCAGACTGGGCGGTTGCACCGCCTAGCACCCGAGAGCCAGGCGGTGGCACCGCCTGGGCTGGGAGGTTACACCGCCCACCACCCGAGAGCTGGGCGGTAGCACCGCCTGGCTGGGCGGTGGCACCTCCAGCATCGGGAACTTAAGAAGATTCAAATTTTTGGAGCCCAAAATTTGAATCCTCTTGAGGGCTATAAATACCCCTCTAGTCTCAGCTGAGAATACAACTTTTGAGCAGCAAGTGATTGAAAAAAAA
>LVTN01000408.1:169337-219748 GCA_001649415.1 Musa itinerans
CGCAGAAAATTTTTTTGAAAATCCAAACCTTGGCTTCCTACCCAAGAGCTGTGAACATTTACTGCCTTTCAACTCTAAAATCCTTCATCACATTATCACAAGCATCATATTACCCAAACAATTTCATCTTGATGAAATAAGTAAAATAGAAATGAGTACCATGTATTGGATTATGACCGGTCAGAATAATTGTTTTGGGTACTCAATTCGGCAACACATGCAGGATATTATGACTAAATCTACTATGTTGCCATATGGGGGGTTGATTACTAGATTTCTTCATGCCTATGACATTTGCATCCCACCCGATGAAGAAACTATCCAAATTGATCGATATAACATAATAGATAAAAACCTACTGAAAAGACTTAGGTGCACATTTAACAATGGCTTATGGTTTAGGCAACCTAGAAGGACTGATCCAATTCCTCCACTATTAGAACATACTGAAACTCCAATCATTAGGGGAAATGAATCTCCTTCTAGTCCTTTTGAAGCAGCACCATCAGCACCCATTTCATCATCTGAAGACCTCTTTATGGCAGAACTGTCTCAAATCAAGTTCCAGCAAGATCAACTCAAATCACAGCAAGAACAGATTCAAAATCAACAAGTTGAAATTTTGAAGACACTACAACAAATGAATGAAAAAATAGATATCATGTATCAGCACTGTGGATTTCCTCCTAAGGATTAAATTGATGTATCTCTTGATTCTGTGTTATTTACTTTTAAACAAGCTCAAAGTTTGTCATCATTTAAATGATGATTCCTTTTGGATAAATCATTTCTGGTACATTTGGATGATGAATTTTGTTTACTATTAAATGCTAAACTTTCTTTATGATTCAATGATCATTTTTAACTTCTATGGTCATCAAGTAGTTGGCTTTTCTCTTTTTGTTGATGACAAAGGGGGAGAATTATGTAATATCTAAGTGATGACTTACACCATATTGATAGCATGCCTTACAAAAGCTTGTGTGATATGAATGTCTTGCAAAATCCTTGGAAATATCACAAGATTAATTATGAAAACATGTCATTTATGTTGAAAATTTTTTTTTCTTAGTAAAATTTGTCCCTTGTCATTTAACTTATGATTTTCATCGAAGTTTCGTACTTACAACTGTTTTAAAAAGGATTACGATAAGCTCTACGGTTAGAACTTATCGGGTTTTGCTTGAATCCAATGGTATGGAATTCAAGTGTTTTGTATCTTCTCACAATATGGCATATAGATAGGGGGAGTTATGTTTAACTCCGTCATCAATTGATTGTCATCATCAAAAAGGGGGAGATTGTTGTATCTCGGATTTTGATGATATAATCAATTGATGAGTTGATTGATCTAATCCATATTATTGAGATAAGTGTGCAGGGTAAACTACGATAACCAGAAAACATAAAGCAAGGATACCGGAGTCGGGTTCAATTGACGTTTAAGAGACCGAAGATTCATCGGAGATGCTGGCGGAACCAACCGAGAAGAAATCGGGAACGTGTCGGAAGTTCGCCGAAGAAATCGTCGGAAGGTTCGCGGAGATCACCGAGAAGGCTCGGCTACTCGTTAAAGTCATCACAAGATTGGGAGCTTGCTGAGAGTCCGTCGGAAGAAGGTCTTCGGAAAGCTCGCCGGAACAAGATTCGACGTTCGCGGTTGAAGACATGCTTATAATGTTTTCAAGTTATGTAGTTCACTTGAAATTAGGATTAGGATTAAGAGTTAATCCTAAATCTGGGTTAGGGGCCAACTGGGCCCAAACTTGGACTTGGTTTGGGCTAAGTTTGAAGCCCAACCAAGAAACCAAGTGTCGGGCGGTGGAACCTCCAGACTGGGCGGTTGCACCGCCTAGCACCCGAGAGCCAGGCGGTGGCACCGCCTGGGCTGGGAGGTTGCACCGCCCACCACCCGAGAGCTGGGCGGTAGCACCGCCTGGCTGGGCGGTGGCACCTCCCAGCATCGGGAACTTAAGAAGATTCAAATTTTTGGAGCCCAAAATTTGAATCCTCTTGAGGGCTATAAATACCCCTCTAGTCTCAGCTGAGAATACAACTTTTGAGCAGCAAGTGATTGAGAAAAAAAGTCTTGGAAAAGCCTTAGCAATCTTTGTTTTTCAGTTTGCTAGAGTTCACCTCCCTTCTTCTTGAAAATTTGTAAGAGGGTGAACTGTTTGTGAAAGTTGTAAGAGGGGTATTTACCCTTCCCCTTCAAGAGACTTGCTAGTGGAAGGTGGGAGCCTCATCGAAGAGGGGCCTCGCAAGTGGATGTAGGACATTTGACCTTTGCAATCAAAGAACACAGTAATCTCTGTTTGCATCTCATTGTTGCTTTTTATTACTGCAAACTTTCTTACTTGCTTTACTTACTTATTATCTTGCTGCACTTCTTTACGAATACACATTCAAGTTAAGCTTTCCAAGTTCGGTTTCTATCGTGAGAAAGATTTTTGGAAACCAACGATTTAATCCGCTGCACTAATTCACCCCCCCCCTCTTAGTGCTCTTGATCCTCTCAACATCAAGCATGATTCATCATAATATTTTATCATATTATTTCTTGAATGAATGCATGAATGAATAAATATAAATAAACGATCATGGTTCTTTATGGATTTCTACTACTAACAAGTAGGGCAATTCTATTCAAAAATTAGTGGGCTATTAGACATAATAGTTAGATAGTTTATCTATCAATTATTGGAGAAACATATCTTCGCTTGGGCTGATGAGGAATACCACTCTATCTATTATTGGAGTGTCTTATGGGTTCTCTCTATTTGTTGTTGGGAGGAATCCATCCTATAGGGTTTGTCTCTTCATTCATTGGGAGAATATACCATCGGGTGTGATGTATGTCTTTGTTATTTTGAGTGTTATATATGTCATCGAGATATATTGTATATGATTGATATATAATTTTATTTACTATATAAAAATTATCATTATTTTTTTGATACATGAGTTTTCATAATGAATTGATATATTATCATTTTATATTAAATATTGATATATATATATATCATAAATATTAAAATTATTTTTATAAATTTTTAAAAGTTTCTACCAATATATGTGATTGTTGATGTGTTTTTATATATATTTATTTTTAGAATAATATACTATTTTGTAGTAGATTTGAAGCTTATGTGAAAGAGAATTTTCATTATATGTGACCCTATCAAGAAGATATGATCCTTTTCTAGTAAAAAAATATTTATTATTACAAAGATAATAATTTGAATTAAAAAAAATCTTCTATAAATTATGAATATTGAAATAATAGTTTATTTTTTATAAATATGGGATGTGACATAGGTTGTCATCTATATCTTTCATGACATGATTACATATCTGCTCATCTCTTGACACATCATGTTGATGAACTATCAATATCTTTATCCGCAAAATTAGTTCTATAACAAGTAATAACTCAATAAGTATAAACTTTCAATATGACCTATTAAAGTGATATATGTAAGCTTTTAAGATCAAATATATTAAATATTTTATTATGAACTCACCTTTTGTTAGCCTCTTTAGCAACGTATTATCTCATAACATGATTGATGTATAATAAAAATATAAAATATTCTACAAAATAATTTGGAATACATATACACATGAGTATGCCTCCTACAAGCAATCATAGTACACCCATCTGCATCATTTATTATTATATTTATATGCACTTTCATACTGCATCATATATATTAATGCATTAAACATGTCATGGTGGATGCATTGAAACTTCCATAATATATTAATGAGCTTTCATATTATATTTCATTACATATACATGCACTCATATATCATATCACGTAAATGTATAAATATTTTATAATATATGCATCAAGGATAACAATCTAATAAAGAGATAAAAATTCTGATCTAAATAAATTATAATTCATATATTCAAGGATAATTTATAGGATATGTAATATAATTCATAATACACTCATGAACAATCACATCACATTTTATAATCATATTTTATAATATATACGTACACTCCCACACTATATATCATGTAATATATATCAATACATAAATATTTTATAACAATTGTTAATCGAAACATACATAATAAAGAGATAAAATTATTATTTAATTAAAACACGTGCAAGAATCATTTATAATATATGTCATAGGGAATCATAATATATTAATGAACTTTCTCACTATATTTTATCATAAATATATACATTCCTACACCACATGTATCTATAAGTGCATAAAATCTTGATAACTCATCTTCTTACTACCTCTTTAATAATATATAATATGGTAATTTGATAAGTGCATGCTAAAATGATAAACATTTTAATGTACAATAAACTGTAATACATATGTGCACAAGTAAGGTTAAACACATGATAAAAAATCATAATACATTCATTAATTTTCACATCTAATGTCATAACATATATATTCATAAACTTCAATATCATATTTCATAACATATACGTGCACTATCACACTATATATATATATATATATATAATGATATATATCAAAATATAATAAGAAAAAAGATTCTGTATCAAGTCACACGTGTCATTACTCACGTGATTGACTTGTTGGGCACCTATAACTAGCAGTCGGGAACCAATCTGGGGCGACTCAGGCGAGGATTGGACCTGCGGGCCGAGTAGTCGACTTCGGCCTCAGGTTTTGTGCCGGCGAGCCGCAAGTCGGGAACCGATTTGAGGCGACTCGGGCGAGGATTGGACCTGCGGGCCGAGTAGTCGACTTCGGCCTCAGGTTTTGTGCTGGCGAGCCGCAAGTCGGGAATCGATTTGAGGCGACTCGGGCGAGGATTGGACCTGCGGGCCGAGTAGTCGACTTCGACCTCAGGTTTTGTACCGGCGAGCCGCAAGTCGAGAACCGATCTAGGGCAACTCGGGCGAGGACTGGACCTATGGGTCGAGTATTCGACCTCGGCCTCAGGTTTTGTGCCAGCGAGTCGCAAGTCGGGAACCGATCTAGGGCGACTCGGGCGAGGATTGGACTTGCGGGCCGAGTAGTCGACCTTGGTCTTAGGTTTTGTGCCAGCGAGCCACAAGTCAGGAACCGATCTGGGGTGACTCAGGCGAGGACTAGACCTGTGGGCTGAGTATTCAACCACGACCTCAGGTTTTGTGCCGGCAAGCCACAAGTCGGGAACTGATCTGGGGTGACTCGGGCGAGGATTGGACCTACGGGCCGAGTAGTCGATCTCGACCTCAGGTTTTGTGCCAGCGAGTCGCAAGTCGGGAACCGATCTGGGGCGACTCGGGCGAGGACTGGACCTGTGGGCCAAGTAGTCGACCTCGGTCTCAGGTTTTGTGTTGGCGAGCCGCAAGTCGGGAACTGATCTGGGGCGACTGGGGCGAGGATTGGACCTGTGGGCCGAGTAGTCGACCTCGGCCTCAGGTTTTGTGCCGGCGAGCTGCAAGTCGGGAACCGATCTTTGTGTATAGCTTTCATGGGGTCGGGCTGCCGTAGGAGGCCTTTCTCCTTGATTTGGAGGAAGATCTCGGTGAGAGACGCGTTCAGAGGGAGAGGCGGGGGTCTCGGGAGTAGCAGCTTTGGTCGGTCGGGCCTCCTACAGGGTTGTGCCGGGGCTGCTGAGGTTGTCCCCCGAGATTGTTCATTTCTCGGCCTCTTCCCGTCCAAGCGCTTCCCCGCCACTGGGGCTTTGGCGGCGATGTACTGATTGGCGTGCTGGAGCATCTCGGGGATGGTTGCTGGCGGCTTCTTGATCAATGACTAGAAGAACCTAGAAGGCTTCAAACCTGTTAGAAACGCCTGCACGATCAAAGAAGGATGAGCATCCGGTAATCCTCGGATTTCCGAGGAGAAGCGGGCGACAAATTGAGCGAGCGATTTGTCCTCGCGCTGCGACAACGCGAGCAAGGTGGCCATGGAGGGTCGGGGTTGGATGCTGGCGAGGAAATTTCTCTTGAACTCCTTAGCGAGCTGGTCAAAAGATGAGATTGCGGACGGGGGTAGTCGGCTGAACCTCGCCCGCGCCGGCCCCCTAAAGGTGGTCGGGAATGCTCAACACATCAGTGCATCAGAGGTGTCGTAGAGGGCCATTTGATCTTGAAATGTGGCGACGTGCTCCGTGGGATCGGAGCCGCCGTCGTATGTCTCCAACGCCGATAGTTTGAAATTAAGAGGTACAGGCTTGTCCTACACTTCCTGAGTAAAGAGGGATCCGCCCGAGCTACCTTCGCTCGACTCGCTCTGCGACTTCTGGAACTTGCGTTGGAACTCGTCCGGGCGTTGGTTGACCTGGGACAACTGGATCTTGAGCGAGTCGTTCGCCGAGTCCGACGATGAGGGGTCGGGCTCGGCGTGGGGTGGTGGGATTCAGCAGGGTGCGGGTGTGTCCTGCTCGGGTAGGCTTCTTGGGTCCGTTGTGTGGTTTTGGGCTTCTCCTGTCCCGGCTTACTCCTCGCTCGGCCTTTATAGTACCGGATCAGTCGGGAAAGTCGCTAGCCGTATGATCTGGGGTCTGAGTGGGACGAGCGTCTGCATCATTCCTGCCATTGCTTGGACTTGCTTTGTCAGGCCAAGGAACGCCTCGAGTGACATGATCGTGGGTCCTGTGACAAGTCCGGGGGGCGACAGCCCTGAGTCATTGAACAGGCGCCAGTAGCGATCTAGCGTCGAGGCCGAGATCCCCCCATCTCCGGGGGGAGGCTGATCTCCGAGCCTGACAAAGGGGTGACCGACGGGTGGCTCTCGTTCTGGGAGAGCTCCTACGACATGACCCTCCTTCTAGCGCCAAATGTGTTGGTGAACAAATGTGCCGTGGATGGTGAGTCAGCACGGCCTGGTCCACGGGTCGATGTCGGGAGTCCCCTGTCGGTTGAGCTGGATGCCGAGGTCGACGGGGCCCTCACGACGGGGTGCTGATCAGCGTTCCTCGGTCCGGGTGCTGGTTGATGGCTCGTCGTGGGGACGTCGGTCGGTGACTTCCGAGGCTGGGACGCTCGCGGGTCGTGGGCGACCACCTTCCTGCAAAAATGGCATTCGTCGGGTGATTCCCGACTTTGGCCTCTCCGACGAGCAAGTCGGTGGAGGTGTTTTTTGAGATTCCTCCCCTCCTTCGACGGATGTCCACCAGGGGCTTTTATACCATTGTATGAGGGTCGATCGTACGCGGATTGACGTGGTGGACGTGTCAGACAGTGTCTCGGTACAGACTCTGACTTGCCGTACGGGGATGGTGCTGTCTTGGGTTTCCCGGGATGAGGCGTGTTGGCCGATGCCTTGGGGTACAGATTCTGACTTGGCATGTGGGGATGGTGCCGTCCTGGGTTTACCGGGATGAGGCGTGTTGACCGATGCCCTGGGATACGGATTCTGATGCAACGTGTGGCATTGGTCGTGACGTGTTCTGGGGGCAAAATATGCCTTATCACTACTCATATCAAATCCTATCATCACGCCTTACTCTTCCTGAAAACAAAACCTATTCCTTTGTATCATCTCATCTATGGGGCTAGTTACAATCATCGATGGCCTTCGTATATGGGTCTTTCCCCTTCCATTGTAGTTGTATGGACCTAATGACAACCGATATATGGGCTGCTTCTCGAAACTCTATGTGATAGAGCATTCCCCAGGAGGATCAAAACTCAAATATCATGAAAAGCCATCTTGCTAATTATTTTCTTGACTCGAGGGAGAGAGAGCAAGTCGAGGCGAACAACACCAAGAGAACTTGATCGGACTGGATGGCCGGTTAGAAAAACAAAAAGAACAAAGAGATTGAGATAAATATACATCAGATTTAACATTAAATCAATAAAAAACACTTAAAATTTTAAGTTATAGGATAAACCTAATTTATGTAATATGACTCTCTAATTCTTTAACAATATAAGACTATTCACATGGTTTATTTTCCTTCATGAATATTTCCAACAAAGAGATGATGTCACTTTGAGTTCTCGTTTGTCTTTATAATGTTAAGATATTAACGATATGATGTTTAAGAAATTTCTGTATTCCTTATAGTCGTCGCAAAGGATAATATTTCCTCCGAGACGAATCATGTTATTTTGATTTGATAAAGTGACAATGTTGTGGATATATAATACGAGGGAGAATTATTATTATTATTTTGATAATTTATCGGATTTTTATCGAGGGGTTGAACGAAATCACGTGTAACAAAGTTTTAATTGGCTTCATTTTGTTTTCGGATGTTGAGTAACTAAAGGAGCAAGGAACGATCTTGAGGCGCCGCGGCCGTGGCAGCGTCGCGCCACCGATGACCGCTGGTTTTGTGATGAACAAGCAATTAGTGCTCCGCTCCCGCCGACCGGCGTAGTTGACGGAAGGCGCGCGGCCATGTGACTCGCACAACACACGTCTCATGACTCCGCGGGCATCTCACATGGCGCGCCGCATGCGGATAGCTGGCCCGCAGGCGGCGGTCCACTTCGTTCCCCGTCGGTCTCCACCCCGCCCCACCGTCGACCGCGTGCATGCATCTCCCTCCCCGCAACTGCCTTCTCGTGCGCTGGCGGGCGGGTCCGCCGTGACGTGCGGCTTAAGAGTCTACGCGTGCTTCTCTGCCGAAAGCAACACCGCAAACAGACGGTGGATATCGATCTTTACCTCAGCAAAATAAAGCACATCGACGCTCAGTATCCAATCCACAACCACATCTGTACGAGTGTCTCCGGTTCGGGACGTCACACGCTCCAGGTTTATTATCTATTGTAAAATAGCGGCTTAGCTATTCGACCTAATGCCGCTGTGAGACTTCCACGCGGTCGTCGCGATGTTTCGTGCCATTTCTAGTGCTCTTAATATTATTTTATTTCTTATAAATAACTGAGGTCAATCCACACCTCTCTTCCCATGCCTTGAACTAAAATAAGAGCAGGAAGGTCAAAACACGGAGATGGCCTTTTACGTTCGAGAACGTAAAGTGACGATGGTCAATGACGTGGATTGCAATGAGGGCTTCGATGGATAGATATTGCGGTCCACCGTGATCCATGAAATATCCAACAGTAAAAAGGACTCGACGGCGTGCTGGGTTTGGTTTCCGGGTAAAATCGGGAGTATTCTGCAGTGTATTGGGGCCCGCGCTCGAGACGAATGCTTGCTCCAATCACAGGGCCGGTAGGGGAAGTGGGAACGAAGGAAAACATCCGAAAGCGCGCCGTTGTTTGGATAAGCTCTCCCCGCCGCCCATGTCGCCTCCTATAGTCATGTCTGCCTTCACCGACACGCCTTGGAATATAAGAATTATTGGCTCTTCCGCGGCCAGCCGGCTTCCTTGTTCCGATCGTCTTCCCTTATCCGCCATTTTATCTCCGTGTTGTGTGTGTATATATATCTCCTCCCCACCATTTTTATGGTTTCAAGAATAGCATAAGCCTTTTCCACGTTTCTAACGCAGCTTTTGATCGATCGAGTTTTCCTCCTCCTCTTTCGTTGATACCTGAGATTTGGATGGCAGCGTCTGAGATATCGGCGAGGTCGTCGCCCGCGCCTTCCAATCCCAAGCCGTTCCCCTCGAAGTCGGCTGCTGCTCCTCGGGGACATGACGCCTCCGCTATCGTCGCTTATGAGCACTACCTCCGCCTCCCCGAGCTGGCCAAGCTTTGGAGCTCCAAGGACTTCCCCCAGTGGGCCGACGAGTCCATACTCAAGCCGGCCCTGCAGGGCCTGGAGATCACCTTCCGGTTCATCTCGCTCGCCCTGTCCGACCCCCGGCCCTACGCGAACCACCGGGAATGGAAGCGGCGGCTGGAGTCGCTCGCCGCGCGCCAGGTCGAGCTCATCGCTACCTTGTGCGAGGAGGATGGCGGCGCCCCCATCGCCGACCTCAGCTCGTGCAAGGGCCTTCTGTCGCGGGACAAGAGCTCGCAGGAGGTGTGGAAGGTCCCCGGCACGACCAGCGTGGTGAGCCGCACGAGCGAGAAGAGCCTGCTGCCGCGGCTGGCGACGTGGGAGAAGTCGGAGGACGTGGCCTCCAAGATCCTGTTCCAGATCGAGAGCCAGATGCAGCGGTGCCGGTTCACTCTGGGGTTGGGCGAGCCCAACCTCGCAGGGAAGCCCACGCTCGAGTACGATCTCGTCGTCCGCCCGTCCGACCTCCACGCCCTGAAGAGGAGCCCCGGCGGATCGAAGGACGCCAAGGACCACGAAGACCAGGCGCTCTGCACGATCCAACAGATCCTCGAGTCGTGGCTCTTCGCCGCCCGCGAGCTCTTGGCTCGGATCGAGCAGAGGATGGACGCCAAGGACTGGGTGCAGGCCGGGAGCGATTGCTGGCTGCTCGAGCGCGTGTGGAAGCTGCTGTCGGAGGTGGAGGACCTCCACCTCCTGATGGACCCGGACGACTTCCTCCGGCTGAAGAGCCAGCTGGGCATCAAGGCCACCTCCGGCTCGGAGGCGCTCTGCCTCCGCTCGGCGGCGCTGCTCCAGGTGACGAGCTCCTGCAAGGACCTGAAGCGGACGGTGCCGTGGATCCTGGGGGTGGAGGCGGACCCTAACGGGGGGCCTCGGGTGCAGGACGCCGCGATGAGGCTGTTCCACAGCCGGCGGAGGGGCGAGGGCGACAACCTCGGGAAGATAAATCTGCTGCAGGCGTTGCAGGCCGTGGAGGCGGCGTTGAAGAGGTTCTTCTTTGCTTACCAGCAAGTGCTGGTGGCGGTCATGGGGAGCTTGGAAGCGAGCGGCAACCGAGCCGTGTACGCGCCGTCGGAGGCTTTGGATTCGCTGTCGCAGATGTTCTTGGAGCCGCCCTATTTCCCGAGCTTGGATGCGGCCAAGACGTTTCTGGGAGACTTCTGGCAGAACGATCTCAGCCGTAGCGGTAGCGGTAGCAGCACTTCCAACACAAAGTGGCACTGACAAGCGTTTGAATCTGGCCGACAAAGATGAGATTTTGGCTACACATTGTAATGCAAGATAGAACAACAACAAGAAGATGATGTTTTTTGTGGATTTTTCTCATTTCTTCATAAGTAGATCTGTAATTTATGGTACACTATGATTAATTGTTTTGCAATTTCACAGTTGGGTTAATCATGATGATGGATGCCAATGACCAAAAAAAAATTAAAAACTAAAATTTATCTAACTATAAATACCACAGATATCTCTATATTTTGGTGGAAATCTGAAAACATGCCAGAAGCTTAAGATAAAATATAATTTTTACAGGAGGCACAAAATAGATTAAGATACTCAGAAAGAGAAATATTGTTAAGATTCATAAGTATTTTTTATTTTTTAAAATATATTAGAGGATAAAGAATTCAAAAGACTTTTGTGAAGGAAAAAGATTTTTCTAGTAAATCTATAGAGGATGTGAGAAAATATGAAAAAAAAATTAAAGTTTATATAACTGGATATACAAAAAAAAAAATTGAGCTTGAGACTAAATTATCTAAAGTTAAGAAAACTTACAGTTTGCTCCCAAATGGTGGAAAATTTGACCTTTTCCTTTTTGTCTCAAGGTGCTGTTCACCTACACAAATAAAGTTATATACCATTTAACCAACAAAAAGAATAAAAATTTCAACAAGGCAAACTAGCGCTAAGATGAGCGATGCTGATAAATTTGTGATTGCGTGCAGGACAATGGTTTGGCAGATGCTGGAATCATCAACTTTGTTCAAGATAAAAAGAATACTGCAGCATTATCTAAAACTTTCCTGAACTCTATACGACAAGAAAAGAATAATAAAGACAAGTATGGATGTGTGTGAGTGGAAGAGAAGTATCCCTTTGACGAATTGGTCAGTTCTACTAAAGGATCCACGTTAGAATGGAGGACAGCACCTAAAAAACCGAAAGAAAAGGTGGTGGAACGCAGAGTCAGCCACAGCTATAGTTAAGAGGCAAAGCCGAGAAAAACAGGCAATAGAAGACTCTGCAAGTAAAAGGTAATCACTGCAAAATTGATATCATCCATACACAGTTGCACAAGATTGAACTATGAATCAGATTCTGCACAAGGACCAACCGGAGACAAATCCAGGAGTAAGAATGCAAGATTCTTACAAAGAAGAAAAAGGATGCTGATGACTCAGATGCCAAAGAAAATAGACCACAAACAGATCAATCAAGAGAGTGCTTCAAGAGAATTCTATCACATTTGTTGCATTTTCCTCGTTGTAATCAACAAGACTATCTTAATCTGGAAGCAATTGACCACGTAGGAACCAAAGAATGAAACTAAAAGGCGAAGCTTAAACTCTTTGATGGCCTTTACATCTTCTGCACCGTGCATTGAACAAGGGCATAACTACCAGAAGCACCTACAGCAAGCCGGAAGACCTGTAACATCCTGCAAAAGTAATCAATAAAAACTGTACGTGCAGCCCTTGGACAAACTGAGGAAGAAGAGAAAATGATGGAAGAGAAAAAAGCGGAGTGCAATTATTAGCAGAAGAAGAGTTGAGGAACGAACCGATATCCATGCTGATGATTTATTCCTTTACCGCTGTTTTGAGAACTGAAAGCAATGTGGAAAAAGGGGAAGGTGGCTACCATTGGTTCTTGGTTGAGAGATAACATGATTTAAAATTTCTGATAAATTTGGAAATCTAATCGTTCAAATTATTAGCATTTTTATTAAAAATAACACACATTTGCTTGCTTTGTATTAGCTTTTAAACATCTCTTTTGTCGACACTCTTGACTTGTGTTGATCTTTCTCAAGGGAAATTTTTTTCTATGCTCCAAACAAAGAATTGGGACAATTTATAGCACAGCGCAACTATAAAAAATTGTCACTTTTTTTTCCATATATCTCAGGTGATCTAGCGGTTGAATCTTATTTTCATATTCTAATCGTTGACCTTTTTTAGCAAGACTTTGTATCACAGTTTAGGCCCATATTAATAAATATATATCCATTTTCTACCTTTGTATTTGACATTTATGGATCTCTAAGCTATCTATGGTTCCCACTTTAGAAAACCACAAGTAGAAGGCTCAGTCCCTTATAGGACTGCCATAACTCACAACAAAATTACAAATATGGTTCAATCCTAATCCCTGTTTTACTGTAGCGCAGCACGTCCAGTGCTCAGAGTTCAACATGAAATGTTGCTTGTAGAATAAACTACAGAAATTTCTTGTTACTGTAGTCTGATACACACAAGCTAAATTTGCTTTTGCATCAGGGTACGTTCTGGCAATAACTTTACATAGCCAAAGTTGTGTAGCATAGCTACTCTGATGCTATACATAATTATGATACTACTTAGGCCCATATTAATAAATATATATCCATTTTCTACCTTCGTATTTGACATTTATGGATCTCTAAGCTATTTATGGTTCCCACTTTAGAAAACCACAAGTAGAAGGCTCAGTCCCTTATAGGACTGCCATAACTCACAACAAAATTACAAATATGGTTCAATCCTAATCCCTTTTTTTTACTGTAGCGCAGCACGTCCAGTGCTCAGAGTTCAACATGAAATGTTGCTTGTAGAATAAACTACAGAAATTTCTTGTTACTGTAGTCTGATACACACAAGCTAAATTTGCTTTTGCATCAGGGTACGTTTTGGCAATAACTTTACATAGCCAAAGTTGTGTAGCATAGCTACTCTGATGCTATACATAATTATGATACTACCAGCTCATATATGTAAGGCAAAAATAATGTAGGTTTCAACTTATAAGACATACATCAGGTGGCATAACAGCATTAAGGAAAAATATTGCTGCAGACTCTAGCCAGTGGAAGAGTTGAAATGACAATTGACTCAATGCATCAAGGTTTCTCTCTATTTTATGCTACTACCAACATTGACAGATAGATGTCAACAAATAAATGGCATACAGGTGAACCCAAATAAAAGAGTTTATATGTTACCCGCAAAAAAGAACATAACATGTTTAAAACATGGCAGATTGATAATGTGCAGTGTCAAACAGACTTTAAAAATTCAGGTAAAAGTAATTAAAAAAATATACACTGCAATAAGAAACAAGCAGGTGGACATAATTTCAAATAACATTGGAAACCAAACTTTTTTTGTCCCTCAAATGGGTGTTGGACTCCTGGTATACAATTTGCAGTAGATATCCATGTGAAATAAGTGCAAGATTGATGTCCCAAAAGATAAAAGCTTTGAAGTAATGCATGAAAAGTTATCAAATAATTAAATGAAGCCTCTTAAGCAGTATCACCATATTCATCCACGAGGTCAAAGTGGAAGCATCTAACTGAGGCAACTATAGGAATTTGTATCTAAACATATAAGAACATCTTTTGGAGTTACTACATTAATTCACATGTAAGAGCTGAACAACAAAATAAGGGAAATAGATAGTTAACCGGGAGAAAGAATCCTCGCCTTGGGGAAGGACTCACAGAGATCGTGTTAAATCAGGCCTATACTCCAGGTAAAAGAAGTTGGGACCATGGCATGGCTCAGTGATTCTCCAACAAAAACTGGACGGCTTCAGATGTTCTATTTTATAAACAAAGGCCCATAGAAGATATGTTGCAAGAGATGATATATGGTTCCAATCCAGCCTATAGCACTCAGTCCATGGAATTGATGCCTTTACACAACCGCCAGATTCATAAAGTTCATCAATGAGTGTATTATATGTGACCATGGATGATAATCCTGTGAATAATGGCATCAGCTCCTTGTCCCGCATGGGAACCTCCTCTGCAAATATCAAGAGCAACATCAAGATTCTTAACTCAACAAAGACCACTAATTAACAAGCTTTATGTCACCACATCGGTCTGAACCCTACACAAAGTTACAAACAACAGGCTGGGATTTTGTATGTCCCAATGATAGGACTGCAGATACTGCTGGCTATCTAATTGAAAAACCAGATACCCTCTTTGGACACTCTGCAGAAGTCACTTATCAGGGCATTGTAAGCGTGAGAGGTAACAAATGCAAATAGCTTCATCAATTCTTATCTTTGCAGAGTCCATCTATCATCCATGTACACCAAAGACTTCCAAGTTTTCTCATTGCCTTCTTGTGACTTCTCTAATACCTGGAATGCCTTGCTAATGTACCCTTCTCACATAATCCATGTATCGAAACATAGGAAATCACTGAATCTGGATGCAATCTCTTATCTTGCTGTTGCAAGTGTTCTCCAATGATGATAGTTTCTTCTGGCCTTAACATTCCATAAGAAGCCTCTAACATTATGTTATAACTGACAATGCCATGATTCCCTGTTCTTCCCATTCATTCCCACAACTTCAAAGACTCCTCCAACCCCCCTGCGCTGCAGAAGCCATCACGCAGAATGACAGTGTCAAGCATAAACCCTGTCTTCATCATCTCCGTGTACACTTGTGATGCCCCATCCACATTCTCCACAAAAACCAAATACTAACTAGTTGAACGCGTCAGGATGGTAGTTGTTCCTCACCACTCCAAATCCCTATCACCTCTTCAGACTATCGTACGTCGCAAGACTAACTGCCCTACCATCGATCAACCTCTTTCGTATCTCCATAGCCATCAACTATTTCACCGTAGCAGCCTACCAACGATCAGCCTCTTTCGTATTCTCCATAGCCATCAACTATTTCACCGTAGCAGACCCATTCTTTTGTCGCACATTTTATCGAATACCTTGAGCGCTTTCTTCGTATCTATGTTTTCAATCAACACGCACATAACGGTGCCGCGCGTGATGCGGTCGGGCTTCCATGCCGCCACATCGGATCGTTTGTAGGAGCTCTATCGCACGATCAAACTGCTCTCGAGCACAGACGCCTGGGACGAGGATGACGCAACTACGGAGGTCGGGGAGTACGCGGGCGTCGGCGAGAAGAAAACAAAAGACTAGACCTAGTCCTTCCGCAGCCGGTGGACGAAGGCATCGGGGAGGACGCTACGAGAGCGGGCGTCGATGCGTGGATGGTTCCGAGGGCTTCGTCGAGCATACGGGCACAAAGCGGAAGAAGCAATACGTAGAAACATATAAAGGAAAGCAAGTCGATAATACGAGTAATATCGATTTTTCTTTCTTTTTTTTCCAAAAAATAGTAAAATTATATTAATTCGATGACCGGATTATATAATTACATATAAACCATTTAATCTCTTTCGACGAAACGAGGAGTGACGTCACCAGGCCGAATCCAACGGGCGTGACGCGGACAGCACTGCGGTGTGCCGACGCCGCCAGCTCATTCCCCACTTGCCCATCCCGCCGATCCCGTCCACGGTGAGCCTACGCAAGGCACCGGAATCGATCCGGAAAGATCTGAAGCTTTTCCGAGACCACGACGGAAGACACGAGAGCCTCGTCCTCGCTTACGAGCGTTTCCTCTGACGCCTAATTCTTCGTCGGATCAAAATGGGAGAAGAAAGAGAGGAGCAGACGAACAGAGATTTCTTGCTTGGAATTCCATGGGATTACTTCGACATAGCTGAGTTGAGTGCGCCATGAATCACCGAAAACGAGAAGGAAGGAAGGAAGGAAAAAAGAGGCTGCTTTGCAGCTAAAATTCCAATCTCTGTATACAACACCGTCCGAAATATCCTCCCAACCCCAAAAACACCAAAGAATAAAGACCCAAAATTTAGATGAAGAGAAAGCAGATCTCATACCAGTAAGAGCAGCATTAGATAGAGCGACGCTGTACAAAACAGAGCAACCTCTTCGCGGCCGTCCGCCCCTGACGTCACATCTTCCCTGACGCCCGATGGGGACGACATACTGGCTGGCGGTGTGTCCACCTCCTCCGCCCCCTGCGGCGCCAGACCTGCCGCCTCCGGTGGCTGCGGCGCGGCCGCCACCGCCTGCATCGCGCCGCTGGTCTCCCCCGCGAAGATTTCCCTTGGCAGTAGCACTTTGGAGACGGCGAATATGGCCACCGGGTTCTGGTCGAACACGGTGCGGGTGATGGACGCCTGGACCACGCCGGTGTCGATGGCCACCGAGCCGTTGACGCGGGTGATGTTGAGGGTGAAGCGGCCGGCGCCGGTGTCCGCGGTGGCGAGCGTGGGCTGGACGGGGTTCACGATGGACTCGAGGGAACCGAGGGGATAGTAGGACTGGAGCACGTGGAAGCGGAGAACCACCGCCTTGCGATCCGCCGGCAGCGACTGCAGCCGCTCGGTGACGGGGAGATCCGCGAAGGCCTCGTCCGTGGGAACGAAGACGGTGATCCCGGCGCCGCGCTCGGCGGCCTCGAACTCCGACGCGACGCCCGACGCCTCGAGCATGGAGGCTGCCACGTTGAAGTCGCGGCCATCGACGAGGACCCGGGTGATGTTGACCCCGACGGAAGGTCGGGTCTCGGAGGCGGCGAGGTCGAACCCATAAGGGAGGAGGAGCGCGTCGACGGCGAAGATGGAGACGTTGTAGGGGAGGGTGCCGACGAGGTCGAGGACGGTGGCGTTGGAGGCGGAGAAGGGGAAGGGCGAACGCGCAGTCACGGCGCCTTCGTCGTCGCGGGTGAGGTTGACGGCGCCGAGGTTTCCGGCGGCGCGGCCGGTGGTCTGGTAGAGTGTGGTGACGAGTTTCCCGCCGGCGGGGATGCTGCGGAGGTCGGGCCAGGAGAGGTACTCGAGGAGGACGTGGTAGCGGAGGACGTCGGCGATGTCAGCGGCAGCGGCGGCACGGGCGGCGGAGGCGCGGAGGAGGTAGGCGTTGGGGACGGCGAGAATGGTGAGGGAGGAGCGGCCGGCGAGGTCGCCGGGGACGGAGGTGGATCTGAGGAGGCGGTTGAAGTCGGAGAGGTCGGGGTAGGCGGAGAGCACGGCGGTGATGTTAACGGACGTGGACACGGGGGGGAATATAAGCAACAGGAAAAGGAGGAGAAGCCGGGCAGGGGCAGAGTGGGGAATACGCAAATGTGGGTGGAGAGGAGGAAGAGGAGGAGGTGGAGATGATGCGCCCATTCCAATTACCTGCACTGCCTTCCCCCCACCCCACTCTCCTCCCCAGTATGAGCGAGAGAGAGAGAGAGTGAGTGAGTGAAAGAGAGAGAGAGAGAGAGAGAGAGAGGGAGGAAAGTAGAGAGAAATATGTGGGAGATGATGATGAGGATTATATATTAATGTATCATATTTATTACAATAATAGTTTAACCCCACGAGATTTAATGTGAGAACGTGATCGGATCAGTTCGCGGTACGTTCACCTACAATGCACCACTTTGCACGTCCGATGACCGTCGCCCAGGCAGGAGGAGGAAAGGTTCGTTGGGTGACCGGTGGTGAGAGCGTCAGCGTGGCGCCTAGTAAGGTGTACGTAGCGTTGGACGTGATCAGCGATTCGGTACGCGGCATCGAACACGCAACGCGAAGCGAAGGCCAATGGTCGCTCGAAACGCTTAGCGTTGGCTATGATGGGGAGTGCGATCTGGCCGTCATGCAAGTGGTGATGGTGAGAAGGCGAACACGTGGCGCTTCGGCGATGTCGCTTTTAAGCAGTGGATGGTATGTGCACGTTTGTGGTGCGACTACAAAATTAGTAATAGTATTAAATAAAGATATAAAAATTACGCAGCGGTAATTAAATAGAGAAAATATGTGGGGGGAGGGTACGGATTACTCTTTCGGAGCTCGGCGGAGGTGGACGACACGGTGGGACCCGCGGGGGTCGTCTTTTATCATCTGCGGCAGCTGCCATCGCGTGTCACGCAGCTGTTTCGACGTCGACCCTTCTCCCTCCCCCCATCTCCTCATTCTTCGTCGTGTTCTTCGCGGAGGCAATAATTAATGTGTGCGGGTGGTGAGTGAGGACCAGACAGAACACACACACACACACGCACTCCGGTCCAGCCGTCATGCCAGCCTAGCAGCGGCAGTGACAGTTCTTCCAGAGGAGTTGGACCCCACATTGACATTTGCCAAGTGTCAGACCTTCAACGAGGCTCAAAAGATCAGTTGAAAGAGTACTTGCCTCAAAACATTCTTGAGTGGCAAATTTATGAGTAAACCATTCGGTGTACAGTTTGACTGTTAAAAGTAAATTACAATGAAAAATTAGCATCTCACTCTATTTTGAGAGAAGCGGGGACGAGACCGAGTCAGAGTAGCATCATGTCATAGGTGAGCTGAGTACCTACCTACTTGTTTTGGGTTCCCCCCAACCTCTTTATTGCAGAACAGGGCCTGGGCCCCGTCCGTCACCAGCCTTGTTACAGAGAAGCATTGGCTTCCTGAATCATCATGGACAGATGGTCGGGTACAAAGGTCAAACCTCGAATCAGAAGAAATCATGGAGCAACATCGAAACAAGCTCCAAATTTGTAAATGTACAACAGAGGCAAACTCTTGTGTTTAATCATCACAGATATATAAATATACATGTATATAGATACTGGCCAAAATGAACACACGCGTTACATAAAACTTTCTACAAGCACGGTACAGATGTCCCGACCCACATGCAAAACTTCCCTCAAAACAAGGGACTCCTCTGGTTGTCGGGTGCCCACTCTGTGTACGACATACGCACAGTCCTCACATTTTGGGTCAAACGAGCAGCGGTACAAGACAACATAGAATCCATAAACTAATACTGTATCGATCGTATCGCGGGGATCCTTCTGTAAGCAAAGCAAGTCTGTCACTGAGTAGATGCAGGTTTGTCATGGGGGTGCTTCTGTTTGATCGCTCAGCGATGCTGGTTGGTCAAAAACAAGCACATCAAATTTTGAATCTCCTGTGGACAACCAGTTAAAATGTTAAGTTACTTTCTGACACAAGTGCAATAACTGCAAGATAACATCAGTTTCACTAACCTATATCAGTATGTATGTCAACGGGCAAACGGCAGTGCAGGACCTGACCTAACTCTTTAAACTTCCCTTACTGAAAGCACGTCGTCACGTGGATGAGCTTCATCTATGGTAACTTTTATCTCATCACCAACCTTTTTCCCGTCTGAAACAATCGCAATAGCCTGAACCCCGACCTGCAAAAGCCATTTGCCGGGAAGAGAGTGAGCAAGACACAATCATCCCCCCTTTTAACAAATATGAACCAAACCATGAGTTGAATTTTTGCAAGTGCCGACGCTCCAGATAAGAACAACAAATTACCTGCCCAGATTTCCAGAGGAAAGAAACTTGGAAAAACTATCATGCAATTAGCATATACCAAAATTTACCAAACTGTCTGCTATTTGCCTGTTGGACGGAACCATGATTACACTTTTGATTTAGGATTGTTCATTTATTTGCTCATTGATGATTATTTATACTGGAATTAATCTGATGAAGTATACCTCTGTTAATTCTCTTTACCCAACAGAAGGTTTGCTTCTATAGACCAATAATATGTTCTTGGGAAGTTAGAGGCTAATAGAGAAGATTGGAAGCATGTAACAACATTCCGATGGTATGCCAGAACAAAAACAACCATGGTGACATTCTACTTTAACTGGCTGTTGCATGGTGAGAGCTCACATTGCAAAAGACAACTCTGCCAACATGACAAGGAATCTAACAAGAAAATGCAAGATGAATATGACAGGTGCACTCAATTTTCGACATTCCAGAACTTATCACACTGGCCTCGATGATATTAGTGGAACTATTTTTCTGATATACTCAAATGCAGATGCAGCAAAAATGTCAGACCTAATATGTGCACTTGATCCTATAGTCAATGAAACTGGCAAACTAACACTATAGAAGCACAGACTTACCTCCATCAAAAGCAAGGCTGCTGTCCGATCTTTAATGAGCCTAAGGATCATTGCAGAAAACTTCCTTTTTCTTTCTTGTCGTCTCAAATACTCCAGTAACCAATATCTTAAGCTGTTACTTTGAAGTCTCTTAGCTACTCTTACATGCATGTTAACAAGACATGTCATTCCCTCCAATTCACCAGCTGAAAATGGTAGAGATTCTCCTCTAATAAAAGCCTTCACCTGTAAAACAAACAACAGTAGCAAGCTAAGATACCTGTATATGTCTAATTGTAGCTGTTAGCAAACTTCATCCTTATAACCAAATCTTGGTTCTTCCTCACAACCAATCTTACATCTAATTGCTCAAGAAAAGAGATTATAGAACTTGAAGAACCCAGTGACCTGTCTCATATACAGGTATCAAGTAACAATAGTGTGGAAAGTTGCACAGAACCATCAATGGATGCTTCCAAATGACTAATTTGCTAACGAGATACATTTGATACAAAGAACATACCTGATAGTGAGCTAGAAGATCAATATATCTACGGATTGGAGATGTAAACTGCACATAACCAGGGAGTCCCAATACTCCATGGCGTATAGGTTTCCTAAAGTTCATTTCTGCGGCACGCATAATTTTTAGGTATGCAGCACTTCTGGCAGGTCCTTCAGGGAGATGAGAAAATGCTGATGCCGAGATGTTTGATTGGGGCTGGCCTCTGTAAGGCAACGAAATGTTGTTGCAGGAACCAAATGTGGCTATGACTTCCCCACAGAGTATCATCATCTCGGATACAAGACGCATAGCAGGATTTGATTGATCTTCAACATACAGAGTTATAGATGGTTCAGGATCATCAGGCTTTGCCACCTTGATTCGTGGGTCTATTGTCGCTGTGTCTATCGCACCCTGTAAATTTAGTTGGTCAATATAATAAGAGAGAAATAGGTCCATACAAAAAAAGCCCTAAATAACTCCAGTAATATTGCCATAGAGTGCTTACACAAGAAAGGATTTGTAAGAATGGACCAGACGAGATATCATACGGCTGATAAAAGATTTATGCCTGAAATGAAACTGTTTACTCAGTTTCTGGTATAGGAATTAACACTAGGGCCAACTAGGTCACTTGGACATTTAATTCTGAATAAAAACTAGAAATAAGATGGCCAATTATGTGGGGTCGACTACATGGATCTTTTGTCGCCAATTAGATCTGTAGAAAGCCATATGTTTAGTTAAGTTCAGAGTAATTAAATCTTTATTTATAATTTCTATTAAAGTATTTTTAGGTCTTCCTCTACCTCTGCTCGTACTCCTCATGTCACTAACATTAATTATTTTACCTCTTCTAGCTACTGCATCCAAAGGTCTCCTCAGCATATAATCATATCATTTTAAATGATTTTTCTTCATCTTATTCTCTATCGAAGCGATACATAGTTGTTTATGAATAAAAAAATTTTTTTTACTATCTTTCCTAGTAACTCTATACATTTATCTCAACATTCTCACCTCGGCAACACAAACTTTTTGTATATATTTTTTCTTAACTGTCCAACACTCGGATCCATAAAGTATTTTTGGTCTCACAACTGTTTTACAAGAATAATCCTTTTAATCTCAAAGACATCCGATGATCACACAAGGCTCCTGATGCCCCTCGTCATTTTAACCATCATGTTTTTAGTCTATGAATAATATCTTTATCGATCTCTCTATCTTGTTAAATAATTAATCCAAGATACCTAAAGTTATTACTTAAAGTGACTTCTTGCCCATTCAACTTAACTATATTCTCTTGCTTATTTCTATAATCACTAAAATTGCATTTTATATCTTCAATTTTAGTCCTACTTAATCTAAAACATTTAGTTTCTATGACTTGCCTCGATAGCTCAAGTTTATAATTAATTCTACATAGGTTCTCATATACTAAGACAATATTATCAACAAATAACATACACCAAGGAGGTTTATCATGTAAGTGACTCATAAATTTTCACTAAATTAATGAACAATTTTTCAATACTATGGTTATGAATTTTCTTAATATGTTTACAATTAAAAGCTTACATCAACCAACTACATTATCAAGTGACTTGATGCAACAAGATTTACTATAATGTAATGACTAATCAACACAATTAGAAATTAAAAACAAATCAACAATCATGAGTTGTAATATCACATGGTAGTATCCCACCATAGTGTCAAACACCCCAACTCTGTGCATAGTTCAAAATTGACCTTTAGGTTTCACAATGCTGGATGTCCTCTTAACTAAACCTAATTGGCATGTAGACCATCCATGATGTGTAAAATGCTTATCATGCCCATCGTCTTCATTTCAGACTGATATTTGTTGAAAACCTCTCGTCTACATGTTTTATATATATGTATGTGTGTGTGTATATATATACACACACACATATACATATATATATACATATAGATATATACATATATATACACACATATATATACATATATATACACACATATATAACATACATATATACATATATATATATATATATATATATACATATATGATTTTACTTAAGGAAATGGTTATGATGCTTATCACAAATTGTAAATTATATTAATTTCATAAACAAAAGGTATCAAAATGAAATAATAAAGTTTTTAATAAGCATGGTGTCCTATAGTGAGCTGTCATATGGTCATGGTCATGCCCATATTTCATAGGTAAGTGTCTTCTAAATATTTGGGCTCAAAGAAGACAGGATAGACCACAATCTAACTTGTCATACCATGAGGCATCTCATATTCTCATGTAACCCACTTGGCACTCCTAAGATTACAAAATAGATGGAGTTTATGAAGCAAATAATAAGGGATTGAACCTCATATAACCAATGAACCCACCACAAACCGACCAAAAGGGAGGTCTACACTAACCTGAACCTAAGGTGCTGAATACCAGTTAGTGGAAGCTGCCCGCAAGGGGCTTACCTGAACCTAAGGTGCTGAATATCAGTTAGTGGAAGCTGCCCGCAAGGGGCTTACTTTCTTGGCTGACCTAAAATGCCAGCTGCCTGTTAGGCCTTGAAGATTTTGGTACCGGAGGATGGCTAATGAGCAGTGTGCCTGCCACACCGAACTCAATCACAATAAAGTGATGCCATACCAGGTCCCCTTATCCTTCTGACTCAGTCCTATGGGGTTAGGTGGTTCCAGGATGTGTGACTCCGAGCTCAGTCTATTCACGCCGGACCAGTCCTGTAAAAATTTAAAACCTTGGTTTCAACTGTCCCATGACCTTCATGAGACTAATGTTCAATTTTTTTTGTACACTGTGATACTTCTCTGGCCTTGCAATTAGATCATAGGAACATCATGGCAGTGATAAAGAGATGAAATAAAATTGACTACAAATAAAATAACTATAGATAATAAGATAATTAGCAGGAATAATATAACAATAGTCTAAAAGAAAACCTGGTCACAACGCCACTGAAACCTGAGCAAGGCAGCCTCTGATAGAATCCTGAGCTCAGCCTCCTCTTCTAGATTCAGATGAAGTAACTCGGTTGCATTCTCATATGTCAACATATAGGTAGGTCTAATGATTGAGTTCTCTATTGCAAATTCTGCAATGCTGGCATTTGATAAAGGTTAACTGAATTTGTATGGAGAAGGTTCACTGCAGATGAAAAGAACTAAACAACTAAAATTTACCTTCCATCTTGGGATAATGTTACAGATACACTGACAGCCCTGCATAGTTTTCCTTGCTGCAAGCTCATACCCTCCATTGCAAGCTTCTCTGGAAACATTGGATAGGTAGCAGTAGGCAAGAATATGGAGGTTCCTCTCCTCATTGCCTCCCTATGCATCAGAAAAAAAAAATGATAAACTCTTTTAAGTCTAAACCATATGAATTCTGTTACTAATTAAACAATAAATTAACAAGGATAAACCGGTCAAGTATGCTGTGAGGTGCAACCAAACAAGTGGGATCAGCAACATGGATCCAGAGTTTTATCCTTCCATCTGGTAGCCTTGTAGCGCTTAATGCATCATCGAGCTGCACCATTAACAGCATATTAGAGATAACAAGGCCAATGGCATGGTGTAAGATGATTAACATATTGATCCAACATGTGCTCGGCACTTCACATGCATGAATTCCATTCTACCTCATCAGCATCATCCACGTCAATGGCATACACTTTCAAAAATGTAAGATCTTTCCTGTTTCCCTAAAGTTAAACCAAAGTAGATTAACTTGGCAAGAGCAGTTAAGTATATCTCATAACAACTATAAACTTAATACAACATCTCAACTGTACTCTTACCTCATCAAGATCATTGGAAACAGCTAGAAGGTTTTCAGCGGTCGACAGAACTTCTTCGCCGTATTCAGTGTGGATATTGAACTTAAAGAGGTCAAGATTGACATGCACAGGGAAGTATCCAATATCTATGAGGAGGTTAACTGCAGCAGATGATGTCTTCATTAATCCCATTGCCTTGAGTATCTATTGCAAAATTGATCGATTAAGTACAACTGTGGAGTAAATACACAGACAATGAAAAGTATCTGCTGCAACATTAACAAATTAACTACAGCTGTGAGTGGATATACAAAAATAGCAAGAAAGAACCTAAAGGTACAGAAATATATGTCCACATCTACTTTCTTAATCCATCAATATATTATAACATCCTATTAGATTTCAGTTTAATAAAGATAAAAAGATAATTTCATGCAAAATGTGACTGTAAAAAGCTAAAATCAATAAGAGAAAAAATAAAAAAAATCCCCCCGCCCTCCCCCCAAAAGAAAAAGAGATACTAATAGTGGTCAGTGCTGTTCCTTAATCCCAATGGCATATACATTGATACACGTACTATGGAAAATTCTCTTGTAAGAAAAGGATGATACAAAAAATAAAAGGGGATCCAATTTTTTGGTATGTGCCAACAATATAACATAGCAAAAACAAAACAAAGTCAACAGAGACTAAAAGAATTATTACACTTCCGGCAGTTTTTCGTTGTTCATCATTTTTGCACGCATCTAAAGCATAAGCCTCAAGAGATTCAATTCTCCTTTTAACTTTATCTTCTATCATCCATGAGCTTTTGGAAGGTTTAGACCGTGAAGGCATAGCTTTTGCAGACAATAGTAAGTGCACAAACTCTTCAAGTTCCTTCTCTGAAGACACTTTGACAAGCTTCCTTTTTAAGAGTTCCTCCACCTAATACACCACACAGAAATCATTTAGAAAATAAAAGCAAAAAATTAAAAAGGATTAAACCAAAAAACATAACAGGGAACAAGGTATTAGTGCACTGCTCTTGCACAGCCATAGTGACAACATCACATGATGAATAAGATAGAATGCCAGGTCAAGTATCACGACAACAAAAAACAGATTACAGGACAAAGAATATAAACTAATTCAGACATTTCCTCTCTTGAGAGTTGAGACAGCATCTAATGATTCTATCATTAATCCAAATTAGTTTATTATGCCAGACCAAGAAAAAGGATTCTCACTTAACAGAAAAGGTATTTCAATGCCTTTCTAGTAGGGCAGTTGGTACGCAGTTACGCTAGGGGACACCTTTGGCACAATTCAGCATGACATGTGCTGATACCTTAATGGCATGTAAGTTTCTTCTCAATGCGACATGTCTGGATTAACATGGCAATCAATTTGTATACAACATACCAAAAGATGTCAAAGCTAAGGAAAGGTTCTAAAGCATTGCAGCATTTAAAATATTAAACTTATTATTTTTAATAAATAAATGGCTTCCATTCTCCTATTAGTGATAATAAGTAGGATACATGATGAAATTATCTAAAACCACTGATGACTATTCTTGTAGCTATATAAAATCCATATTCCTAATTTCATTCTTGTGATACAATGTGATTCAAAAATAAACTTCCAATAGAAACAGGACTGCCCTTTTGGAAACAGCAAACCTGGAATATAAGTAAAAACCATCTGCATTGAAGTGACAAAGGGTGTGAAATAGCAGAGAGAAATAAGATACCTGAATGCTAGGTCGTGGTTCATATAGAGAACAATATCCCTTGCTATCAACCACATTAAAATATATGTCATCTCTTGACAACAAGAGATGGGAACAGTAGCTTTCAAGAGATTCCTGGCTGCCATATATAATCTGAAGAAAATGAAAGATGAGCAGTGTTCAAGCATGGAAAGTTGATTTTGTCAAATAAGTACCTCAGCTAATTCCTCAGCTGACACTGTCCTTTTATTTTCTGAAAGCTCTATCCAAGCACACTCCAAAATGGATGGATCCTGTGGGAAACAAATAACTTGTAAATAAATGTCTCCAAGTTCTATTATCCAAATATTGAATTTTCTGACACTTACTAAGAGACCCTGAGCTTTCTGAACAAATTCAGAGATATCTGTATGGTCAAAGTCTTCAATACCAGGTACTATGTATGTGACTTGTTGGGGCTTTATTGAGCAAATCACTCCATTCTGCTTTGAAAATTAAATACTAAACTAAATTTGATGCCTCAGAATCAGTTTGATCAAATATAACATAGAGTAGTCAGGGGAGATATAAAAAATAAACAAGGACCTAGAGATCTATTTAGCTGCAGAAGTTGTTTGTAGGAACCTGATCGCAAACCATCCAATTTTTCTTCCCATCAGGCTTTTGGACAACTGCTAGCGATGTCTTTTGAGAATCTTTCCTAAACTCAAGCAATAATCCTTTCTGCAAGGTTTTCTTTTCCAATTTAGCATCAAATAATTCCTTACTGCTTGGAAATCCCACTCTGGAAAGATAACAAACATAAAAAATACCAAATATTCAAACTAATGAACAAATAAAGCAATGCCAACTACAACAAAAATAAAAGAATATCCTACCGGTTTCATAAAACAAAATAACCTTTGAGAAAAATTCAATGATCCTCACTAAATAAAATTGAAGTTGAAAATTTCAGTTTTGAGCACCAGAACAAGCTTGAATTGAGCCTTATATCTGGGATGTATAAATCAACTATCATCATACTGACCTTTGCAAGTGTGCACACATGGATCAATGATCTGTTGAAGGTGTGTCTGTGCATCCTTACCAATCTGTTTGCACGAGGCAACATGTAGCTCGTGCCATTTCATGCAACTAGTATGTACCAATCTAACAAGGACTGTGTATAGTAAAAAAATCATAAAAGGTTAATCCCTTAATACAAATGACCTTCAAAATGTTTCTATACCATGCCATTGATGACTAGTTGGGCCAAACGATTAAGTTAACTGATCTTCACTAGCCTTTAGCATTGACAGATCCAAGCCAATGGCTTCACATTTAAGATTATCATCTGAACCTTTTCTAAAGTAATGAATGAGGTAATGACATTTCAACGTTTGAGATATATCCTACTATTTATATGTGTGAACAACTAGAGCTAGTTCCAATGATGGATAAAGTAAGAAAGAATACAATTTGAGGTGGTCTAAGTGCATCGAGAGGAGACCTGTAAATATACCAGAAAGGTGTGGTGATTGAGTTCTGAATAGTAATTCAAGAAGGGATAAGGAATACCTAATAAACAGATGAAACAATATTAAGAAATTTGTGTCTTCATTTGACTAGGAATACTAGCTATAAAAAAAGATCAATTGCAAGAAGTATCCTTCTATCCAACCCAAAATAGTTGGTTCTATCGTCTGCTGTTGTTCTTTTAAACCTTTTTTACCAGTCAAATACTATAAGATATAATGAAAAACTTTCTATCTCAAATCTCTAGGAACGATGCAAGAAAAAACTGTGCACTAAAAATGCTCTGTCGTGAAAAACCTCATCTTAAGCTCTTTTGAAACTGTTCTAGTCTGGAACAGATTTCAATATTAAAATTGTATTTCTGTGCGTACAGTCAGTTCATCAATGATATGACAAGAGATGCATGTTACACATCATACATTCTCTTAGGACCGGTAAAGCTAGATGATAAACAATATGACCTTCCTATGTTGCACTATCAATATCTCAAATAGAACATGGACCACAGACGTCAGATGCACCAATGAGTACAAGACAGGAAATTTAAGGACAGAGAAAAAAGAAACATAAATCTCAGTTAGATGCTTTGCTTCTAGTGTTTAATGACCAATCACACTTTATCAAGACACTCAGAACAGTTTAAGAGCACTCTAACAGATGAAAAATACCTTAATTTACTCATATGACAATGATACTATGTACCTCTATCAGTCATATGTGCAAAAAAAAATCCAATTTGAAACCCAAAATTGCAAAAATTAGTTTACAAAACCTGTAGTTAAAATCCAAAACATGTTCAGATGCTTCAACAATACCTACATTACAGTGTATGTAAATCAAATAGTTAGCTTAATATACACACTTCCTATGGTTTCAATCCTTTTGAAAACCCTACAAGCTACCACAGAAACTTCAACTTCAAATATGACATACAATCCACAACTAACTTTTCCATCAAAGAAAGTCAGTATCATTACCTGAGCCTTACCAAGAAAAGGTGTCTACATGCTTCCTGGTCTCCAATCCACAAAAGAATCATTTCAAATCTCTAAGGGTGAAACAAAAAATAACTACAACCCATTTTTGTTCTGATAAATCATGTAAATTTTAACAGACTCCGGCAATAAAACATTTTGGCATACTATGTTGCTTCAAATTGTCTACAGAACATATTCAGACACCGCATTGTTGTTCAAAATTTGCTCTCGAGCATCAATCATATACCAGTCGAAATGATAACCAATATCAGACTAGCTGGTATTTTATTATTATTATTTCCAGCTTCTGCTTCTTCGAATCATTCTCGGCTTGAATTAGAAAAAGGGCTTCCATTATTCTATTGAATTGGAATAGTTGGTGAAAACCGAAAGAAAGAAGCGCCTAAGGATTGATTGTGTTCAACTGGATTTCCTTAATGAAGGCAGTGAGCTCAGTTCAGGAACTTTTCTTCGAGTGACACTGGGCAGTAGGAGTCAGTATACCGCCGAGAACAATGGTACGGTGTTAATCCAGTGGATTAACGAAACCAAAAACGGACCAAGACACAAATCTTTGCTCTGAATACATTCGATAACCAGTCAAGTGAAGATGAGTTATGGATCATCAGACCCAATATCATGGATCCTCATCGCAAGCAATTGTGATATAACCCGAAGAGGAGGGTCACATAGGTGGCCAAAGACATGAAGAGGGTGTACGGTTAGGGAGAAGAGGAGATGGAACACAGGATGGTATTCGGATGGTCAATCAGGTTCGTACAGTCCAAAGTAAACCAAGTCTAAGTGCAATTACCAGAAAGTCAAGCCCTCTTGGTACCCAAATCGATTTACCCAGCACTCGAGCTCCAGAGGCAGCAAAAAAGCAGGAAAACACTACGGAAGCTAAAACGCAGCAAGAAAGAACAGAGAGCGTTACTTGGCGGTCGCCCGAATCCGCCGGGTGGCGTGGATGACCGCCAATTCCTCCATGACGGACTCGGCGAGGCTGTGAAAGTAGCAGCTCCGTTGACTGAAGCCATACCGATCCAATCGGAACCCTAGGGAAGGTAAAGAAGAAGCAAGGCCTAGGTTACGGTGTCTTCCGCAGAGAGCGGAAAGGCGGCGGCGGCGAGGGTGGAAGAAACTGAGGGATAGAAAACCGGAGAGAGGAGGATGGCAGGCGGTGCGCAATAACCCGCCACCACTCATCGCCCTCGTCGCCAGAGTGAGAAGGGGAGGGAAGATTTTATAGGTTTGATGGAAGGGAAGCCTTCAATTTGCTTCGCTCGCACCAGTGGCTGGGGAAGAGATCAGATGTTTTATTTCTATCCGAGGCCTGAATAGAGCCATCTAAAGCCCATTATGGCCCATGTAATGCTTATGGACTATTAATGGGCCCATGTAAAGCTGAGTCCTATAAACCAAGTGCACACAGATCCAATGCATCTTAACATGGCTGCGACGTCTGTATCCAATGCATCTTAAAATGGCTGCGGTGTCCTGTTGCAACATCAACTCTGCGACGAACTGCAAGTCTGCCATGGCTGCAATGTTTCCTTACGTGAGCAACTTAGTCAGCATACGTGTCCGACCTATGTAAGAAGTTCAAGTGTGTCCACCCTAGTCAGCTTGTGCATCTCCTACGACTTATGTTTTTGACCAAATCTTGATGCTTGATATATGCCCTAACAAACAAAACATCTATAAATTTTGATGCGTTTAGATACTTTTTTATTGACCCTCTTCAAACCTCACGTTACCCCAAGTTGAAGGCTCTACATTATTGACCCTCTTCAAACCCCACATCGAAGAAAGCCTCATGCATTAGGTATGTCTAGGTTAGTAACTAATGGAGGCATGGATACACTGACACATTGCTCTGTTGCAACGTAAATGCCGGCATCACAAATGCAAAAGTAAATAAAACACTAGCAAAAACATTAATAAATAATTTCACAAACTCCAAACGAAAATTGAGGAAGACAAACATTGATGGATAGAGGCAGGCAGGCAGGCAGTCGTCGGCCAACCGGAGGGCCAAAATGTGTCCATCTCCTACCATCAATGGACACCGACGTCACTTCCACGTTTGCTTCCATGTAACCAAATAATACATCTGACCAAGTTAAATTAACAACAGGTGGTGATAGGCTATAATGCAGTGCTAGAAGATACATATTCAAGCTCAAGGTGAAGAGTGGAATGACGCACCTGCAACCAATGCTTCTTCAGCGCAACCGACCCACGCGTTGTTGCTGATAACTTCAAGTTTGTATTTAAATACATCATACAAAACTATATCGCTTACGTGGGAACGACCTCCCCATCAAGCGATGATGACCCATCACCATCCGCAACTATGGGACCCTCTAAAGTCTCTTGGCTTTTCTTCTCGGTTGCTTCTTGGAACCCTTGCCTAAACCTATCGTAATTTGTAGGCTCAGTTAATTTGAATGGCCGCTCACCTAGGACCTGTGCCAAGTCATCCTGGTGCAGCACTTCCTTCTCAAGGAGGAGCTCCGCAATCTGTGCCACGTGATCTTTGTGTTCCTTTATCAGCTCAACCGTCCTCTCGTAAGCCTTGGAGATCCATTCCCTCACCTCAGTGTCAATGATGGCTCCAGTCTTGTTGCTATAGGGCTTCGTCATTTCAAAACCATCCTCTCTCTGGGGAAAAGAAAGGAGACCGACTTTGTCACTAAAACCATAGACTGCAACCTGGGCATAAGTCATTTTTGTCACTTTCTCCAAGTCATTCTGTGCTCCAGTGGAGATTTTTCCTAACAAAACCTGAAACAACCAATATAGTTACTTTCTACTAGATTTAACATTTACAAAAAGGATAGTTCAACTAAGTTTGCAATGAGTTTTCAAAACTTATGAAGACTTTATGAGAGTATACATTTTAGTCCAAGATTTTAAATACTGGTCCAATACAGACATTGGACCAGTAATGTTACTAGGATACCGGGACAGCACACCAATATGTGCCATCCAACATTGTTAAGTAAAAGATATAAATGATAGGTATTTTACCAGTACTACTGATCATTGGTTGCAAACTATCAATACTATGAACATAAGTTACAAAACTCAGGCGAGAGGGATTTTACAGCCTGGGACCCAGTTTTAAACATCAACTTCATTAAAAGAAAAGCCAAGTGATATAAGATACTACATCATCTTCTCAGGATTACGTTTAGAGGTGTTCTGATCACTTTGATTAGTGAAAAGGCATACCGATGATTTCCTGTGTCAAGATCAGACACATGATGAGACATTACTCTCAACAGGAATTAGCAAATGCAGTATCACCACATGAAGGTTTATACGCAAATAGATAAGATATATGTGTTAAATAATAACAAAATAATATCTTCATTTTCGCTAAGCAGGAAAGGACTTAATTGTACCAATTTTAAAATTAATCATGGTTAAAAAATCAGGAACGAAATACAATTGTTTTCGAACATCAATCTTTAAATAACTTGCATAACAATTTAATCAGAAAATTAACACCAACAAACATTTCTAGATATATAGCATGTCAAATTTCTGCTCCTATTTAACCAACTAGTAGTAAAGAGGAAACTTTCTAAATCACACAAAACCTACTCTATTCAAAGATAACCAAAATTAAAGAGTACACTTCAAGTGTTACAGATAACATGTTTGGAAACTAACAACCAGCAAAAATTATTTAATCAACAAATATAACAGCAAGGATGACAATTTTTTGAAAAATCATATTTATTAAGAGGGATATTCCATACCTCTTCAGATGCACGGCCACCTAGAGTCATGCATGTCATGTCAAAGAGCTGCTCTTTAGTCATTAAAAGATTTTCATTAGGCACATATTGAGCAAAACCCAGAGCAGCAGTTCCACGAGGAACAATAGTGACTTTCAGAAGGGGCTCCGCATGCTCCAAAAACCATCCAGTGACAGCATGACCTGCTTCATGGTAAGCAACAGTCCGACGTTCCAACTTGCTAATTACCTAGAACACAAATAAGAAGAGTTTTCAAGTGCGGTGACATTCTTAGAGAAGCATAACATCATCTTGCAGTAATTAAAACAAACACCTAACCCGCACCAAGATTAGAATTTCATAAGAGGAAAATGGAGTGGCAGCTCATTAGACACATAATTGTCTGCATAGTTAAGGCAACCTTTTCCAAAGTTCAAAGTCACCAAAAAGCTGAATGAAATATCTTGTCACTTGCAAGAAAAACATAGACAATTTATTGTGATTTACAAATTTCCATAGAATAACACCTTGCCAAATGTGATAATTCTTAATTCTGACAATGTTAGATGAGTTTAGCTCTTGATTCTTATATTTGCAATAAGGTAAAAAAGAAGACAATGCTATAGTATAAAGTTAAACATATAAGAGGAGAACAAGAGCTAACACAAACAAGAAACCAAATCATTGAGAAGCATATAAAAGGATCATTTTTCAAGGAAAATAATGGAGTAGAAAATGAGATACCTTATTTTTCTTCTCCAATCCACCAATAATCCTATCAATAGCAGCCTCAAAATGCTGCATCGTAACTTGTGTTTCTTCACTTCTTGCAGCAATCAAAGCAGCCTCATTACAAACATTGGCAATGTCAGCACCAGCAAATCCAGGAGTGAGAGCAGCTAATCTCTCGGAGTAAAATGATGGATCATTATCAAGCTTGATCTTTTTAAGATAAATGTGAAAGATCTGCTCTCGACCTTTTATATCAGGCTTATCAATTGTTATTTGGCGATCAAATCGGCCAGGTCTTAATAATGCCTTATCCAATATATCAGGTCTATTGGTACCAGCAAGCACAACTACTCCTGAGGTGGTTCCAAATCCATCCATTTCCACAAGCAACTGGTTCAGTGTGCTTTCTCGTTCATCATTTGAACCTGCAAAACCTCCACGACCTCTTGCTCGACCAATAGCATCAATTTCATCAATGAAAATTATACTAGGAGCACACTGTCTAGCTTCTTGAAACAAGTTTCTCACCCTAGCCGGTCCAACGCCAACAAACATTTCCATGAAATCTGAACCAGAAATTGATAGAAATGGCACACCAGATTCACCTGCAGTTGCTTTCGCAAGAAGTGTCTTTCCTGTACCAGGAGGACCTACAAGAAGGACTCCTTTAGGAATCTTAGCTCCCAGTTCCTCATACTTCTTAGGATTTTTAAGGAAGTGCACAAACTCCATTATTTCCTGTTTAGCTTCATCACAGCCAGCAACATCTTTGAAAAACACCTGGCTTACATGCGCGAGTTATTGAAAACAGACATGCACAACATATATATGAAGGATAAAGTTCTAGCTACCAGCTCATCCTACCTGGCAATAAGCAACAAGAATAAACAAGGAAACCAATATAATGTTCCTTGCTTGACCATCAAAATGACAACTGGAGATACCAAGAAATATAATGCTTACCTTATTTTTTGAATTCTTATCCATCTTAGTCACATGAGCTTTTCCAATGTTAAAAATACCTCGATTTCCCTTTCCTGCGCCACCTCCCACGCTAAGTCCACCCTGTAATCTTTTCCCCATAAAGTAGATAAAACCAAGAAGGAAAGCCGTTGGTGCAAATTTCAGCAGCTCCTGATACCAAATTACTTCTGAGACATAAGTCACAGGAATATAATCATGTGGGTCCATGCCCAATGCTTCCTGAGCTTCCTCCAATTTTTCTTCAAATGATTCCACGCTTCCAATGTTGAAATAGTACTTGTAACGGCTGGGAGCATGTCTGCTAGAAACATCAGTTGTTGGACCATGAATTTCATTGTCTTGTGTTTGATTGTTTATTTGAGGAGAGTTCCTGACATAAACTTTGGCGACTGATTTATTGGATACAACAATATGATCAACTAAACCTGCTTCCAATAACTTGTTTTTGAACTCTTGAAAACTAATCTGCAAAACGAAGAATCTAAATCAGAGAAAAAAAATGGCTTGAACTCAACAAAAAAATCCAAACAGGAAAAGCATGGCATAAAATTATTGTGTTTCACATTCATAATCTAAACTTTCCCCATTTACTATCTTTCAAGAACGGCATAGCTGAAACCAAGAATCATTTAGGATAAATAAACTGATGATAACTCAATCAATACAGCAACAATGTGATCATAATATAATAGGATATCCTGGAATGAGAAAAAATTGTTAATGTATCCGTCATGTTGTTCATACACAAGACTCAACTGGAGCTAAAAAGTATAAACTATGAAGCGTTGGTGGAACCTTGGACACAATGAAGGCAATAAAGGTCACTTGGAGTTTGCATCACATATCAACCAACTTCTTGCATCAACCGCCCAGAAACTACTCAACTCCTTGAATCAAAACTTGGCAACTGACAATGCTAATTAAAGATGATTTTATTGGCCTAGCAAGATAAGAAAGGTTTCAAAAATGCTTAAGTCATCATTACCTAGATGGTATACAAGGAAGCCTTAATTTGCAAAGTTCAAAGAGTAGCTTCAAATTGGACAACTAGAAAGCACAAAATTTGCTTTATTGAGAAAAAACTAGGCTAAAGAGAAGCAGTACTATAGATCAAATTCATAAGAAAAACTAGAATAGGAACATCAAAAGTGTGAGAATATTTGAAAGGCATAATTATGTAGAATATTGTAAGCAATCCATCAGACAAAATCAAAAGATCTGAGTGTTGGACTGTCTTGACAATTTGCTTCTTTGTAAGTTAAGGTGCACAAACATGTTGTATGTGCCAGATATAGAATCCACAACTAAAATGAACGCAATTGATGAGGACCAGCAGCTACAGATGGTGTTTTCCCTACAAAGTGCATGTCTGCACCATGTAAGATTCACCAATGCTTCAATCATTGATCTAAAACAATCTGAAGAAAATAATGGAGATCACTAATTACCAGTCCCAAAGGCAACTACAGTTCGACCAGATTATATGAGAAAAGAAAAAAAGAGTCTGTATAACTGTGGATAATTACTAGCCTTCACTAAATACAATAATGCAGACTGCAAGCATGCAAGCTGAAGATAGACCAAAGTTGACTGATAATTGTAATTTGGCAAGCCATGATTTCCACAACATAAAGGACAACCTTCCAAATAAAAGAATCCAAACGTTATAAAATAATTCATAATTATATTTGGCAATCAACTAGCTCATTTATAGATATAAGTCAACAAGCATGACAGAGTTACATTTTGGTCCTCGTCAATATTATCTATTTGTCTAGGGCTTCACTAAATTTCCCTCGTCTTTTAACAGTTCTTCACTTAGATTAAATGGATTGATGTTAACCCCATACAATGTGGATCCCACTGAAAAAAAAAATCTGTGAAGATTCTATTAAAAACCTGATTGATGGCTTACATCCCTCTCCTGCAGCATAAAAGAATTGGCTATGATAGTCAGATACAAGAAGAAAATACAAGTAGAGAAGTATATGCTGAAGGCAGTATCTCTCCACATATTTCAGGCCCTTAAATGTAGAAATATTATGGTAAACTCCATGGAAATAACCCTGATCACCATTCAAACAAATTAAATTTATGTCAAAGCTTTTAGGGCAATCCACCTGAAGAGACTGCATAGTTAACCTTTTCTTTCTTCTCACTATTTTGCAATTTATCTTTTTGTCACATGATCTTTTTATCTTAATCAAAAAATTCTATCAGCTGGTAACAGAAAAAAGATTTTTTCCATGCTTGATGAAGCATAACTTTACATTTCTTTTAAACAGTATGACATCTGCAATCGAATGCTATTTATATCTAATTTGTCCTTTCTTTTTCTTAAGAACTTCAACCTGGTGCCTGTCATTATCTTTTTTTGTGCATCTATGAGTTACATGAAGTCATAAAAGCTGGTAAAACGGGTATCTGTAAATGAAATCAAATCAGGAAGAAATTCCCATCTGAAAGATGATCCTGATTTAATCTTTATTTAGAAGAGGTCTATTCAGCAAAGGACAGATATACATGTGAAGTACATATCAGTGTATAAAAATATATTCCAGAAATACATAAATGAAATACGACATTTCTTCTCAACTAATGGAACTTCATCTTAGCATGGACACTGGAGTGGTATCAGATAAAAAAGATCACAGGAGCAAGTTCTTTATAGAAAAAAGAATTTTACAGGAGGAAAAGAAATATACTTAGATGGTTAAAATAAAGCCTGACCTCTTTCTGGTCAAATGAACCTCCAGAAAAAGATGAAAACAACAAGCCAATAAATATAAGAGGGGTGATAAGACTTTGCCACTGCTGCATAAAATTCTCCTGGAAATTTCCATGATCTTCTGTGCTTGAATCCCCTGCAAAAAATATATAAGTGCATATTCTCGAGAACAAATTGACTAGTTAAATCTCTAAAACTTCCACTAAATTAGTTGCTCAAGAACATAACCTGAATCATCAACAGAAACAAAAAATGTATTCCACTAATGATGAATAAACATAATTATCCTATGAAAATTTGATAATAAAAAATACACATATTGCCATACTAGCATATCTAAAATTCTGTTACTCATCAAAATTTCTCAATAGGAATCCAATACTTCATGTAGGTGTCACATCCTTCATAACTAGAAGAATTTTACATAATTCATCCATGTTTGGTCAACAGTTTATAGAAACTTGCTAGTGAATCCTCTTGATGAACATTGATTTGATAATGAGCAAGAAGGACGAGGCATTATATCTTGAGACATCAATGCCATTCAGTAGTGTATTGTCAGTAATCAACATGGAGAATACTTCTTTTCTTATCTCCTCCATCTATTCATGTTTCTTCTTAAACATCCTTACAGCATTTTATTCTTCTTATTTTTTTCTTAACAAAATAAAGGCATTTTATCGTTTAATGTATGTGGCATATACAACAAAGTCTGCCAAGTATAAGGTTGATATCTATGAATTCAAGCAATAATCTGTTGTTTCTCTGTCCTTGATGCATAATGTCCTTTTTCAGCAACACCATATGGTGAAGCAGTTCGGTGTGCATCTTCGTATTCAAGAAATTCATATGCTGAGCTTTGGGGCTCCAATATATTGACAACTTGCTAATAATATAGCATTTTACTATATATTAACAACATCTCTAATGCATAGCACAAACAACTATCATTTGGAAACTGTTGATTAAATTATATTATGCAGGTTCAAACATACAGACTCTGATAAACCACACCAAACGACAGTTATGAAGCTCAGCATAGCTAGGGAATGCTGGAAACTTACAGATCCACAACAATAACAAATCCAAATAGTATGTGAATCCATATCAAAGACCGAAATCGTATAGAGTTTGTATTCAAGTAATAATTGGAGGTACTACCAAATTTACTAATTTGAGTGTCACTTACCTTTTCGATCCGATTTGTTATTTGCATTCCCTTTTGGGATTTCCTTCTTATCCTTTGGGAAGTAGTTCTCGTAATCTGAAATGAATGATACAAAGGGAAGGAGGAACAAATATGAACGAAAAGACAAGGAGCTGCAAGCAAAGAAGTCGAGTTTCATCAAAAGATCGATCACTTACTTTTCTTGTTCGGATTTCCACTGGAGAAGAACCGCCTAAAATTAGGATTCGCTAGCAGGAACCTCCAATCCAAGAGCTGGTTCCCAACGCCGACCGCCTTAATCGCTCCAAGAGAAGTCAGGTAACCCCTCGTCCCGGCGACGTTCTCGTATCCAATGCAAGGCTTATGAAGGAGTGCTTCGCCGGAGAGCACGGACCGCGCACCATTGTTACCGTTGGATAATGCAACCTAAACAATCAAATCGAACCCAACGATTACGTACCCCAGAAAGCAACATCTCTAGTGCAGAAACTTAAAGGAAGAAGTGGGAGGAGGGATCGGCGTGCAGTTACCCTGGGGGACCGGGAACGCGCCGATCGCAAGAGGGACCGCCCGAGGCTGGCAAAGCTCATGTTTTGGGGCGATGGCGCATGAATTGGCCGAGAAACCTAGACGTTGAGTGAGAGAGAGAGAGAGAGAGAGAGAGAGAGAGAGAGAGAGAGAGAGAGAGAGAGAGAGAGAGAGAGAGAGAGAGAGAGAGAGAGAGAGAGAGAGAGAGAGAGAGAGAGAGAGAGAGAGAGAGAGAGAGAGAGAGAGAGAGAGAGAGAGAGAGAGAGAGAGAGAGAGAGAGAGCAACGAGAAGGGGTTCGACGAGGAAGGAGAGGAACCGTATTATTATGGTTGGGGCGATCGAAGTTCTTGTTACCTCCGATCTGGATTTGGATCCCGATCCGAATCCGACTCCGAATAGAGAAGCTCTTGTTAATAAAGAATGAGAGAGGTCTTGAAGCTGGATCCGGATCCAGGTTTCGATCCGGATTCGATAAGACTTCATCCATCTAAAAGCTACGGACCAGATCAACCCTAGCCAGCAAGTGCTTTTTTGTTTGTCCGAGTTTATGTGGCCTCCATGTGATATCCAGCCTGAAGGAAAAAACGAAAGCTATACTTCACATATCTATCCATATGAACAAGGGTTTAATACAGACAGTCATAGATTATTCTTTACTTAACATTTGCATAGATAAAATACTAAGGAGAGGTTGTCAACAATAGTTAGAAGCTAACTCCCTACCGAATATTTTATGAAATATTCAGCAATAGTTAGAAGCTAACTCCCTACAGAATATTTCATACATTTACGATAATGTATAAATACATATCTTCAACATAATAAAAAAATTACTATTTAATCACTCGTGTCTATATTTACCTATCTCGGGCTACTAACATGGGCATCGGAGGGATTGAATTGAAAATTTTCTCCCAATCGTGGTCTTCATGCAAGCAGTACCTTGGAGGTACTTCGCGCAACCCTACGCACATGGGTCTATACCACATTAGGCTGATTGCAATATCAGTGATATATTCCTATAACATTTTTGATATTATAATAAGGGCTTGATATTACGATAATGTCTACCGATCGACCCTCTCAACGAATGCTCAAATGAAAAGGCATTACCCTCGATCCATAATATTTTTACTAGGGGGATAACAGTTGCCCTTTTTACATATTAATATATGCAGTTCGATATAATATTGGTGTCTATTCAACAATATGAGGTTTTTCCCCCTAAGGATGGCCTTTATCCATGTACTCATCTCAATAAACTTTTGTCTCTCATCCGTAGAGGTATTCGATGGTGTTGTTGATATGATGGAACACATTATAACTTTTTACACTTAAATATTATTATACGATACTTTGGACACCTTGATACGTTGCAACTTCTCTATCAATTATTTTGTCCAACGTACAATAAAGTTCAAACTTCATTTCCTCAAAAATATACACCCGCGGTTTTCAACGACAACACTCCTCGAACTCAAGTAAAGGAGAAAGAAATGCTCGCAAACTTCATCGCTCAGTTCACAAATAAGATATGAGGCGTGATAGATGTTTATTCATCACTCATAATATAAACCTTCACGATGGGGCTAAAACCCTCTCGTCTCTTTTAGTTATCAATAGAGAGACAATTAGCGACTATACTGTAAGCACTTCAAATGATCAATTAATACATTATCATCAAGACAATGGTCTCGAGCAAACATAATAAGTTATACAAGAGACCAAAACAAAGAGCAACCACAATGAGCCCCAACTATGAGGTTGTCACAATATAGGAGAAATGAATTACCTGAGGTTGTCTCATCCAAGGTCCAAGTTGACTCCTCAAGTATAGTTAAAACTGAAGCTTTTTCATAGAAAAAAAAAAGGAGCTTTTAAAATACCCTCACTTGATAAAGACCCTATTGGCGAGAAGAGAAAGGTCTAAATACTATTGGTTCCATCATGATTATGGTTACGACACAAATGATTGTTGTAACTTGAAAGAGTTTATTTGAGAAACTCATACATTGGGGACATCTCAGGCGGTTAGTCTAAAAACATCAAGAGCCCTCACCCCAACCTCAATAGTCGATGGAGCGATAAATTGGTATCATCATTGGTGCACCTGCCTCAAGGGGAAATAATTCATTGGTTTATAAGGTTTATACCTGAGCTATCATTAAAAAACACATGAGGATAAAGGATGATACAAACATAACCTTAAAGGAGAAAAAGAGAGAGTAAATTGACTTGAATTATGATGATACATTGGTAGTTTCGGTAAGGATGATCAATGCTCGGGTGAAGAGTGTCATGATTAACATATATAGCTTTATTCGTATTCTCTACTTTGATACTTTTCAAAAACTCAAGCTGTTAACTAATGATCTTAACCCTATGACTTCTTCATTATGAGAGTTTACTAGCGACTCTATCTCACCTCTCGGAACCATAAACCTACATATCATATTTAGAGATGAGTCTTACTCCTAAATAATACTGGCTAAGTTTATGGTGGTGGATATCTCTCAGCATATAACACGATCATAGATTGACCCACACCAAATAAATTGAGGGCAATGGCGTCAACCTTTCACATTGAGATAAAATTTTTGATGATGACCAACATTAGAGAGCTGAGAAGCAACATAAGAGAGTTGTATCAATGTTACTTGACGGTGGTCTCACCACCGAAAAAGGCTTGACCCGAGGTGCCACCCATAGACCCTTGAGACTTCACTAAGTGTGTCCCACATATTGAGTTAGTGGAGCAGCTAATTAAAATGCCCTCAGACAAGGCTTGACCCACTCGAACTATCAAGGTTGGGGTGACACTTTCGGAAGAGAGATAGGTGCAATTCGTCAACTTCCTTGGGGAGAACGCTAAGGTGTTCATGGATTGTTAAGAGATATGCCGAGAATCCACCCCAATGTAGCTTAGCATCACTTAAATATTTCTCTCAAGGCACGATAAGTGAAACAAAGGCCTCGTAAGTTTGCTCCTGACTACCAATAGATAATTAGTTATAAGGAAGATAAGATATTAGAAGTAGGGTTTATTATTGAGATTTAGTACCCTAAATAGCTCTCTAATGTTGTATTCATTAAAAAATCTAATAAAAATTGAAGTAAGTATATTGACTATACCGATCTAAATAAGACATGCTCAAAAGACAAATATCCTCTCACTTGAATTGATCAATTAGTTGATGTCCTCTCAATTCATGAGCTCCTTTCGAAGACCATCTCAAAAAGCATGAAAAAAATCTGCCATAATGAAAGGTGTTAGGCAAAATGTGTCTGAAGCACATGAGTCGGGAAAACCTGACTTGCGTAAGAAGAAATCTATCATAACATAAATCATAAGACAAAATATGCTCGAGGCATGTGAGTTGGAAAAACCCTATTAGAAAATCTTGGCAGAGAATTATATGCATAGTGGAAGAATAAAAAATAAAAATATCAAATTTCTCACAAGAAAAGGTTCTCGTCGTCGTGCGAAGATCGGTGCACGAAAAACATAAAACTGAAAACTGCATATATGTGTAAGATGTGTTTCCTAGGAAGATCTTATATCCCTAAACACTTTCAGATCAATAGAAGAAGATGAAGGAGGTAAGATGTTCTCCTCTCTAATGGTTATCCACATAATAGGTGGGGCGATGATGCTTCTTAAGTCACTGCACAATCTTCCTTTCTACACGTACCACAAAGGTTGCACCGTGACCAAGAAGGGGTTAGTCATTCTTGTTGTCCACACACCTCAAACTGGGGTTGTCGACTAAGGAGGAGTGGGAGAGAGGAGAATCTGAGGTGATAGTAAACAAGGGTCTGGCTTATGCCCTTTTGGTTCCCTCATATTTATAGAGGTTACTATCAACTTAATACTAGTCATAGGTGTCCAACAAGCCAATCACGTGAGTGATGACATGTGTGACTTGACACGAAATTTTTTTGCTTATTATATTTTGGTATTTATCACTTTATATTGACTATTGCATATATGCATGTATATATATTGTAATGTCTTTGGATCTATGCAATGAGAATCGGATCGTGATGAGATCACGATAATGAGACCGATTCACCTTTAAACACAGATCATAAATAATCCCGGTTATATGTTACTCGAGAGTGACATCGAGATTATCGGATAGACTGGTGTGCTGTATACCCGTTCATATAATGGATGTAGCTGGTCTCATAGCTGCTTGTGTGGGGACACTAAGGATATAGTACAGGTGCTCATTGGAGAATGAGTTCACTGATTGATTCGCTTACGGAATGTTAGATTGTTGATGATGTCTTATTATTATACAGCGATTTCGTAGTCCTAGTGGTGTATATGATCTTTGGACTTGAGATACTAAGAATATCCTATATGAGTGCTTCATTCTTTGATACCGGACTTATAGGTTTGGATGTCCCAAATCTAGTATAATCGGTCAATGGGAGTGGCAGTCGACCTTACGAGGGCTATTGAGTGTCGATAGATGATCATCCACTCTCGGCGTCATGAGAAGAATATCTCATGTGTTCTTGCTCAGACAAATCTCTAGCCAGGGTCATTCGGATTGAGAGAAAAAGAGTTCTCTTGGAGAATCAAATTAGAGTGAGACTCGAGTAGAAACCGTATGGGTCTAACAGCACCATACCCGGTATACGGTCTCTAGGATATTAGATGGATGAGGGATTATATGTATACGATAACTGAGGACAGACAGGTCCAATTGATTGAATTTCCCTGTATCGTATGGGGATTACGGCGTAGTGGCCTAGTACATCCGTAGTCGATGAGTCGAGTGAATTATTATAAAGATAATAATTCACTAAGCCATAAGGAGTTCTGACAGGTATTACTCACATCTATCTCGATATTGGGCCTAGAGGATCATACACATATGGTAAGCATTGCGATAAGTAGAGGTTCATATATGAGATATACGCGCGAGCCCCTATCTTATTGGATATCCAATAAGCCATTGAATTATTGGATCCCATGAATGAGATCCAATAAAAGCCCATGAGAGATTATTGGATAGAGATCCACTAATCTAAGAGGCTTGGGTAATTGGATGTAAATTCAATATCCAATAAAGGAGGATCCATTAGGGTTTGATATGGGACCTATATAAATAGGAGGGATTCAATGGTTCATAGGCTAGAGCCTTTACTTGCATCTCTTATTCTCCTCCCCCTCTCCACCTTAGAGCAGGTCTGGAGTTTTGAGGAGCATCGTCGCAGCCCTACTATGTGGATCACCGCTAGAGAGGAGGACGCTTGACATCCTTCACCCTCTCCTAGATATCTGCAATAATTCAGGGATATATGATCTCCCTATGTAACACAATATACTCTATATACATTTTTATGTTTCACGAATTTTTACGCACCAATCTTCGCATGACGATGAACATCTCTTTAGGAATAGGGGATTTTGTTTTTTGTTCTTCCGCTGTGCATGTGATGTCGCCCCAAGATTTCTCAACATTTAACATTAATGAATCCTACCATATTGGATATTAGATCTTCATCTAACTGCCCAAGCCTCTTGGATTAATGGATCTCTACTCAATAGTGTCTCATTAACTCTTATTAGATTTTATCTACAAGATCCAATAATTCATGAGCTTACTGAATATCCAATAAGATAGAAACTCCAACAGATATCTCATATCCAAACATATACTCGTCGCAACACCAACCGTTTGTGTGTAACTCTCTAGGCTCAATATCGAGCTGGCCATGAGTTGTACCTGTCAAAACTTCTTCTGACTCAATGAATTATTATCTCCATAATAATTCACTCGACTCACTAAACATGGATGTACTAAGCTACTACGTCATAGTCCCTAGACAACAGAGGAAAATCAAATCTATTGGACATGTCTATCATCAATTATTGTATATCTAGAGTTCATCATCCATCTAATATCCTAGAAATCGTATATTGGGTATGCTGTTGTTAGTATCATAAGGAATCTACTCGAGTGTTGCTCTAATCGGATTCTTCTAGAGAACTCCTCTCTTAATTCAAATGATCCTGGTCAGGGATTTGCTTGAGCAAGAATACATATAATATTTTTCTCATGACATCGAGAGTGGATGATCATCTATCGGTACTCAATTGCCCTTGTAAGATTGGCTATCATTCCTGATAACCGGTTGTGTCAATCTAGAACTTCCAAACCAATAAGTTCGGTATCAAATAATGAAGTACTAATATAGAACATCCTTGGTATTTCAAGTACTAGTCATATATGTCCTGCAAGTTAATCACGTGAGTGATGACACATATAATATGATATACACTCCTTTTGCTTATTATATTATTTAATATTTTATCACTTTATATTTCTTATTGCATATATATATATATATATATTATGATGTCCATGGATATGTGCAATGAGAATCGGATCATGATAAGATTACGATAATGAGACAAATTCGCCTTTAAACACATACCCTAAATAGTCTCAGTCATAAGTTACTCAAGATAGCCATCGAGATAATCGGACAAACTAATGTACTATATACCCATCCATATGATGGAGGCGATTGGTCTCAAAATTGCTCATGTGGGGATACTAGGGATACAGCGCAATTACTTATTAGAAAATGAGTTCACTGATTGATCCGCTCACGGAATGCTGAATGATTGATGATGCCTTATTGTCATATAATGATTTCGTCATCCAATTAGTGTATCTAATCATTAGACTTAGAAATTAAGGATTATATGAGTACTTCAATCTTTAATACCAAACTTATATGCTTGAAAGTTTCAAATATAGCACAACCGGTTATCGGGAGTGATAGTCAACCTTTTAAAGGCTATTAAGTATCGATAAAGGATCTTTCGTTCTTGGTGTTATGAGAAAAATATTCTATATGTTCTTGCTCAGATAAATCCAGAGTCATTTGAATTAAAAGAGAAAGAGTTCTAAAGGAGAATCCGATTAGAGCGAGACTTGAGTAGAAATCGTATGGGATTAACAACACCATACATAGTATACGGTCTTTGGAATATTAGATGAATAAGGGACTATAGGTATATAATAACTAAGGACAAACAAATACAATATATTGGATTCCCCTGTATCATTTAAGGATTATGACGTAGTGGCATAATACATCCGTAGTTGATGAGTCGAGTGAATTATTATAAAAATAATAATTCATTGAGCCAGAAAAAGTTCTGATATATATGACTCACGATTAACTCGATATTAGGCCCAAAGAGTCACACACATATGATAGGTATTGCGACGAGTAGAGGTTCAGATATAAGATATCCGTTGGAGCCCCTATCTTATTGGATATCAAATAGGTCCATAAATTATTGAATCCTATAGATGAGATCCAATAAGTGCTAATGAGGGATTATTGAGTAAAGACCCATCAATTTAAGAGGCTTGGGTAGTTAGATAGAGATCTAATATTCAATATGGTATGATTCATTAGGGTTAAATTGACAAAGTGCATTTATAAATATGAGAGAACCAATGGGCCATGAGCTATTTTTGTTGTTGTCATATTCTATTCTCTTCTCCCCCTCTCATCCTCAACTAGCAGCCCCTATTTGGGGCATGTGGATAGCAAAAAGAGGTAGCCCCTTCTTGAATGTATAGTGCTCGCGAAGAGGAGATTTGGGCAACAAGATTTAATGAGCATTTTCACAACCCTTGTTGTGTGAATCACTACCAGAGAGAATGTCAACTATTTGTAGGAATTCAAAGATATACAATCTCCCTATATAACATAATCTCTCTTATATGTGTATATATTTTTTTTTTACATGAGTTTTTGCACACCAATTTTTGTCTGACGATGAAACCTTATTTTATATAAGAAATTCTAGAATTTTCTTTTCTTTTCTTCCGCTACGCATGTGATGTCTCTCATAGATTTTTCAACATTAAGTCTAAGGACTAGATACATAACTGAGACAATAGAATCACTATTTAACAATGAGGTATCATCAACCATCAAATATTCCATGAGAAAATCAATCAGTGAACTCATTCTCCAATGAGCACTTGTACTATATCTCTAATGTCCCTATGTGAGCAACTATGATACCAACCACATCCAATCATATAGAAGGGTATACAACACACCAGTCTGTCTGGTTATCTTGATATTTATTTCGAATAACATATGATTGAAATTATTTAAGGTCTATATTTAAAGGTGAATCGGTCTCATTATCGTGATCTCATTAAGATTTGATTCATATTGCATAGATCCATGAACATCACAATATATCAATATATATAGCATACAATTATAAAGTAAGGAAATATCAATAATAATAATTTGTAAAAAAAGACTACACAACATGTTACACATGCCATCATTTACGTGACTGGCTTGCGGGACACCTATGACTCTTATCAACAAGATTCGTGATTAACGATAGGGGAAAAGAGGTAGATAAATGATAAGAAGAGCATTGTTAGTCAATTGTCATTTAAAACGTGGCTTAGGTGTGGTGTTCAAGCTGGAAGGAGAAGGCAAATGCCACCCTCAACTTATTTATCCACATTTACGAGGGTCCAAAGTAGGTAATTGTAAATTATTCCCCTTTATCGCCCGCATATATAAAAGACTAAGGGGAGTTTATTAGAGGTAATTAGATATTGCCTCCTTGTAGAATATTTCACGAAATATTTTCTCTTTACAACCAGATATAAAAACTCATCTTCAACATAATGAAAAGGGAGAGTTACTTTACGATCACTCTTGTTTATACTCACATCATGTTACTAACTTAGGCATTGGAAGGATCGAGTCAGAAAATCTCTCATTACCTTGATCTTCATGCACATAACACCTCAATAGCTTAACGTTTCTATATTGAAAGCATCTCGAACAATTTTGCACACACGGATCTAGACCACATCGAGCTGACTACAATGTCAATGATATATTCTCAAATCCTACCAACAGTATATTATATTTATTTATAATAATACCCCTCTAATACTTGTATTAAAAGGATTCAACAAAATAATAATGAGTTAAAATAGAGTTCAAGAGAGACTCTTGTGATTCATTTTATATTGTGTTGAGATGATCATTAAGTCAATATCATAATAAATATCAGGGATGATTAAACAAGTTATTCAGTCAGTAATGAATTATGGGATCATATCTTATGGCTGTAGTCATAGGATAAACTGTGCTCTTAGTGATATGTTAATCAAATTCGTATGATTTATCACTATGTTTGGCTACATATTATTCTTTCAGTATCATCTTCCCATCTCATGTTATGATTCTGAAATGGATTATGATTCTGAAATGGGTTGTGACTCTATGTTGTTTAATGGGAGGTTAAACATATCATTTATTTTATCAAATGATATTCTATGATCGACTCGATCATATCATCAAAGGACGTTTTATAGTCAAATTTACATTATCGTCCAGGAAAGCTTTTGAGTTGATTTGTCTGTATCATTCGGAAAGCTTTTGAGTTGATTCGTTTGTATCATCGAATGATGCTTTTTGATTGATTCGATCACGTCGTGATTATACTATTTTTCGATAAAATTATATTATCATTAAAGAATTTATTGTTATTATTTTTGACTAATTTCATCATATCGATGACGATGGTTTTTTTCCTATATAAGTGTGTACATTCTAACATAAATATAAAGTATCATTTTTTAATTTTTTAACTCGTGTCACGTGTGAGGCACATTAGTGAATCTAGGAATGGGCAAGAATAGTTACAGAGTACAATTACCGTTAACTCCCAATAAGAATTAAGCCCCATTATGGATTTTTGGGAGCTACCAAAAACGTACGAAGATCACTTTCTAACAATAAATCCACAGAAACATTAAGAAGAATTAAATGCCGTCAGTTGCACGCAATAAACGATGATATATATATATATATACAAATATATATATATATATACAAATATATATATATATACAAATATATATATACAAATATATATATATATACAAATATATATATATATATACAAAAATATATATATATATATATTTGTGTGTCTCTTTTATCTCTTAAATCCGCGATAAATTCCGTAATACATTAAATATTTGCAATAAAACCCTAAGGGTTCTTGCACGAACCTCGATCGCCTCCGTTCGTAGAAGGATCAGACGGCTACGAATGTTTCGCTCCCCTGCTTTATCATCCTAACTGCATTCCTTCTCCACTGCCTAGTGACTCGAGGAGGCTCGCGTCGGAGACCGCGGTGCTCCTTTGATGGGTAATGGCGAAATCGATCGCCGATCGGCGATCGCCTTTATTTCTTAGATACAAAGATCGAAGCTTTTCGTTCTGATCGCTCAAATTCCTTGAGAAAATATTTGAACTGGCGCCGCCGGACGCCACTAGGGAATCGCTGCGCTTATGGGTTTTCCGTTGCTCGAGTTTGGATTTGGGGTTTTCTGATTGGAAGCCGTGTGTTCAACCCTAGTTTAATGGTGAAAGACGAATGTTTTTTTCTGACTCCTACTAGTTTTGGGGTTTTCGAGGATTGGAGCTGATAAAGTTGCGATCTTTCGCCGTCTTTTTGGTCCTTTGTTCCTCTTTGGTAAGATTTTAGGTTCAGTTCTGTCTTGTACATGTGTTTTGTTACTGGTCAGACCAGTGACGATGCTGTCGGAGATGGGCGTTCGTTCTATGATCGGAAGCGGAGGGGATGCATTCGACGTGGAGGAGTTGGAGGGGCTGGGAGCGCTGCTTCGGGAGCAGAGAAGGCAAGAGGCGATCGATCGAGAGAGGGAGCTTAATATTTTTCGCAGCGGCTCCGCGCCACCTACTGTGGAGGGCTCCCTCACTGCCGTGGGAGGGCTCTTCGGCCTGGAGGTTGGCGCCAACGTGCGAGATTTACCGGAGTCTAAGAATGGACATGGATCATTATCCGAGGAGGAGCTCCGTTCCAATCCCGCTTACCTCTCTTACTACTACTCGCATGTGAATCTGAACCCCCGGCTCCCACCTCCAGTGCTCTCCAAAGAGGACTGGAGGTCAACTCAGAGGCTTCAGGTGGGGAGATCGGTTATTGAAGAGATTGGAGATAGGAGGAAAGAGAGCCGTTGGGAGGAACAGGGTCATATATCACTGTTCTCGCAGCAGCCGCTGTTTAATCCACAGGAGCATGCTGTAGAGTCGAGAAAGGTACCTGGTTCAGGGGAGTGGCTGGACAAACCCGGAGACGAACTGATCAGGCTTCCACTCGGCCGGCAGAAGAGCTTTGCCGATGTCCTTCAGGTGACTCCAGCGCCACAAATTTCATCTTTCATCTCTCTATATATATATATATATACACACACAAATACATATGTATATATATATATACATATATATATATATACAAATACATATGTATATATATGTATA